>VZRE01003967.1:79090-179301 GCA_013396775.1 Cephalopterus ornatus | reverse complement strand
CCAGGGCAGCGTTGGATCAAGGGTTGGACATTGTTGGAGCAGGAGCAGGCATCGACAGGACTTGATGATCTTGGAGGTGTTTTTCAACCCCATTGATTCTATGATTAATTAACTGGAAGTAGTAAACTCTGGCACATGCTGTTGGTGATGTGAAGGGATCTGTAGTTTTCTCACAAAATTAACTTTGTGTAATGTAGCATATGTGTTTGTTTCTGCTCCAACTTTGTGATGGAATCATGTGACTTACACAGTTCCTCCTTTAGTTTGAGGTTGTCTCTATTCTTACTAATGAAAACATATGTGACTATCAAATAGTTTTGTTTAAGAAAGACTCTGAATTGTGAGTTACTATAGATTTTAAAGTGAAAGGAGAGAATGACATATATGACTCAAGAATCAGTAAATCAGTATAATTGTAAGTATGTACGTATAATCTCTTACGTAAGTAAGATTGTATAATCTTCAAGAACTAAAGGACGTTTTTATAGAGGATATGCAATTTGATTTAAAGAATGAATTAAAGAAAAAAGATTAGCTAACCTATCCATTAATTTATCCATTAGGTTGTTGTTTTTTTAAAGGAGACAATATTCATCTTTTGTTCCTTGCCATTAGTAATAGATGGTTGCTGTAGTGTAGGCTTGCCCACCCTCCATTGGGGATGTACTCCTGAAAAATGTAATGCTAGTGTTTCAGCAGATAGCGAAGCAATTTTTCCTGTTATAGGCAATGTGACAGAGTGCAGATGCATGTGAGGACTTCAGATACACTGTGACAATAGCTGTGTTGTGGAGGACAGACATGCAATGGCAGGATTTTCAGGATCGTCAGCTGGAGGAGGTACTGGTTTAGCAGCCGCTGACTTTTCTGACCAGACTATCACTCTGAAGGAAAGAGCTCAGCTGCTTCCTACATGAGGTTAATTGCCCAATTTTCATTTATTACTGTGGGCATTCTTGCATTCTTGTACATTTTCACTGCAAATCGTCTTCCTCAGAATAATCAAGATCAATTAAAGCAGTCAGCGATGAAAATCTGAAAACATTATAATGATTTGCACAAATATGGGATATTAGGTAATGGGTGACAGAAGTCCAAAACTAAACATATTGATGAAACAACTAGTGAAGTGTTCCTTTATCACTTAACAGTCATGTTACTTGGGAGTGTCAGAAATTAGATGTTGGGCTAATCATGAGTTAGTACAGCACCTGTAATTTTGGAACACGTCTTGAAGGGTAAAGAATCTTTTAAATACTTCTCTTAGCATTTACGGTCATGTTGCTATGTTAGTATTTTATATTTCTGAAATCAAATGTCTTTCTGAGGTAACAAATCTTTTGGCCTTCTAACTGTATTGACTGAATTTTACTTTTCCTTCTGGCATCTTTGTTAAAATACATAAATATTATTTGAAAATGGCAGTGTGTCACAGGAATATGCAATACAAGAAAACAACTAGTGTACCACCTGACAGTTCAATGATTTAAGTGTTTTTCCTAGAACTTCTGAGCTACCACATTTAATCCTTGAAAGGAAAATTTTAGAGGCTATCTAGTTTGGATTTCAAAAAATGAATTGGATGCTGGAAGAGAATATGTAACTTGTTCTCTTCTGGAAAAGGGGAATACTTTTCCTGGAGTGTTCTTTAGAGAACGTTCTTCCACAGAATATTCTGCCTCAGTGTAATTCTTTGAATTGCAGATTTTAAGCAGCTGCTATCTGTGCTTAGGATGATGAGCTCTAGTGGCAATTAACCTTTTCTCTGTCAGCCACATGTAGCCCCTCCGGACAGTGGACCCAATCTGGTATCTGCTTCTGAGAATTCACTGTATGCCAGGCCATGTGGTGATGGCAGGTGCTTCCCATGGCTCATGTCTTTCATGGTGCTCCCCCAGTACATTCCTCTGCAGAGGCCTTTTCTTTATGTTGTGTGTGTGAACACAGACTCACACTCACATACTTTCTTGGTGCCCTAGAAATGCCTGGTGACGTGCATGTGCTGAGTTTACCTTGTGATGAGCACAGGTTTCTCAAGAGTGAGTCCTGTCAGACCAGCTTACTTTCCTTCTGTTTATGGGTAGTTGGTTTACTGTATGGAGGTGTGAAAGGTGGGGTCTGATATTTTGTCTGTAATACATTTACCTGTGGCATTTTCAAATTCATACTGAGAAAGGATAAAAATCTGGATGAAACTGCTACAAGGTCAGTGCAGAACAGTTTAGAAAACTGTACACAACGTTGATTGTGTTCCAAAATAGAAGAATGTATCAAGTAAAGTTCTGCAGGGGTTTGCCCCAGGGCTGGCACTATTCAGTGCTTGCATTAATGGTCTGGATGATGAAATACAGAATATACTTACTAAATTTGTAGGCCGCACCTGTCTAAGAAGGATTAAGAGGTCTTGTAAGGACAGAGTTAGAATGATCTTGAGAAATTGATTTGAAAACATAGGATGCTATTGAAAAGGAATGAGTATAAGGTACCATATGAAGAAAAGAAAAAGGGAAGAAAAGCATGGCTATTTAGCAGAAGCAGCTGTGTGAATAGTAGACCTTCAGAGGAGGATTTTGAGGTTATAGTGGATTACAAGCTGAATGTCAGCTATGTCATGCAGATTCAGAGGAGAAAAATATTGTACTGGGAGGTGAAAACAGAAGTATACATGGAGTAATCCCTGTGCTCTACTCATGTATAGTGACCCTTGTGCTCTGCTTGGTGCTGTGAGTTCTAGCAGTTAATTCAACTTGTCAAGAGGGATGTGGATTATCCTGAGAGATAGTCAAGTGGAGAGCAATGAAAACTAGACTTAGGAATAACAGTTTGGTTAAATTTCTGCTAGATTTTTTATATTTTTATCTGTAGATACCATTGTTTTAGAGGAGAGTAAGCTTGAGCTACTACAAAGATCTTTCCAATCTGTGTGACAAATTTAGTAGCTTATTGGTGACATGGTGCCCTGGAACTGATACCAGCACCCTGATTGCAGTGGGTGCACATATAAGAGAGAGCTCAGCTGAATGTACCTCAGGACCAGTCACATCTCGGACACACACAACACTACTAGTCTGTGCTGTAGTCTTCTCATAGAGGAGGGAATGTGGCCTGTGGCCCTTCTCTACACCTTCACAAAGACAAGAAAAGGCTGGGCATCCCTGTGTTTGGTGTATGATTTACAGTTGATAAGACACTCATGTTTTTAATGGATTTGAAATTTCACTACTGGAAAATGTTTGCTGCTATAAACAAAGCGAATCACCTTGTTGGCAATTCAATACTGTATTTCACACACTGAGAAGTTATTTCACAAACTGATAAGTTTGTAAATCTGTTGACACACTACTTGATGGGGCTGAAGGGCATTCAGTACCAGCAGTTTGCTCTCTCATGTATATAGACCAACAGCATGCTTTGAAAGTGAAGGGAAAAAAAAGCGGGAATCATTGTAGTTTGTCAGAATGTTGGAAATCTGAATGATTTTAGGTAAAAGATACCTGGAGCCCTCTCATCTGCAAGGTGGCTGGATGTGATAAGCAAACCACAAAAGAAACCAATAATGTTTGTGTTAAATAGAAGATGAAGAAACTTTTAAAAATAACTAATAACTAATAAAATAATTAATAAAATTGGCTGGAGAAAAAAATGTGTCAGGTTTGAAATTGGGAAAACAAAAATGTTAAAGTAATTGCTGTTTGGACTGGCAAAATGGGTATTATGTTTGTTAAGTAGAGCAGAGAGGTATTTTGGATATCTTTGGTATTTTTGTCTTTGAAAAAAAGAGTGGTGTCTGAGAAAAGAGTGCTCTGAGAAAATGAGTGCTGTAGAGATCCAAACTTAAATACTGTATTTTCCCAAGTAAAAGTGTATGTTTCAATAATACTAAGCCTTTAGAAATGTATGTAAATCTGTGTGCTTAAACTATCAGTTAGTATTTACTAAAGCTTTTAATTTAGAGCGTGAGGTTGAAACACAGTACATATGTTTGTAGTTTGCTTGGACTCTATGCGTGTCTAAGAAATGTTTCGCACATAATGTCAGGAATAATCAAAGAAACTCTGTTGGTCTTTTGAGGGGTGGTGTTCTTTTAAGATACTGCAAATAATCTGAAAGGATCCAGTCAGGAATTTCTCTCAAAATATTTGTGCTGTGCTCACCACACCCACTCACTTGCTTAATATAAGATTGCGTTGAAAAGGTTGTGTGCAGATGTAGTGATAATAGTCATGTAAAGAAAGGGTAGACTAGAGCTCACATCTTAGGAACTTAAATGCATGTTATGGGTAGATAATTTTGTGTAGGTGGTTAACACATGTAACCTAATAAGTTCCACTTTCTATATTGGAGATTGTTTCTTGAAAATGAGTTATACTGGAGATCACTGAAGATGGACATGGTAACTCTCTAGGTTGAGTGAAGCTGCAGAACTTTAGCAGTAAGGCACAATGTAAATTTATACATTTTAACAAAGATGCTAGAAGGAAAAGTAAAATTCAGTCAATACATTTAGAAGGCCAGAAGATTTTTTACCTCAGAAAGACATTTGATTTCAGAAACATGAAATACTAACATAGCAACATGACCGTAAAAAACTCAGTGCACTGCAGAACTTAGCGCTTGCGTTAACACAGCATCAGACTATGTTAATAAACTGAAGGGGACAGTAGACAGTTTCCTCCAGTTGTCAGTTCCCCATATCTCTCCCTTCTGTCACCTTTTCTCCACTGGTGATACTGTAATCATTTTTAAACTGTGATTGTATGATTTTGATTAAATTGTTTAGTGTGTGACATTATTAAAAATGTGTATGACATATTAGTAATCCACTTGAACACAGATAAAGCACAGTATTGCATGTTGAAGATCTGTTTCTGGGAATTCCTCTGGACTTTTATTAAAAAAAAAAAATTAGTGAACTTCAGTCTTCAGACATTTTGGCAATAGGCCATGATTTAAATGGCATTTTAATCTCTATTCAGGATGTCTGCTGACCAGAAAATGAAGACAACTTTTTTATATTTAGCTTGGTAATTAGAGGTACTAAATTATGTATGTATAACGTAAAAGCTAAAATATTAATTTCATTTTCTCCAAAAGTGAGTATCTGACGTCACATAAAACTTACCTGATGTCTAAAAGAGACCTTGTGCGTAGGTCTACGTATCTTTTAGTATCTTTACTTTTTGTCAGTCCATGTGGCTTTATTTTATTAGGAAAATACAATTTTTAGCTGACATGCTCAGCTGTCATGTTTTTTTTAGTCCCTGTTTAAGCTGTTACAAATGTGTGCATGTTTTTTAATGGATCAGTTAATTCAAAGATAGTACTAAATTGCAATATTTAAGTCAATAAACATCTCATTTGATCATGTATGTTGGCCGGGTTTTCTGCAGAAGGAAACCAGCTTCCAAGATTGAAAAACTTTTATGCATGTTCCAGAAATTCCCTGTGCCAAGTTTCATATTTACTGCACATTGTTTCCAGGTGTACATAGCAAAAATGGAGCTGCTGTTCTCCAGTGTTCTGGATTTTCTGTTTTAAGCTGAGGGACTGGCATTTTCCTTAAAAGTTTACCTGAATTTGATCTATCTCTCTACATTAGATAACTCTATAATCTGCATTACCAGAATTCCTTACTGTTGCTGTTGTCCCTATAGCACCTTTGTGACAGAAGTTAAGTACCGACATCTGAGTTTTGCAGGTGAAGAACAGAAACCCAGAGAGAGACAGAGATCATGCACCAGACTTACAAAGCTGTCAGGGCTTACCACGCATAGTAAGGATTGTGACAGTGGGGAGTGTGGTGAGGCTACAAGAGTGGGGTTTGCAATACTGTTTCAGTCTTCTGTGTGAGTTAAGTGAGCTGAATGAGCACCAGAGAATGAGATTTGCAGCAGAGAATGTCAGTATATCAGAGTTGAACCTCAGCCCACATTTGAAGCTCTTCTAGGTGTGGTTTTGGTGGGATTCATCAGCCTCTGCCTTTCCTGAGCATAAGTACCTGGGGCTTCCTTGTAGGCCTGGGTGACTGCTTGTCTGACTGCACAAGTGAGGAAAACAATGAAAGTGCTGGTGAAGAAGTGCTAAAGCTAAGTGCTAAAGCACTTCTTCAGGAAGTGGGAATGAAGGCCAGCATCACCCTAAGCCTGAAGGGCTTTGCCTTGTGTCTCATTTGGCAGGGAGTGACCTGCCCTTGAGCATCAGGCAGAGCTGGAGTGCTCCGCACACTGCTGTGGCTGCCAAAGGGCTTGAGACTAGGGCACGTCACTAGGTGATCTTTTACATGCTTATCATTTACTTGTGCAGACAAGACAATTCATTTGTGCTTGGAGGTTGGATCTATTTAATAAAGATGGTGTACACCCAAGGGATTTGATATTCATGTGGCAAAGGGAAGAATAACTGTAGTCCAATCTAGATGTAGTGATAATGAAGTTCGGTGTTTGGCTCATTTTGTGAGTTTAGGCCTCTGACATGATGAAAATCATGTCTTATATGGCTGAGTCTAAACTCTAGTAAATGGATTTCTTTTTCCTCCCTATAACTTAAAACCAGACTTAAGCCATTGAAAAAACTGCTGTTTCACAGACTGTTCATTAATTGTGCTGCTATTACTTCTTACCCATGGTTGAAACTGATCCCATACTCTGATGATTTAAACCTGCAAAGAGGGAAGGGACAGCAAACAGCATCTTTTAGTATCGCTTCCTTTCTGCTACTGCTCTGGCCTTGATACAGCAGCAATTTAGTTAGGCGTTCCCCTTGTCCCTGCTTTCTTTTTTTTAATTTCCCCTTTTTTTGCTACTCAAAGTTATTTTTTAAAATAGAAATAGAGAAGGCAGAAGCAGTGATTGCTGCAAGAAAGTACTATGGAAACCTGTCACGACAACAGTTTCAAATGAAACTGAATCTTCAGCTGTTTAAAAAGTCTAAGTATTTGTCAGATTCTAGTGTCTCCTCTACAGGCAGAGTTGAAGATGAAGGAAGTGCATAGAGCAGTGTTGACGAGAAAATACCTATTCTTGCCTTTCACTGAGGGGAAATTAATTTCTCAGCTTTGCTGTTGTGTATCCTGCAATAGACTTCTTACCTGGGACCTAAAACTGCTCAGTTACGTAATGTGTTATAATGCTCTGGTAGCAATATTGTCCTTTATGGTTGGTGAGACATGTTTGCTACAAAATCTAGCTGTAAGTGTTTCCAGCTGTTTTGTTGACTGGGTTTGGGTTTTTTAAAGCTAAACATAGGCAGAGGAATTATTCAGAAAGCTCAAAAGAAGGTGGCGCATACAGCAATAACTGAATAAATATAGCATACATTTCAATTCTGGATGATTGTCCATATTTTCCAGATGAAAAATGTGAAGCATGATGTGAATGTATTAGATCCCAAGTCAGTTGATATTTGTTCTCTGTGTCCCTGCTAAAGAAAACACCATCAAATATGCTTCATTGTTGTTAGTATAGCATGCAGAAGGTAAAAAATAACACAAATATGGTTACTGCTAGTGATGTATGATTGATAGATTTGCTTTGGTCTGTTTCAGCACTATGCTGATGCATAATAGTGTAGATATATCTATATATATTATGAACGTTATTGTTTCTGAATTAAAATAAATGTTTGGAATGCCAGTGATTAATCACTTAAATATGACACTTTCTGGGGATATTCCAAAAATGTAAATTCAAATACCCAACTATTTCATCTTCCTGTGGTCACTGAAGTTCCTGGGCATATTTTGTAGTGTTTGGTCATCATGTTCATTACTGCTAGAAGTATTAGAAAGAAATATCTAATAAATAGAGAATACATAAGGAAGATTTATCTTTTTAAAAAATTTAAAAAATACTGCTATTCTTAAAGGATTATTAAGATTAAAAAAAAAGAAAAAAAGACTTGTTGGTGGAGAAGTCATTCTGAACTAGTGTATTAGTCTTTTATACTGTGTGAATTTAGGAAAATAGAGCCTTTCTTTTAAAATTAACAAGGGTTTTATTTTCACATTTTGACTTCAACTTTTTACTGCTGACTTATAAAGCCTTGGCAATAATAGACATGGTGATAGTCTCTTTTGTCCTGTGAGATCCTGATCTTTCAGGTTTTGATGAGTCTGTGCCATTTATTAAAAGATGTATACTGAATTAGAAACAGATTATGGGATTGTGCAGACTTTCTCTGCTTTCAGCTGTGATATAGAAAGCTTTGTATCACTTTGCCATTGTGCACTTGCCCTATATAGAGGTAATTTAGGAAGCCTAATACACCTAATACAATTGATGTCCAACTGTGACATGGTGTTTTTGTAAAAGTAAAATTCTTCACTGCTCCAAGCCTGTCTAAATGGTTAATCAAAGTGGATTGACAGATTATGTGTCTGGGGTTTTTTCCTTCTTTCTTTTTTTTTTCTGTGTAGGTGTTTGTGACTCATAAATGCAGAATTAGACCGAAAATCTGTGACTGGATAATGGAGTATTTGCAAGCACTTTATTGCACTTTTCAGTGCAGCACAACAAATAGCCTTCACTTTCCAGCGTTTGTTTGTAAGGATTTATTATTGCATGGCCCTACTAATCTCGTAATTTCTGCTCCTGTTTTTATGATAGTGCAAGAAAGTGGTTTATAAATAGTTTCTATAAATGGATATTCCTGAAAATGTGTCTGATCTGAACAATATTTTTATATAACTGTCTTTTATGGTAAAGTAATAGGTGAAAATTGAGAAGTCATTAATGTTTTATGTCCCTTCACTCTGCTATGAATCATCACTTAGATGTTTGCCAAAATCTTTGTGTTCTGTTTAGTGACAATTTTATATGAAGATCAGCTGGATAATTTTTAAATTCACTCCTGGTCCTTTTCTTTGAAGACTCATAACAATTGATTTGCCAGTTGTCAACCAGACATGAAAACGTAGTCTTCAATTGTAGATGGTGTTTTAAATACATATTAACTTAGATAATGCTTTTTGAAGAATTCGGATAGTGTCACTGGTCCAAAAATTTTAGATACTAAATAAATTCTAAGGAATTAGGAGCTATGCAATGTGTGTGTGTGAGGGGAAAGAAGAAGTCAGAATACCTTAGAAAGCTATTAAAAATGACCTTGTGTTTCAGATCTCCCCATTGAGACTATTTTAAAATATGAAACACTTAGTTTGGTTTCATACCAATTCATAAATGCCATTTGTGATCAGTAAAAATTATTCCTCGTAGAATATCCATCATGAAAACACAGGAATGTTTAATAATATTGAGTTCAGCTTTCTTTGCAGACAGAAATTATTTCAAATTAGAGGCTTCTGCATAGTCTGCTTCTGTGCTCTGGTTGTCCATCTGTTTAGGTGGTTTCTCTGGCCTGGAAACAGGTCAACCATTATGTCTTGGACAGCTCTGACCACACGGAGAAACTGCACTAGGACTAGATAATACCTACAAGGGCAAGAATATATCTGATTCTAATACTTTGCGGTAATTAATGCAAATATGATAATTGATTCATCTATTTATTTGCAGAGAGACATGGATCACTGCTATGAACTGCTTAGCTGTGAAAGGCTTTGTAAATAAAATATGCTGTAGGGGTAGAATGGAGGAGACTGGGAACAGTTTGTGTCAGTATGGAAACTGGAAACTAACTTTAGGAATTGAAGGTAGCTCCAAAGACAAAGATGAACTTCAAAGTATGAAAGGAACTGTTATGAGAACAAGGCTGCAGAGGGGCTGGAGGATGGACTTGGAGATGGATAAGGTGAAGCTGTGAAATAAGAAAGTGGTGTTTGCTTTGCTACAGGTGAAGAAAGGCAGGCCAGGATTAGATCTTGTTGAAGATAGTTGAGGTAAGATTGGAATGAGAACCATGACGGTTTTTCTTTATCAGACATAGAAGTGTTTTAATTACATGGATCTAGTCATTAAAGAATGAGATTAAATAAGATAGTCTTCTTCCAAAATCTTTGTCCATTCGAGTGTTTTATACTAAATTGATTAAAATATTTCTGATTTGGTTTAATACTCAAAGGTAAAAAGCATGTATGAAGTTCTGCTAAATTCCAGGGATGCAGCTGAGCAGAGACTGATCTTGGCTTTGGCTGGGTCTCTGTGTAATCCATCCCAGTCTTTTTAATTGGTACTTTTGTGTATCTGTCTCTCTTCAAAACTAAAGCTACTCTGAGGTTCTTTTTCTCCAGATAAGATAGTATGTTATTGTTAAACGCCTCTCCCAGACTGTAATTCTATTTGTGGTTTGTACTGTTGACTGTTGATTGTTAACAGGTTCTCAGTAATGCAATTAGGTGATCCAAGGAGAACATTCAAAGCATTAATAAGCCACATCTGCATAGAGCAGAGTGAAAAATATGATCGACTAGCCATGATACTCATCTAAATAAGATAATATAATTCATTTTACCTCTTTCTCGGGTTAAAAATCTGCCTTGTCTTAATCTTCTTGGAAAAAAACAGTGTTTCATCCTGTTCCTGATCTGCTACTCTATGGCACATGAAATTCTGCATTATTGTACATTTGGAGGTGTTCTTACGGTAAAATAGATTTAAACCTTTGGGTTAGTTTGAAATGGCATACAGAACTGAACAGAATGTTGCATTAGAAAGGAGGAATCTTGCATCAAAATGGTGCAGTTCTTAGATGATGAATAATGTCCTCTGTGTGGAAGAAGAGGTTCACTTAACTGCATTTTATTCTCCTCTTTTACCTCTCTTCTGTCCTTCTGCAGGTGAGTTCCCATTTGTGTGAAGATTTCAAAATGCATTACTGGCTGATAACTGAAGTGAGGTGTGGGGACTGCCTTTTTTCACTAGTAGAGCTGGATCCCAGTGCATGTGCTAGCTGCAGGCAAAGCTACATGCCGTATTTCTTTTTCTTTAGGTGTCGTCAGATTTTTTTCCTTCATAGTAAAGTTTTTGCATAATACAGCTTTGCCCATTTGTTTTCAAAGAGACTGACCATTTGTTTTAAAAAAAAAATACTAGGATTGTAAAATATATTTATTTAAATGTAGAATCTGTAGCAAAAAGAGGCCAATCTTGGCATGCTTCTCCCAGTGGACAAATTTACAGGGGGACTTGGAAGACTGATGTTGCTGTCAGGGCATGAGTAACACTGCCAGCACTGAAGAAGTGTTTGGTGTGTATACATGTGCTTGCTCTCTTCCAAGCTGGCTTCGGTGAAACTCAGTGAAAATGACTGCACAAGTCCATTGTTCAATTTTCCTGAAGTGAGAAGAACTAGGAAGGGAAAATGGAGCAGAAAGAATGTTTTCTAGCTCTTTCCTGAGCAGCCATTCTGGTAAACCCTCCTTTGAGCAAGCAGGTGGGTTAGTTCGTCTCCAGCGGTTCCTGCCAACCTCAACTATTTTGTGGTGCTACAATTCTTCACTAAATTATCTGCAGACTGTCCTGTAGATGGGTGATAGAATGAATTTGAACTTTGTATTAAGAAGAAAAAAAATGTTTTGAAATGTGATCCAACAGCTAATCTGACCTTGATGGAGGTCTGTCTGCCTATGAAAATATTAACTGAAAAGAATGTAAAATAAAATAACTTCTTAAAGTTCATTCCTTTTAAATACTTGAGGGTACTTCAGGACTGTTGACAATATATGCACAGATTCCAGAAATGAGATGATATCACTTGCATAGGTAATTATTATCTTGTTGCAAAGACTAGCAGGAGACCAAGAAACTCAGATGGTTTTTGCTGAATATTTAAATCATTCAGAGCATGCCATTTAAAGGGTATTTTGTTGGAAATTGGTGGTTTTTTTATAAACAGAGAAAAAAAGTGTTATAACTCTTCAGTAGCTAAGTCCTAATGTTAATTGTTAAGACTGAGTTAAAAGTAAAACCTGACCTTTCTGTTTTGTAATGTCTTTGTTCAACCAGCTAATGGAGTAAGCACGTACATAATGATGTTGGGAGGTAGGAGAAAACATCTGGTCACTAGCTTCTGTCCAAATATCAGAATTAGTAATGAGATTTTTTGTCCTTATACTTCTGTTCTTCAGTGACGGGCCTTGAGTAGGCAGGTGCAAGTTGAGGTTCCATAAGGACAGGAGAGATGCTGCAACCTTGTCTTCTTTCTGCTCTCTAACCTTCATCAGAAAGGGACAGCTTTGTTTTTAATAGAGAAGCCACATCTTCAGATATGAACTGGTTCATTATCAAGAAGGGCTTTAGAGATTGGTGAAGTTGTGTCGGAGGTGAGAGAAACATTTTAAGAAGCCTGATTTGGTTCAAGCACCTCCATTTCCTTGTTGCCTGTTAGTTTTTATACTTTTGTATCATTTCTACTCTGAGTTTATACTCTTCCTGCATTCAAATACAACAATGTAGGATAAAATTTGTAATTGTTATGGGCTAGTTGAACTAGCTGATCTGTCCTCAGAGGTGCCAGATACTTTCTTTGAATTTGCTGTCACACTGATAGCCTAAGGCTTGGTAAACTTTGGAACACTGCTTGATGTTTCATGAGATAATTCTTTACAACAGTTCCTGATGCCTTTCTGTTCCATTAGCTCTTAGCCATCTGTTGCTTTGATTACACTATTATAGTGAATAAGTGTTTTGGCAAGCTATTTAGCTGTGTTGAAAAATCTCATTTCTTTGCTTTCTAGTATTTTATTGCTACTGTTTCTTTATTTTTCCCCCTCAACCTTTGTAGTGCAACACTTCTTGCTATTTACTTCTTGCTATTCTAAGAAACAAAAGGCTGACCTACTTTGAGGACATGATGAGGTTTATAACTGTGTTTTATGGCTGTTTTCCTTTCGTGTGAAAGTCCTTCTACTAGAAGAAGTTGTGTATGCCAAACATGGGCTCACAGAAGGTAGATATTATAAGCTAACCATATTTAAATATTTAGCTTTGGGACTCTTGCTTCTTAAGGCTTAAAATATGCTTTTCTAATCTAGCCAATGTGTTTCATCTGTATTACCTATTAAATTTTTGTAGAAAATCATAATATCTTAACGTCTCATTTCTCCTGAAACTACCAAGGACAAAACAGGAAGAACTGGAATATTATTAGAAGGAATCCTGTATTCTCTGGCTTTACATTGTCAATTTGACCTTTTCATGTATTGCTCAGATTTTAGAGATGAATAGAGTAAAAGACAGATGGGATGATAATGAACATAGAGATGTGCTTCCCTAAGTAGGCTCATTTTTAAGAGTAGTGATATACCAATTAATTTTTTTGAGGCATGGACTTCTGGAAATGAAATAAAATACTGTTTTTATACTGCAGCTGAATTTCATTGCCATTTAATTTCTACTTTTAGTTTTTTGTTACTTTTCCCTGCAATTAAAATAGCTGAGTGATATCTCAAAGCAAGAATTCCAACAATTCTTAGTAAATTATTAGTCCTGCTCAGTAGGTCATTTTGTCTTGGCTGTGACTGACACGGCCAAATTTTCTTCACTGCTTACCTTCCTGCTTGAGCTCTTTAAATTGAACTGCAGCTTTTGTGGAATAACTTCTTATTTTTTCACTTTTGATGGCTGTAAGAAATGACTAAGAACTACTTGTAATTGGTAGCTTCAAGTGCTTACAAACTTTTCTCAATCCCTTGATCTTCAAGTAGTACTAGTCATTATTTATGGGAAAATTATTTGAAGAAGGCAGCATGTTGTAATGGCAGCAAGGTGGGGAGAAGGGGCAAATACTATAAAGCAAGATCTGACTGGGGATTTTCAGTCTCACAAAGGGGGCTCTTTTGGACCTTATAAAGCTCTACTGTGTTGGAAATAGCAACTGCTCTCTTGTACAAACAAAATGAGCTGTGTGAAGTAAACTTAGAAAAGTAACTGAAATAGTTCCCAATATAGCAAGTCTTCTATCAAATGAAATTAGTTAATATTAAGTGCCAGTCAAAGATACTCAGAAGTATAATCTGGAAACTGTTTTTGCACTTACTCTGGAAAGACTGCAGTAACCTTTTGTATTCCCTGTCAGAGAATATACATTAATTTATTAGTTGCTTGTTTCAATATGTGTCCTGTTCTAGTGTTATTGTATTTTAATGCAGATTATTTCTTGATGGCTAGGGAATGTTGTGGTATTTCTTGCTTGCCGTGTTGTCAGACCACTCTGTTTAAGTGATTCCTGGACTAATTAGTAATTATGGATCTTCCTTCAGCTAAGCAACATACATAATTCTTTTTGTGGTGTGTTATACTTTTACAGCTTGCGCATGGGACATGGTAAACGTTTTACTGTATAAGAGGTAAGGATGTGGCAGCACACTGAAATCACAGCTGTTGAGTAGTATACATACATACATATGCGTATGTATGTGTGTGTGTGTGTGTAGTGAAAATTTTCTCTTGATTTCCTGCCACAGCCTTTCCTGAACAGAGTCATCATCAGCTCTCTGCAGAATGATATTCAGTCAGAGTCACTGTTCTGATTTTAATAAGCAAAATAGAAAAGTTCTTGAGTACACTGGTAGCTATGGAACATAATTTCTAAGTGAGGGACTAGTCTGAGTTTGACTTCTCTGAATGCAGTCCTTCCAAACTGTAATGTCAAAGAGCATTTCCTTGGAGAGTTGTTCTGATTATTGGTGGTGCAGGTACCTGTGAAATTTAACTACATGAAAGTTAACAGTTATTACATTTGTAACACTACTTCTTCATGAAAGTTGTAATAATTGTCACAGATAGTACTGACCGTAAGTATTTTTGCCAGTTAACATATCTTTATTTGAGAGGGAGACTGGTAGTCCGCACAGGTGAAAACCCCCAGGCATGGGATCTTAGGGACAGATTCGCACTGGATAAAGAAATAATGATGTGAAGTTCCCTAAGACAGAACTGGGTGGAGAAGAAAGATCCACGTGGTGAGTCCAATACCCTGAGAAGGTGGAGTGTGAGTTTGGAAGCTGTGTTTGTAGCATAGGAGCCAATTAGTTTTGCCTGTCATCCAAGTTTCTTGGTTTTGGTTCGACCTTATGCTAGGAATCTTCCTGTCCCCAAATTAGCTCAGTGTCATTACCACACTCCCTCGTGAGGACCAGGCTTGCTCATCCAAGCTGCATTTCTAATGATGAAAAAGAATCTTGCTCTTTTTTTAGCCATGCTTGTGTGAGTTTGTTCTGATAACACTAGTGGCAATTGTAAAATAAAAGATTACAGTCTTAGACATTATACAATAGCTGCAGTATTGACATTGACCGAAAAACAAAATTACTTGGTTCCCTCCTACTAGATATTTTCAAATTAGAATTGTGATATGTATTTATTTAAATCTCTAATGACGTTTCTATTTAGTCTTCACAGGGTTATTATCTTTGTGGGAAAGGAAGTGACCAAAAGGGGTTCTGCTCTGCAGAATGACTGTAACTGTCATGCTGGCCTGGACAGCATCTTCTGGTTATTGAGTCTGGTCACCTGCTTTTGAAAACAGCCATGTGATATAATTGTGAAAAAAACACATTCTTACTAACGACTGTGTGACACTTATTTTTCTGCTTGTCTGTGTTTGTCTAAAGAATGAAATGGGATGAGATGGGATAAAATGAATCAAAAATGATGTTAATAAAATGAACAGTTCTCATTGATAGGGAAAATGAACACATACATCTGGTATGAACATCTCTTCAGAGTTGCTGCTGAATGAGTATCTTTATGTTTTGCTAAAACATAAAGTGAAATACCCAGGCTTTTTTTTAAAGTGGTGGCTGGTCCACCCTTGTGACCAAGGTATTTAACATATTCCCTGATGGATGCTGAGAAACCTTGATGTTTTAAAATATTTGTGAGAGTTTTTCATGGTAGAACTAGCTTTTGAGCAAGTTGAATTTTCTTTTATTTCCTTCATATGTTGAACTGATGATTCTCTGAGTCTTCCTAATTTCTTAAATTTGTGGAATTTAGTTTCAGTGTATCTGTAACATATTATGACATGCCAGATGGACAAGTGCTTTGAATGGAGAAGGGTATTATTGGTGGACTTAACGCCATCTCTCTTTAACTCCCTGACTCATTATGATTTTTGCAATCTGAAGATCACTGTGGTTAATCTTTGAGTAGGTAGTTTTGTGGGCTTACAGTTTATGAGGTCATTGTTTTATTTCATTTGTGTATGATTGTGTGTATGCACTTTAGATTGTGCTGTATTGCTAACATATTACTAAATGCTGTTCTGTTTTTCTTTGCCCCCTGCTCTCTTGATTGCCAGAACTTAAAGGTTATAGCATATGTACAATTTTTTTTACAATGCTAATTTGTTGTGTAAAAGGGTTTTTTGTTGTAAGACACAACCTTGTGAGAAGCAGAAATGAGTCTTGCTGTTGCTCTAACTGTCCATACATTTTTACAAAGTAGAACCAATCTCCTTTGTGTTTGGTAAAAACTACTACTTCTGAGTCTTTATTTATAAAATAAGACACTTCAAGCAAAAAGTAATATAGGATTTTATGGACAGAAATTCTAAGGAGAACACTTTAAAATTGCTAAGTGTAGTTGCCTGCAGTGGCAGACAACTTGGTTATAAAATACTGCTGATGAACTCATTAAATTCCATCTCAAAAATAGTTATATTATTTTCCCTATTGTTCCTGTTGGATGGCTGTTCTGAATATTATTCTCTGATGTGATTCCATTTTCCATTGTAAATCACTGTTGTAGTCAGTTCTTTTTAACTTTGAATGCATGCTTTCCATTTGATAAAAATTGTGTCAGTCTTTTGAATCTCAGAACTGCTTAGCTTTAAGCTTTGTCAAATAGAAGGAAAATATTAGGGACGAATTCTTATCAATAAAGTCTGTTGGTAGTGGCAAATTCTGTAATACTAGTTCACAACTTTTTGTACAGGGTGTATTAATGATAAACAGTTTAATTTTAAGGTGTGTATGCAAGCATGAAAATACAATCATTTGTTTCCTTCCTGCTCTTCAACATTCTCTTTTCACATAATTATTTTTCCTGAGAGATGCTTCATTTTTTTTTAACATATTGTCTAAACCTAGAAACTAGCTGTGCATAAAAATTGCAATTCTCTGAGGATTAGTCTTAAACCAGCCATGGACTGTTACATAGACTGTCTGGGGCATATAAAACAAAAACTGTTTTTTGAGGTGAGAAAATTACTATATATGAAACAAACAAAAAAAGACACTTTGCTGTACATTGTCAGGAATTTGATGTGTTTGTGGTTCCTATTATATAAGGTGAATACGTGAGCTAGAATCCCTCTGTCTGTGGCCATGTCCACAGTTTGAAGCAGATAAGAAATAGGTCTCCTACATAATCTTTGTTCCATTCTGATTTTGGTACTAGATTTGGAAGACACTGAGTGAATAGCAGGCTTCCTATAATGATGTGTTTTGGTTTGACAACTTTTGGCTAAAGCCAGTTCTTTTGAAATGTAGTTCAGGCTGTGTCAGAGCATGGTTTTGTGTCTTTCTTGACCAGTAGCTGCAGAGTTAGTTTGCTAAACTCTGATGTGGGAGCTCTGAGATTTGTCTTTTGCTTGCAATTATTTGTGCCCATACTGCCTGTTTGACAGGAAAAGAAGTATCTGGCCACTGATTATTCAAGGCTGGATAGTGCCCAGCTCACTCTTTGGTGCTGTTCTGCTTTTTTTTGGTTATTTTATATATGAACATTAGAGCCTGACTGAAATCCAATTGAGTGCTTTCTCTCACTGGAGTAGTAAGGTATTGATTTTGTATTACCTACTCTCTACCTGGTTTCATAATTTTGTAAGTATTCTGTAAAAATTAGAACAATTTAGAAAAGACTGATAAATGAGGTGTGTCTTTTCTGTCTTCAATTTTCTTCTTTTCAGTTTCATTCTCTTTCTTCCTTCCAGAGTCTTTTCATTCTATTCCCCGTCCTCTTCCCATTTATATTTTCTTTCTCTTGTTCATTCTGTCCCCAGATTCCCTCCTTGCATTATACTACTCTTCATTTTCTGACATCCCATTAATCTTCCAGTCTTTGTGGCTTACTTTCCCACCTCCACAAGCACACCCACAGGATGCTTAGAAATTTTACAGCATACCCAGTTGTCAAAAAACTAAACCTACAAGTCCCAGACCCGTAATACTATGCTGGGAATGCTCATTAACTCCCACACTGTTTGGAAAAAGAAACCAGTACAGTTAGTGTAAGGTCTGCAAACCATAATACATGCCTAATATTCCACTAAACCTGGAAACTCCTCATTGGAGCTGGGGAAGGAGATGGGATCTAGCTTTTTTGCTTCAACTATGGTTTTGATTTTTTCCAGAAACCCTAGAAAGAGTGACATGAATGTGTAGTTATAGTGGTGTGACCTCTGAAACACTAGGTTTGAGGAGAACACACTGTTCACCAACGGATCAGGAAACCTGTTGCAGTAGGTGGATGTACCTCAAGTGTACCCTCAGCACAAGAAGCTGCGTTGTGGCTTTACTGCCCTGGTTTCAGTGCTAGTTGGAAGGTAGATGATCACACCCTCTTTTTTTGACTCAGAAATGTGTGTCTGAAAAAAACTGTGAGCTGGGGAAGATGGAGCAGAGTTGTGTTGGTTCTGCAGCAGACTCTTTCAATGTTAGTGGCTCTACTGCTGCAGCCACAAGCAGGAAGAAAGCAATGGTGTAAGGTCTCACTGCCGAAGCTGAAATGGAGCGTGTAGTGAGAAGTGCCTGTGGTCTCAGATGCTTCTGTCCAGTCTGGGTGGCAGGATTTCTATCAGACTATGTTCTTTACTGCTGGCAAAAGTCACTAAAAAAAATTACAAAAGACTGCATCTCTAATGTGTGTATGATCAACTGATTGCCCCCTTCAATAATTGCCTGTGAATGCTAATTAAAAAAGCAGTATTCAGTGTATGGAGGACAGTGCTTAGTTTTCAAAGGCAATAATTTGAGGCTTTTCTCTTGCTAAATAGCACCCATGCCAGTGTTTGGTGTTGCTTAGTGGAATTATCATCAGATTCAATCTGAATCAAAGGTCTCTTAAATAGTGGACCTGAACAGTTTTTGGATAGTTTTCACTCTCCTGTGTTGATTTTTTTTGTTGTTTGTTTTGTTTTGTTTTTTTCTTAGGCTTTGAAAATAATCACTGTGTTGCTTAAATTCTTAATTCTGCTGTGAGGAAGATGAAATTATAATCAGTGTTAGAAATGTTGAGATACAAGCTTAAATTCTGCAGTAGTCATTAGTAGGGTCTTGACCTGCTTGCTTCTGCTTATCCTTCATTGATACTTTTTTCTTAAAGCCTGTATCACATTTAATTAACAATTCGGCACTTAACTGACAGTACCGTAACAAACACTGCATGTTAAAACAATATTACTAGCCATAGCTGCATACGGCTGTGCTGTAACTAACCCCAGAATTACTGGATCGGTCACTAATAACCCACTCCAGGTTAGGTATGGCCAGCTGTGCCTCCAGTTCCTCTTTTCCCATTTGTCATATTCAGAGGATAGCACCAAAGGAAGCCAAGCAAAGCATTGCTAAGCAATCAAAGGAAATCAGTCCTCTCCTTTACCCTCTGTTCTCTGTTATGCAGGAAGGGTGCCGGTTACTTAAATGAGATGACTTAGCAGAACTGAACTTAAAAGTTGAACTTGCCCACTAAAGCGATGCCTCATCATGGATGAAAGCCCCCAATACTACAGTTAAAGATAACAGTTATTTTTTAATATGTTCTTTTTCCAGAATCCTACTCAAGTGGGAACTGCTCTTCAGGTTTTCTATAACCTTGGGACTTTGAAGGATACCATTGCTAATGTGGTGGATGGATACTGCACAGTTCTGGAGGAGAACATAAAAAATGCTTTGGATATCAAAGTATTGACCCAACCATCTCAAACTGTTACAAGAGGTAACAAAAGATGCATGTTTTACAGAGAATATCTGGGTTTTTTTGACAAGAGTACAATATGTTGTCAAATGGCAGAAACTATCACATCCAAGCCTTTTATAGGAATGTTTCCCTGCTTTCTTTAACCAGTGGAAGGTGGGAGTAGGCATATCTCAGAAATCATCTGATTTGGCTTTGTAAGCTAAAATTGGGTCTGTCTGTTATGGGGCTCAGAGGTTTACCCTTATTCCTCCCTGCCTCTCGTAACTAACTTGCCCAGAAAATTGTCCTCATTAATTTACAACTTTGCAGCATTTTCTTAGCAGTTTGACATGGAAAGGTGAATCCAAATTCTGCTTTCTTTGTATTGGTGGGGGGATCCCAGATAGAAATTATTTGCAAGGAGTGGAAGAAACCTGCAACTACATTGTGATGCTTTTGTCAGATGGAAATTGTTTCAAAGCAGGATATTGAATATGAAAGAATGTTGCACTATTTAACCTTTAGTTCCCAGTTACCTCAGATATCAAAGAATACTGAGGAATTGGGTGGGCAGGCAAATTTGAACTTTGGCAATATGAACATCCAGATTTTTTTTTAAGAATTTTTGCAACAAGCTGGAGGTCCAAAAAACGTAATAAAGAAATGCAGCCCCTCTGACGGGAAGTGATGGTTTAGAGGCTGCATGCCCTTCAGCTGGAATATCTCTTCTTTTAGAGTTGGTCTATGCATTTAAGTACTGAGCTGGTAATTACCTGCCATTTCACTTTGGGTTATTACATCCTGCACAACTGCTCACTGGCATTACCTTGGTGTTTCTGTGGAGGTCTGAGCTGTAGAGTGTGTAACAGTGACAAACACTGAAATATCCCCACTGAACTTCAGAGTTTAGTTGACTTCTCAGTTGAGAAAACTGAGGCCATTCACAAAGCTCTGTTCTGAAGGTATTTTAGGCAGCTTTGATTTAAAAAAAATGAATCTTTGTCAAAGTGCATAGAGATCTATATTTTTAATATTTTAATTTTCACATGTAAAAGCTGAAATGTGCTGCTGTGTGGTTTTAAAAAACATTTAGGTGGCCCTGGTAGAGCTGCTATGCCAACACCTGGGAACACGGCAGCTTTTCGAGCAGCCCTCTGGACAAACATGGAAAAACTCATGGATCAGATCTGTGCTGCATGTGGACAGGTAGTAGTTAATTCCTGTTTGTCTGGTCATGCAATTTTGGATATAAGAATTCAGGTGTCACTTTTCCTCTCAATAAATTCTTTTTTACAGGTGCAGCATTTGCAGAAAGTATTGACAAAGAAAAGAGATCCTGTGTCACATGTCTGCTTCATAGAGGAAATAGTTAAGGTAAAGTTTTAATTTAGCTTAATATGCTTTACTAATTCTGTTAAGGAAAATGTGGTGAGAGAATGGTTTTGTTTACAATTTTACAGTTCCATATTTTTTAAAAAATTAAATTGATTGGAAAGTGTTGAAAGTCAAACTAATATTGAAAGATATACTTGTGGTCTGTGGGTTATATCTGTAGGATGTAAACATGTTCTTTTTGTAATAATTTCTTTTGTTTTGTTTTAAAGGGAGCTGATAAGGCACCACTGTCAGTTTTTATTATGGATCATTAATGTCATTCCATAATACCATGTGATTTGAGTAATTAATTAAGTCTGTTAGTTTGCATAGGAGAATGTGTCTTCATCCATCACTTTCAGCCATCTGTTTCTCACTTCTTGACAATTTCTTCCTTGAAAAATAACCATGGCTGTTCTTTTGAATACCTATTATTTTCCATTCAATTGCATTGCTTTATATTCATATTTGGGATAATTTGATTAATGGTCTCCTTCAGTGTTAGGAACAGGATTACTGAACCTATCTCATCTACCTTAGTAAAAGACGTGTTCCTGCTGGCGTCTCTTTTCCAAGAGTGGAACTGGATTTTTAATTTACATCGACTTAATTTTTGAAGTAGCTTGGGGAAGCTCTTCATATGCAAACGTGGTCTTCTCAACAGTGAAAGCAAATTATGAAGGTTAAATACAGCATTTAATTTTATCTGTCCATTAAGCCCATCTCCGGAAGATGTTGCACAGAGAATCACTTTTCTATGAGGCACTTTAACCTTCTTCTGCATTAAAAAAAAACACAAAAAAACCCCCAACAACAAAAATAAAACCTAACCAAAAAAAACCTCCACAAAGCTCCTCGAAAAGTTTATAAACTTTTAGCATTTTTTCTTCATTAAAAAGTTTAATCTGGCAAAAAATAGTTATTGCCGACTGAGTGGATCAACCCTTCAGTGGATCAAGAGGTTTAGAGAGAAACATAGAAACCTGGAGACAGACCAGAAAGGCTCAGGAAGAGTTTGTATGGAAAGGCAACTTAGACAAATGATCTGTTGGTGTTCCTGAGTGCTTCCCACCCTGTGCCTGTGCTTCTCACTTTCACTCTTCCATTTTGTAGAACCACACTTGAAAAGGAGTTTTTCCAGTTGTTGAGGTTGATAACAGAGGGAAGTCAAAGGAAGTATTTTATCAACCTGGAGAATAAATGAACAGGGAAAATGCATCTCAATAGAAGCAGATTAAGGAAAAACTCATTAGAAGATAAAAGGCTTTTGAGTTGTCATATGCTAAGTATGTTCTGTGATCTCTCTGATTACCCTTCCTTCCCATTAACTTCATAATGCAGGATTGCATCTTAGTGACAAATTGTATTTCCCAAATAAAATCCATCTATTTATTTCTCCACAGTTATCACTCTTCCAATTACTTTGCTCTGCAGTGGGTATTTTGGTGTAGTGTAACACCAAGCTGGACACTGCCATTCTCAGCGAGGCCACTGAGGAGGAGTGGTACATCCTAATCTGATGTTCTGCTAGCTTAACTCTCTCAGCGTGATACAGTACTGCTGATGGCACTGATGCTTTACTTACTTCTTGCCTGAGATGGTTCAGAGTATAGCACAGTGTTTTTCTTGGACATTCTCACGGTTATACCATTTGTTGTTCTAGTGTTCGCTTGAAAAAGGTACGGCACCAGTGTGCAGAAGGGTGAGGTAACACCAAACAGTAGAGTTGTTGTTTAGGCAAAACCGTACAAGTCCTACATGCTGCTGAAATTCAAGGGTATATGTGCGGGTGGCTGTATGGGAGAGTATGAATTGTTTTGTACATTGAAAATAGATATAAATAAAAATTTGGTATTTTGCGATTTACTAATGAAGATTCCATCCATTAAACCAAACTGAAACATGCTTTCATCAGCAAGTGTTCTGGAGAGGGAGGAAAGTTGGATTTTCTTTATTGTATTCAGAGCAAATGAACAAAACAAACTAAAGGTACTAACATTGTACCCATTTGCTGGGGCAGCATACCCACTCCACAAGATAGGAAAACGAATCATCCACTCTACAGTCTGTGCACTAATTACTGTTACTGATGTCAACATTATTATTATAGTCATCTTCTGCAGCAGCTGCAGTACCACTTTGCCTGTCCATCTGCTTCCTTGTTTTGATTACTGCAGTGCAAGTATCATCCTAAGAAGCATAAGAGAGGAGGAGACCCAGGCTTTTTAAAGCACAAGTCCTTTAATAGCAAGGAAGCTACTTGCCACCTTTTTTTTTTTTTTTTTTGTAGTCATCATTATCCTTTTCTAAACGGGATTTTTCGTGTCTTTCTCTTCACAGATAGCACAGCCTGCAGTTTTTCTAATTTTGTATTATGATCCCAAAGATGTGCTTTCTGGCCTTCTAATTACCTGTTACCATAATAATATTTAGTAGTGTTGTATCATGTTGTATCCAAAAACATATTTTTAAAACAGTAACTGATTAATTAAAGGATTCACAAAAACTCTCTGTTAAAAAAAAAAGAAACAAAACAAAATGTGACAGATGGAGAAACTGAGGTAAAGAACTTGAAAAATCCAGAAATACTGGAGTTCAGCAAGAGAGCAATGAGAACACCTACATGTTTTCTACCTGATGGTTTCTCTTACAGAATTCCCTTCCAATTTTTTCCAGCATTAGATGTGTCCAAGGGTTGAGTGACATACTCAGGTTTACATTAATATCATGGAAGAATCTGGAGATAAAATTTATACTGCACTTTTTTCCAGTCCTTCCCTTTGCAGACCTATATTTTGGTCTTTTTCCTTTCCACAGTAAGAAATTATTTCAGTTTTGAAAAGCAGTCATGCACTTGATAGTACCTTCTAAAAACTGATGCATTTCATACTAGTAATGAACTATAGATTCAGTATTAATCTGTACATGTTAAAATTACATATTTAATTTTTTAAAAAATGTATGAACTATTTAAAGGAGAAATACATTTTGTTTAAGACTGAATGGAAATTTTTGTGGGTTTTATGTAAGAAAAGAAGGCCTTTAATGACTAGATTTTAGTTGAGCAAGGCTAAAAAAATTCAGACTTTGTGGAGTTCTGATTTCTAGTTTGGGGAAAAATGAACAGAGCTTTCATTGTATACATGTTTTAAAAGATAGGATTATTGCTTTCATTATGTTAAGGGTAAAAATTAAAATTCCAATTAAAATTTAAATAATGTAGATTTGTTATTTTTGTTCACCTAATGACTGGTTATTTATATCACTTATTTCAATTGCATAATTCACCTTCAGAGAGCTAATAGGCTACTCCAGTTTATTCTGCTTTATTGCTTCTCTCTTTCAATGTGTAGTGACTAATCCTTCCTCAGCTGTTGTAATACCTAAACTACAATTGACTTCAGCGTAAGTCGCAGCAGAACATATCTTTCTGTGACAGCCACCTTCCTAATTAGAGATAAGAGTCCCTCTAAGCCCCTTGTAAAAGAGTTGAAAATGATCTCTGATCCTCATCTATTTTGGGTCCTTCACTCCTACATAGGCATCAGGGAGCAGTTCTGCAAAGTGAGAAGCAGCCTGAAAAGCAGCGAATCATTTTGTACTGGGAATTTGGGGTGGTCAATAGAAAGGGATCTGTCTGCGGGGCAGAAAGGTGCTGACTCCCTGTGAGAGGGTGGCTCTGCCCTTGATCGCCTTTGGATGTCCCATTTGTTAGCAGCTGAGGCACATCACAAACCCTGTCATTTATGTAAGCCTCTGGGTGAAAAAGTGAGCTGAGAGTTGTAGGGAGTGTTATTATGCACTTTGTGGAGGGCTCTTATCATTGCTTCTGCTGATGAACGTTTGGTGAGTAAGCAGGCTATTTTCCTGAGTTGTCAACACTGGCAATATGAGGTGTTAACGATACAGAAGGAAATGTCCTCAGCATTACATAAGATAAAGAAAATAAATGGAAAATATAGATGTATATTGACAGAGTGCACTTACATTTCACCTTCTTATTTCTCTTCCCCATCCAAACTTGTTAAAAAATGTTGCTGCTTTGGAGTTGTTCACATCTATCATCACGTATTCACATTCAGTTGACCCAATTAAAAAATAATCCCAAGTGGAAAAAATTGAAAAATAATCTAATTATTGCCTTATGTGAATTCAGAAAATAATATGGTTTTCACCTATTATTACAAGTATGTTATTTATTTTTCAGTGTTTTTTGTAGGAGCAGAATTGGATTACTTGCTTATCATTTCTACTGTGTTTTCTGTTTGTTATTTAAGCAATAATGTGGTACTTTCTGGAGATCTAAACACGAGTGGATGAGCAGGTTTTTGATCCACAAAATATCAAAGATACTCTTTATTTCAGACCTAGAAATTGCCCTGCTGAATTCACTTGTAGGATTTTTGAGCACTCTCTGAAAAAACCAAGAAGGTCATACCAGTTAAAAGTCCTGGTTCTCATTTTGAATGGATCTGTGTGCCCAGACAGACACACTAAAAGTAATTTGATTCTAATTCACATGGGAGGGTCACAGCCTGTGCAATGGTTTTCTAATGACACTGCGCTTTGTCTAGAACTTTAATTCTGTTTTCTGACAGAAATATGCAGCTGTGAAGAAAAGGGATGCTGTGGAGGTTGTGTGGGTTAGTAGGTAATAATGACCTTCGTTCTTTTTCACTTCTGGTTTGGTGGCGTTTGTGCAAATTGCAGATTGGTGATGACTGCAAATCATTAAGTTGGTTGGTTTTCAGTCAGCCTGACATTGGAAAAGAAATACATTTACCAGAAGTGCCGCCTTTTATCATCGTTCTTGTCAATCTTACCTGAACAGCTATGGGCTGAGTGGACGTGGTAATGAACCACCCTTTCATCCTTGGAGCGGGGATGGAGTAGTCAAGGTGAAAGCACAGTTTGAATTGAAGCTGTACATACTAAATCACTTCTCTGGATAGAAGAAAGCTGTCAGATCCCTTGGGCTTTTGAACACTAAGTTCATTTACTTCCAGTTGATGCATATCTTGCAGGAATATGGAAGGATTAATTAATAGTTTAAGTAGTTTTGAAGATATAGGGCGCTGTTTAATACCTTAGTATTTTTCTTCCTTATAAATTAGGTTTTCTGAGGAATCATGTAAGAATTCTAGTATTCTAGTTGGGAAAATGCAGTCTTAACTTTATTTTCTAGTTAAGACGGTTATATTTAAAAAAAACCCCAAAACAGGTTTGTTTTTTTTTTTTTTCAGCTGCATAAAGAGACCTTTTTAAAATGTTGCACTGCTACTGGAAATCTAGAAACTGTTACACCTTGGGTATAAACTGATCAACCCAGTGTAATGAAATTCTGTGCCCTGCAGTAAAACAAAAAAATCAAGCTCATTTTTAAAATCACAGTGCCATTTATTGACATCTGTTCACCTGTAATATATAATGTAAACAACATTAGAAATTTAAATTCACTCTTATTTTAAGAAATTTAATCTTGACTAGGAATATAGAAAAGATTTATTGAAAACACACTCAGAATTTGTCTGTTTCTTTACTGATTAATTGCACTACTGAGGATGATGGCTTTTTGTTCACAGTCTAACATTTGGCAATTGTGTTGCTATAGAAATAGTGCAAATAGATTTCCTTATTTCTGTCCCAAAAGATCTTGCTGTACAAAATTGTTAAATCGTTTGTATTGTTGCTTTATTGGCGGAAAAAATATTTAGACTGTCCTTTAAATGTCTTCTGTTTTTAGAGCAACGTTCACAAGTCCCGTGTTTCTTTACGGCGGAGCCTTTGATTACAGATAGAAAACACTGTATGTATTAGTATGCAAAGCCTGATTTCAGGAGCCTGCAGCAACTAGCTGCATGATAATATTCACTATATTGTTTTACATTTCAAAGAGGCTTCACAATAAAGATGTTTTTCACATTCTGCTCAAAGTATCAAAATTTCTACAGGGAAAAATAAGTTGGAAGTGATTGTCATGAAGTGGGAGCCAGTTTAGAATCAGTGGGTCAGATTTATTATTTGAATGTTAAAATAGCTATTTTAGACACACACAAATATGATAATTCACAGATGGGAAATTATACTCATTAAGTTCTAAATTTACAGTGTGGAGGAAATAGAGACATTTGTAAAAATAAATATATGTCCTTTCAGCATCTTCTTGCATTCTTGTCTTTTACTGAATAAGGGGGGGTGCTTGTATTCTCATTCCTTGAATTCAGATTTAATGTCAGATACTAAATAGTTATATTAAAAACAGAGCTGAAGAGGTTTCATTTCCTTTCAATAATAGCAAAGTTAATTAGTAGTTTGATATTTTTTTTTTTTTAAATGAGGTAAGCTCTTCTGTTTTTATGTTTGAGGAGACTTGAAATCAGTTTTCTAGGCTGCAGCATTAATATTATTGTGTAGTAACATCGAATACAGATCTTCTAATATCTTTGCTTGGATGGTACTGGTACTCAGCCCAGTGTTGATCAGTGGTTTTATAAACTTACTAGTAGCTGTTAGTAAAAATGGGTTATACTTTTTGAACTGGGAATTCAAATTACTTTCATGTGAGTAAGAAGGGGTTTAGCACATGAATTCTGTCAGTCTGTAGTTTTTTCCATAATCTTGCAAGCAGGCAACATTGAATCTAAATTTCAAATCTATACAGCTGAGTAATAATGTCGCTTCACACTATTAACAAGTCTGCTTATGTGCTGTAATACAATGCACTAAAGATATGAAGACTACTGAAAAAAAAATTAATAGGCAAGTATAATTTCCCCCCAGAGAGTGGTGATCAAAGTATAGCAGGAGTTCGGTGATGAACTTAAGGGGTCAATATGGGGTCCAGTCCTGTTTAAGACCTTTATTAATGATCTGGATAGGGGATTAATGATCTGAGGGGCAGAGTGTACCCTCAGTAGGTTTACTGATGACACAAAATTCGGAGTAGTGGCTGATACTCCAGAGGGTCATGCTCCCATCAAGAGGACCTCAAGAGACTGGAGAAATGGGCTGACAGGAACCTTATGGAGTTCAACACGGAGAAGTGCTAAGTCCTGCAGCTGGGGAGTGACCACCCCAGGTACTGGTACATGCTGGGGGCCACCCAGCTGGAAAGCAGCTTGGCAGCCTGGGAGCCACTAGTTGAACATAGCTAGCAATGTGCCCTGGTGTGGTGGCAAAGAAGGTGAATAATATCCTGGGATGCACTGGACAAAGCATTGTCTGCAGCTTGAAGAAGCAATCCTTGCTTTATTCACCATTGCTGAGACCACACCTGGAGTACTGTGTCCAGCTCTGGGCTCATCGGTACAAGAGAGACATGGACACACCAGAGAGGGTCCAATCAAGGGCCACAAAGATGATGAAGAGGCTGGAGCATCTCTCCTGTGAGAAAAGGCTGAGTGAGCTCAAACTGTTCAGCCTGGAGAAGAGAAGGCTCAGAGGGATCTCATCAGTGTATACAGATACCTGAAGGCAGCATGCAGAGAGGATGGATCTGGGCTCTTCTCATGGTGCCCAGTGACAGGACCAGAGGCAATGGGCACAAACTGAAACACAGGAGGTTCCCTCCAAACATCAGGAAACACTTCCCTGTGAGGGTGACCGAGCCCTGGCAGTGGCTGCTCAGGGGTGTTGTGGAGTCTCCCACCTTGGAGGTGTACAAGAAACATCCTGGACACAGTCCAGGGCAGTCAGGTCTTACTTAAGTAAGGGTGTCCAACCAGATGACCTCCAGAGGTTCCTTCCAGCTTCAACCATTCTGTGATTTGTTGACTTGCAGCTTAAAATCTCTGCCTAAAAGGCCAGTCTGCTGCTTTGAATTTGGCATCTATTCAATATAGACTTCATCTGTCTTAGACTAGCAAAAGCGTTAAACTATTGAATAAGTCAATATTAAATATTAAATTTTTACACTTATTTTGCTTGTATTATTGGAGGAAGACTCAATTTTATTATTTTACAACAGAAATATTTACTTAAAAAAACCTTATTTTAAAATACAGTTTGCTAGTTTCTGTTCACCTAGAACAAGTCTACATTCAGTTTTGCCTTCTTGGGCTGGGACAGTGAGCAGGATGAGCTAGCACTGTCCAGATGTCTCCTGGCACTGGCATTATGCAGTATTATTATACAATCGTAGTTGCTTTATCTAAAACCCCGTCTGTTGTGGGAAAATTGCACAGTATTACTGTTTGCGCGGAGTATTGACAAAAGTAACTTTGTAGTAATAGTTGAAATGAAATAGTTATATAAGGTGGAAACATTTTTAACTGATTGTTGGTTATGGCGCTGATTCAGCAAAGCACTTAAGTACATTCTTAATTTTACATTAATAGGGTATACCATGGAAGTCAAACAGACTACCTCTGTCTGTTATTCTAATAAGAATAAACTTTATCCAGTTCACATACACAATAAAGTGAGCCCCACTGTTGAGAAAATGCATTGCTGTTTGTAGTGTAGCCTGCTGGGTATATTTTGTCTGATTTATGGGTATAATTTTCATGAGCGAGTAATTCCTATGTGAATAGTGTGTGTGACTGAGTACCAAATTTTTAAACGGCATGGAAAAGGGTAAAATTACAGTGGATAGGCCCGAGTGGAGTCTGATTGTTGTGTTTTTCTATGTCACTCTACACAGATGCAAGTGGGTTCCCTAGAAACAACATTTTCAAAAGTAGCTGAGTGCTTATAGTCCGTAGCTCTTTCAAAAGCATCTTTCTGTTCCCCTGGTTGTGGACAGATGTCCAGCAGGTCAGAATGACAGAGGGTTGTCCTAGTTTATGTTACTGGGCAGTTGTTCAGTTCATTCCTGAAAACAATTAACAAGGGGAAGACAGATCTAAGCTGTCTTGCACTGCCTAAGGAATTGCATAGGGGCTACAAAATCATATGAGTGTCTGCTCAGCTGATCAGTTTTAGGGCACAGGAACAGCAGCAACAGTATTTTTAATTCCAAGTTTGGGTTGGTAGATTATTAGTTTATGTAGGTACACTTTAGGTATAGAAGCATTTTCACAACAGATTTTTGTATTAGAAAGGAGCCTGTTATGGGGCTGATCTTAACCTCCCAACCGTTTTGTAGTGGTGCAAAGTATGATTTATGTGCAGATTTTCTCTGCTATGAGATCAAAATGAAGCTGTAAACAGATAGTACTCTTAATTCAAAAATGCTGAGTTAAATGGATCTGCTTTTGGGGGAAAGTTCTGGTTTGCCATTATAGTCTTACAGTTGCTTGCAATTAATGTTTATAGATTTAATTTGGTTGTATTTCATGATGAGGAAAAGACATCTTTTCCATGTATATGCCAACCTGCATCTTGCCCATCATGAGTTTTAGATACCATCAATTACAGTTAAGGTTCTTTTTTTGAAGAAAGAATATATTGCCTCAAAAGAGGAAATAACATTTTATTTTATGCTAAAGTGCAATAATTTCCTTCTGAGAGACTTTCAATTATGTACAGATGTTTTATGTAGGCTTTCTGTATATGCAGTGTGCACCTGAAGCAGCTTTGCAGCAGATAACAGCACCTCTTAACTTCCAAAGGTTTATGTGCTCTCTGCGTTATTAAACACATACACTGTTGGGGGGCGGGGGGGAATATGACAGAACGGTGACCTTTTTCCAGTGTTGTTGGTTATGGCATAGGAAGCGGTTGGAAAATGCTTGCTACAGAGCTGAAAAGATAATCGGATGCAGTTCATTACTCATCTTGTCAGCTGCTCCTGCTACAAGGGATTGTATCACAAGATGTTAATCTGCTTGTGACTAGATTTCAAAGCAAGCATTTTTATTTTGGAGGGGGTGTATGTAATTTAACATCTTTCAATTTTATTTCATTTTCAGAAGCAAGAGAAATGGGAAATTTCTGATTTAAAGTCTCAGAATATTAATTGATAGAAATATTAGTACACCCTTGTGGGTTCTGTTACAAAAATATGATGATATGCTGCAAAAAGCTATTTAATTGCAGAAGTTTTTCTTTTTAAGCTAATAATGAGGTATAGTATTCCTTGAATAGTAAAAGTTAGTATGCTAGCACACTTCAGTGTGTTCTGCAAGACAACAAGACAATTTTGGACCAGTAAGAGTCCTGTCTACACATTGATGTACCCAATGCTCCCATACATTGTCTACCAGTGAGGATATTTGGTGTAAGTGTAGAGGAGGACCATAGTCATTAGTTAATGCTCTACAGATGGCAAGATGACAAGAATGCAATTTTAGCTAGATGGCATTTTCTAAAAGTGAAAGGCCCAAAAGAGCAGTTACTTTCTGATACTGTGGGCTGTTGCTGACAGAGCTATATGAAGCATAGGGGAAGGCTTATAAACTTTCCATGACATTAAGATGAGCCAGTAGATTGGCTGTGTACATTTTAGGCAGGCGGTACTGCCCATTTCTCTTCCAGGTTCATCCTGCTTATCTTGTTAAGTCCTTGAAGAACTTGTCCAGTACAAGGGACATTCCTTTAATTTTCTGCTGAACTGGAGAAAAACACTCCCTTTGCTGCCCTTTTTTTGTCATTCCTGGTATTGATTGTTGTCAAATGGAATTGCACGTTACATTTTAAATAGTTAAATTATAATTCTCATTGTGATCTACAGGCATCGATGTAATCTCTGTTAGAATACATTATTTAAAAAATAAGCGGTGAGACACTTAAAAGTACTTTTAAAAAGTAATATATTCAATTAATGTGTAAGCAAAAGAAATTACAGATTTAAACAAAATAAATTGTTTCTGCTCATGGTCACATATGGCACTCCTTACTCCTGCAGAAGTATCTCATGCTAATGCCTTGCTGTATTCCAATTTTGGTAGCTACAGTCCACCCACTTAAATACCCCCTGGTGTATGCGTAGGCAACAGTATTCTCTGGTTTCTGCCACAAACTCTTACATGGGCTTCTCTGTGCTATTAATCAGCAGCTATATTTCATCTCCAGAGAGACTGCATCTCAGCACTGGCCAAAGTGAAATATTGTATCACAGGTTATAGAAGCAGCCAGTAATGACTCTGTAGATAGTAGTTTCAGTTGATTCAAAACTGGGACATTAATGATTTTTGCCCCTGAACATTTTTGACTGAGTAGTCAATCAGTATGAAATGTTACTTGAGTTTTCCATGTAGCTTTTCCTGTCTGTCTCTCCTCATACGTAATACAGTTGTCAAGCTGAGACATGAGGGGCTTCTTCACTACAGAATTCTGATACAGTTAATGAACACCATTTGCCCGGGTCAGAAGACGCAAGCTAATGGGCAGAGGCTTAAGTGGTATGGCTGTGGCTACCTATGCAAATGTGTGCATGACAACATAACTGTGTGTCTGACTTTGTATTATATATATATATATAGAGGGAGGTATATATTTTCACTAAAACATCAAGTGTCATCACATGTATGTTCCTCTTATTTGTTAGCATGTTGAATCTCACAGCTCAGGAATGTTAATGTGGAGGGGTACATACATGTTTTGGGGTTTTTTTCTGGGTCCTTTAATCATTGTGCTTTCTGCTGAGACTGTGACAAAGATGTAGATGGTGATTACAGTAATTAAAAAAAAAAGTTGTTTGAAAATGCACTGTAAATATTTTTCCACTTCCATTAGATTATTTAGAATTTGAATTGAGTTACCATGCTGAATAGGCAAACATTTTTCCAGGTTGGGCTAGACAATATGAAAACTAATTAATCTATAACTAATGCTAAAGGCCGTTTGTTTTTTTGTAATATTCACATTCTAAATTTGAAACTGTGAAATGAAGAAATAATTTCACATTTATGCTATAGCAATAAATTTACCAAAAGAAGAGATATTATGTGGTGAACCTTCTGAATCATTTTCTGATGTAATTTTGCTTTGCCCATTTATGAAAGTCAAGTACAATTTTACAGGAAATAACGAACATAGCTATAAAATAACTTACTTCAGTCTCTGAATCCATCATTGTCCTCAAGCAGTCAAACATGAGATTCCATAATCCCAATTTATTTTAGCATTCAGTGTTCATTATCATACATTTTATGAGTCCAAAGCATAAAAGATATTCTCTCTCAATTCTTAACCCATGACCCATAAAATTTATCTTTTCTTTTCTTTCTATTTAGAGATAAGAGGTAGGATCGGATGGGTTCCTCACCTAATCACAGAGTTTATGATGATAATCCTACTTTCTATTATTATTACTTTTAGATGTATCAGTATTCTTTTGATTGATTTCCAGGTTTTATATTAATTTTTTAAGATGATAATTTTTTTTTACTGCAACTTGAGCTTGAACTTGCAGTCTTTCAATGACTAGATCTTCAAGAGGGATGCAGTGGTACCTGCTTATGGATGAAATTCTAAACACCTTCATTGCTTTGCATCTTATTGCCAATGCGAGTGAATAGAATTCATTTTTTGACCTTTGTCATCTTCAGTGGTAATTCAATTTACTAAGCAAGTTTGCAGACAACACAAAACTGGGAGGAGCTGTTGACTGCTGAAGGCGAGGAGGCCCTGCAGAGAGACCTTGACAAATTGGAGGGCTGGGCTATCACCAACCATATGAAGTTCAACAAGGGGAAGTGCTGGATTCTGCACCTGGGATGGGGCAACCCTGGATGTCTGTACAGACTGGGGAATGACATCCTGGAAAGCAGTGCCACAGGGAGGGACCTGGGGGTCCAGGTTGATGGCAAGCTGAGTATGAGTCAGCAGTGCCCTGGCAGCCAGGAGGGCCAACCATGTCCTGGGGGGCATCAGGCAAAGCAGCACCAGCTGGTTGAGGGAGGGGATTGTCCCGCTCTGCTCTGCACTGGGGTGGCTTCACCTTGAATATTGTGGCGGTTTGGGGCACCACAATATAGGAAAGATATCAAGCTGTTAGAGAGTGTCCAAAGGAGGTCAGTGAAGATGGTGAAGGGCCTTGAGGAGAAGCTGTGTGAGGAGTGGCTGAGGGCACTTGGTCTGTTCAGCCTGGAGAAGACTGAGGGGGAGACCTCATTGCAGTTACAACTTTCTTGTGAGGGGAAGAGGAGGGGCAGACACTGATCTCTTCTCTGTGGTGACCGGTGGTAGGACCCCAGGGTGACACTGGGGTTGTCCCTGAAGTTGTGTCAGGGGAGGTTTAGGTTGGATATTAAAAAAAAGTTCTTCACTCAGAGGGTGTTTGGGTACTGGAACAGGCTCCTCAGGCAAGTGGTCACAGCCTCAAGCCTGACAGAGTTCAAGAAGCATTCTATGAATTTAGAGCAGCTAGACTTTTATATTTAATAGATTATCTTCTCCTTTTTGTGGTGCTGGGCAGTGCAGAAGTTGAACTGACATGATCTTCCTCTTTTTTTTTTTTTTTCTGATAATCATTACTAGAGTGATTTTGTCAAACTGGTTAACGTATGCAGTAGGGTCAGTGGATGACATGTACCGTGCAATGAAGAAAACTGTTCTGTTCAGAGTGAGTTTCCCCTTCCCGTGAAAACACTGGACAGTCTTCCGAGTAGTGGGCAGGGCAGGATACCCATCCTCATCTCTTGTAGTTTTTTTTCTACTTCATGCATGCAAACAGGGAGAAAAAAACCATAGAGAAAGCAAAATCACACTTCAGTACATGACTGTAAGTGTCAAATGCTGGGAGCAGTAAGGAAACAGCCATTGCCTACCTGTCCTTCTGGCAACAGCGTGCTCCCTTGTTTCCTATTCTCACAGCAAGCCCTGTTGGCACCAGGCAGCGAAGAGTCAACTGTGAGGTTTGTTGTATTTTCATGTGGTTTATGCTTTTAGAAACAGGAACTCTGTGTGCAGCAGAGCAGCATGCAGTGGTGTTGGTCCCTGGTCGGAGTTTGCCAGCACGTTGTAGTGGCAGGAAATAATTGCAGTGATGTAGCTGGCATGAGAACCCCCATGGAATGTGAAGGTCACTGCAGTGCAAAGAGATTTTCTAACACGTCTCCTGAGGTGTGCTGCTTCGACCTGCACGCATACCCCTAGAGAGCTGGGCGCATTTCTGTAGCCTTGGAGGAAAATGCTCCATTGGAGACAAGACCGAAGCTTTTGTTTTGGTTTCCTCCAGTACTTTTTCTAGCTCTAAACCTGACAGAAACTTCTCAGATTTCATTTACTTTGTTTTTATTCTCAGTGATGAAGAGCAGCTTTGACTGGAAGCGTTTGCATTGTTTAAGACTTTTGAAAAGAGTATGTTTCAAAACCTGTATTTCTTTTGTCCCTTTTTCTCAGGATGGACAGTCTGATATTTTGTACAAGTTTTGGACTGCAGTAACTCAGACACTTTCCTCTCAGTTTCAGTCAGCAACAGACTGTAAGTATTCACTATAAATGATGTGTAATGTGTTCTGTAGTTATTTTGAATCTCTCTTTTCAGTAAGTCCTTTGCTCATCATCTCCTCTATCAGAACTATAGCAGTGGTTCCCTCAGTACAAGATCTGTGAATTAAAAACTTCTTGGTTTTGTAACCAGACAGGACAATCCTCCTAAACTGTGGTTGAATTTTCAGAAAGAAATATTTGCTGTTTCATTAAGTAGTCATTATCTAATAACAAAAAAGTATTTTTTATATGGAGGTAAAAATGTTTGTAATGGTACATTATACTTCCTAAAGCAAAGGTGTTTGCCAAATTCAAAAGCAGTAATTTGATTTTAAAGAGCAATTCTTACAGTCTTTTGTTGTTATACACTGATGGGTTGTAAAAATCTGATTTTAGACATTTTTTGGATACCTTTATAAGCAGGAGTTGAGATTCTTCAAGACTTCATGTCTGAATAAGATAAATGGCTGGTGTTCTGACTATATACAATATTCTCTACATATGTACAGATAGCAGATGCAAACAAGGAATATTAAATAAAAATAATTTAAACATAAGACAGTTCTATTACCAGTACATACTAATGCAGCATGCAGTTGGATCATAAGTGAATCTGGTGCTTTCATAAATGTATCTTTCACGTTTGCATATAGTGTATTAAGTTAGTCTTTTGCACGTACAGATAAAATGCACAAGATGTGCATTTATCTTTGTGATCTCAGCTATTGCATTGGCCCTTCAAAATTTGGTCCTTCCAGGCTTTATAGCAGCAGCATAATTTTGAGGAACTAGCTAGTGGATTCATGTTCACTGGTTGCTAAGTAACTAGACGATCCCAAAAGAAAATGTATTCATCTTCTGTTAAAACATATTAATTTTAGTATGTATAATATAATTCCTTATGCATTACTTTAACAGCAGAATGTACATACCCAGAAACTCCTGTGTTCAAACCAAACATGTGCTACCTGTTGTCAGCACTCAGTTTAAAGACTGTGAAATTGTGACATCAGTTAATGGGATCAACCAACATTACAGAACTGAGAGAACTCGTACATTTTGTCAGCTGTACTTTGTCTAACATCTGTCCAAAACTATTTTATTACTTGCTATTTTTAAACATGTTTTTTATGTAAATGTTTAGAGGTGTTTTTGAATGGGAATGATGTTTTTACTTTTTTTTTTTACTTTTTTTACTTTACTATTTTTTTTTTAGTATAGCTGAGTTTTGGGGAAAAAATGTTTAGAGTGAGTAGACTTTTTATTTAAACGAGGCATCTGTATGAGAATGTTAATTTTTAACATGCAGATTCCTGGTGATTGAATCAACTGACATCAGTCATAGACTCTGGATCATATAGATCAGAGGAAGCCTAGATAATATCAGAAGAAATAGTGTAAAAATAGGAATTCATGGCAGTTTACAGTTTTTGCTAATAGATCGTGATCTGCTTTTTTGAGGTTGGGACAGTCTTTATAAACTTAGCTTCATGACCTAAGGTAACTCTGTGCTTGATGATAATGTGAATCCTCCAGTGTTCAAAATTAGAATATATTTGAGTTGAAAGCACAGGCTGGGTGAAATGGGGCAGATGTCTGGAACCTGAAAAACCTACAAATGAATGGAACAGTGTTAATCTCCTAAAGTAATGGGAAATCCGAAGAGTATGAGTGATGTTAGGTCAAGATTAACAGTTGCTAAAACAGTTGTACATTTGTTTCATTTCCTGTTACTTGTGGCAAGCCTTTCAAGCTGAAAATAATGCTGATTTTTCTTCTGGCTTTGTCATTCTTTGACAAGTTTAAGAATTGCATGTTAAGTACCTTGTTTTAAGAACTGTGTGCAAAAGCATATGCTTCCCTCATCACATTTCTGAAGTCTTCGGTTCATAGGACTTATCTTTTTCTGCTTTAAATGAGTATCTTCAATGTAGCACAGCCCTGTACTTTTCTTTCATCAAATTATTGTTAGAAAATCTCTAGGTTTAGAGAGTGCTGATCACAATTTGGCCTTAAATGAACGATGCTTACAACATCACAACCATGATTACTATCTTTATTGTATAAAGTAAGTTTTTCATGTCTAGTCTTCCAGTTGTGGATTTTATGCTGTTGCTTTAGATACATACGTTTGTCAAGTGCATTTAATGTGATGGCTCATACCACTTTGAAATTAATTATAAATGTTACATTATTAATATTAAACTTACGACAACACTGTGTAACATTCACTGATATAAATGCAAGGCTAGAGGTTGTTTATATGACTCAAAAAAATTAGTTTGAATTTCACATTGTGTATTGCTTACTGCTTTATTTTGCAGCCTCTATGTTTTTGAAACAAGCATTTGAAGGAGAATACCCTAAATTGCTGAGGCTTTATAATGACTTGTGGAAGCGCCTCCAACAATATAGTCAAAATATTCAGAGGAATTTTAACACAAGTGCAACTACTGATCTTTTTGCTGAGCTACAACAAATGGAAGAAGATGCGCAGGACATATTCATGCAAAAAAATGAAGATTACGAGTATGTATTATGAACTGTAAGGTTATAAAACGTAAATCTTTGCACCCTGTAAGAAAACAGAATATTTTTATAAACTTACTGTTATTCAAATTGTCAGAGCGGGAAAATTTTTAAGTCTTTTTCTCCCCTCTTACATTATTGCTTTAACACTATTTTAGAGCTGTAGGGTTTTCATTAGGCTCTGTAATTAACAGGGTTGGGTTGTTTTGTCTTTCACATAGTCTCTGATTTTTGAACAGGCTCTATCTTTTTGTCTCTTTGGGTGAAAAAAACAGCAGAATGCTGAAAATTCAGTTTTGTATGCATTGCGATTACAGCAGTAGCTTTCTGCTAATGACACTGCAATCATTTGAGTGTGACAAATGCTCACTTGTTATGATTCACAGTTTTTAGTTTATACATCATAGAATAAACGTGATCTAAGTGGTAGATATCAGATCAAACTGAAACAGGTTCATCAAGTCTATTAGGACTTCTAGGCTTATATAAGAAAACAATGAATATTTTATATGAGAATTTTATTGGCTTAAATACATTCTTGAGCAGTCAGTGGGAGACTCATAAGAATGTTTTTCAAGTGCATATGTTTAAAGAGCAGAAAGGAAAAACAGGTTCAGTATTGCAAGGTTTGTGTGGTCTGGAAAGATTTAATGCTATTGTGTGTTTTAATTTAAAACGTATTAATTTTTTCTTGTACCTAAAGTCCAGAAAAGGCCTTGAAAGATTCACTGCAACAGTATGAAGCTGCTTATTTGTCAAAATCCTTATCTCGACTCTTCGACCCCATCAATCTTGTCTTCCCTCCTGGAGGTCGGAATCCTCCCTCTTCTGATGAGCTTGACAGCATCATTAAAACTATAGCCAGGTATGCACATACAAGGCACTGTAAAATGTAATACTCAGCAAGTATCAGTAGTTTTTTGTAAGTTACCATTTTAAAAATGAGACTTCCTTAGCAGTAAAAGATTGATTATTCTTTAATTATAAAACAAGTTAGTGTAAAAATTAAGTAGGATTAAGGCTAGGCTAGGCTAGGCTAGAATAGCATTGCATAGCATAGAATAGTTCCGTTGGAAAGCACCTACAATGATCATCCAGTCCACCTGCCTGAACACTTCAGGACTGACCAAAAGCTAAACCATGTTGTTAAGGGCATTGTCCAAATGCCCCTTAAACACTTGGGGCATTACCCTCCTCTCTAGGAAACCTGTTCCAGTGCTTGACCACCCTCTTGTTAAGGAAATGCTTCCTAATGTCGAGTCTGAACCTCTCTGGTGCAGCTTTGAACCATTCCCACACCTCCTCATACTGGATCCCAGGGAGGAGTGCTCAGCACCTCGCTCTCCACTCCCCATGGAAGGTGTAGAGAGCAATGAGGTCACCCCTCTTTATTATTATTAAATAAAAAATACTACATTTTATTACTTGTTTTCTGTATTTTGTTTTTCTGGAATACATGAAATTTTAATTTAAATTTTAATGTGTAAGCTTATAAAAGATCAGGAAAAGAAACTTCACAGGTATTGTAAATGTCTGATATCTTAATTATTCTGACTGTGTCAAAGAGAAGATAATAGCTGCTTGATTGCAAGTGATAATACCTCAGGGAAGTATTCTCTTAGAGTAAAAGAGCAAGATAATAGGTAGAGGTGACTAGCTAGAATTTGTAGAATGAGATACATAAATTACCAATGGTGCATTTTCCCTCATAAGGTTTTGGTAAGGACTACAATGTTTAGTAATTCTGAAAATGATGGGCAGTGTTCACAATATATGTGTGTATAAAATATTAAATACTTACGCTATACTTGTGGCTGGGAGTCGCAGATGCTCAGAACGTGTCTGTTGTGGTGATTGCAAAGAAGAAAGGAAAACAACATGAAAATTACAGAATTCCAGCTGAGTTTTCCAGAGTGACCATTAGCTGATGATGTTTGAGGCCCTGCAGATCGAGTTCTCGGAGAAGGTTATTCTAGGTCAGGGTGTCTAGTGATCCTCCAGCTCTTGGGAGAGGTTAATCTCATCGCCAGCAACGTGGCAGTTCTTGTACTGGTCTGAATGCAGCCCCAGCCCATGGAGATGTGGGGAGGTTCATGAACAAGAAATAATGGAAGTGATTTAGAAGTCTTTTCCTTCTTCGTTTGTTCCCTCTCATTCCTTTGGGGCCTCTGTTACTGTACAGGATTGCCTAAAACACAGCTTATTAGTTGTGTCAAGCTAAGGCGTCCCCTGGGTATTTCTGCACAGCTCATGTAATTCTGGAGTTGAATGACTGTGTATTCACCTGCAGTGTTTGAAGGCTGCTGCCAAAGCTTGAATGTAGTTAATTGCTGTCAATATTTTTGAATGGCTTGCTAATAGTGATTTCATACTCAAGTGTCATTCCTAAACTTTGCTCATTTTTACTAGAATAGGAACACTGAACATAAAATTCCCAAATGACTTACTAAATTGTAAACTGAATTACTGTGCGTGGAAAGACTTGGTTGTATGTGTTACTCTCTCTGAATTGACATGCCACGTAACTGCGTATTCATAGTTAATTCTTGATCGATTAAATACAGCACTGTTCAGTTGTTAATTAAGATTTGTAATCTTTGCTTCCAGTGAGCTGAATGTGGCTGCTGTTGATCCAGACCTGAGTTTAGCTGTGGCAAAAAATGTGGCAAAGACCATTCAGCTTTATGGTGTAAAGTCTGAGCAGCTTGTAAGTAATTTTAAACTTCTAAAAACTAGTGAGGTTTTTTTTATGTACAATGTTTTGGCTTTAGTAGATTTACAACATAACAATAAAGCAATTTAGATAGACAAAACTTCCAATTGGCTTTCCACTGTAATTGGAAACATTTTCAGTTAAATTCTGCCTTCAGATAAACACGGTCTATTGTTAGAAGTAAAATGTCAGTATAACTCCAATTTGAATTTTCTATGTTAATTTTAAAAAATCAAAATTGCAGCTGTCATTAAGTAAAATACACAATTAAATCCAGTTTTTTATTGATCAACATTTGATATTACATCAGTTATCTCATACATCATATTATGTTATTAAAATCTAGACTATTCAAATATAATTTTTTGCTATTTGCAAGAATTTTTGGGTATTTTTTCCATATGTTAATTGATTGCTATGTGTTTAACCGACCTTTGATTTGTTCACATCTGTCAAATGTTTCCAGTCATTTGCCATGCACTGGTATCTAGTGTTAAACTGAATAAAGGAAGGATTCCCAAAGCCTTATGCTTTGGCTAAGAGTTCCCAAAAAGCCAGTGGAAAGTGCACTGAATATTGTCATCATTAAAGAAAAAAAAAAATTAAGATCAGCAATTTTCTCTGAAAGTCTGTTGCTGAAATTTTAATGCTTTTTTTATGAAGAGATGAAAATTAATTTTTGCAATATGCAGACCCACAAGAAATGACTAACTACTTGTATTTGTAAACAAGATTTTCACTTAATAAACAACATTAATTCTGACAGCAGATTCAGACTCCAGCAACATTCATTTACTAAATGGTTTATTTAAAGAGAGATGCTTGCTAACAATTTTCTGTACCAATTGTCCACAAAACATTGGAGCAATTAAGTTATTATGGTTTCTCTTTACCTTTTACACACCTGCTCTCTCTGAATTGGTTTTTGAAAAGTTGAACGTCAGTAACACATCCTTGTTTACCTTGTCTGTTGGATGAATTGTCTTGGAAGTTTGCAAACTAGTGTATAGAAAATGTACATAGGTAAAGCAGTCATGAAGGCCATAAAGAATATTTTAAATTTCAAAATAAAAATATGAGTTTACATTATTTTGTTAGCTATTTGAAGCATAATGCTTAAGTTGGTTCTGTTTTTAAAGACACCAAATCATGGCTTCGTATTTCCAGAGTGAAATTTGCTTATGACAGAAATGAGGTTTTTTAGTAGGTTGTGAGAGTCATCATAAGTAAAAATAATTACATTTGTGTCTATATATCATGGAGGGTAGTGTCAAATAGTGGCATTCGACTGGGAAGCAAAAAAGACATATCAGCTGGAACTGTGGAAGCACAAGGGTCTGTTGTGCTCATCATCTGTGTTAGAGCTTGAATCTGGCCAGTGGCTTGTTTGGAAGTGTACATTGTTTTGTGATCAGACAGCGGGCAAATTCTTAAGAAACCCTGGAAAAAAAGATAGGTAGAAATAAGCTGGTAACTATATTGTTGCCTGAAAGACTGCGGAGAAAAAGACTGCAGGCCAATTTAGTGTATGAGATAAGATAGAGAGCAGGTCCTTTAAGGAGTCCTTAGGCCTAGAGGAATTCATACCACACGCGCTCCCCCCAGACAGGGGCTCTATCCCAGACAGGGTCCATCCAATCCCAATTTGTCCACCCCCCAGTTCTGCCCCATTCTGCTCCCCAACACGCCCCTTCGGGAATTGAGTCTGGGGGAGTTTGGTGCCCCCTCTTCCTCATCTTCATCTTCTTCACAGCACATACTTTCCTTGGAGTTCCTCCAAAGTTCTGGGCTTGAAGGTCGCTGTGTCTGTGTGATATCTTCTGGTCCAGGCCTTAGGGTGTTTTTCTACAATGCTACCTTGAAAAGGAGACTAAACACGACTAATGGAATTTTAGAGGGATTGATATGGAATGGGGTAGTAGGGTTGGGTATGTGTAAACATTATGCTACCGGTAAAGGAGTATAATAAAACTGCATTAAAATCTACATTCACTACACAGCTACTTCTAAAATCTGCAAAAGTTGAAAAAACCAAAAAGCTCTGAGGCATCAGTATGATTTGTGGCTTTATATTAGCTGACCTTAAAGTAAGGGAATGTAGGAGTAAAGAGGGAGTCTGAGCCCTTGAACTTCTTGAATTTGACAACTGAAAATGCGAACCTGAAACTCTGAAAAGCTAACTGATGGAACTAGTCAAACTAGCAGGATGAACATGAATGTCTTTCAACCACATACCTACAAACTGTAAAACAATATAAAAAATGTATTACATGGCAGCTTTCTTTTCTTTCCTTGGTGATACACATTACTAATTTAAAAATCAGAAATGCTCAGCACAGTTGCCAAGGCCTAGGTGTGAGTGCCATTTCTGAAGTGCTGGAATATCATTCCTAGCCTCCAGCTGCCTCTCCAGCAGGGCACGGCTCTCCCACTTGTCCTGCACCGATCTTGCCAGCCCTGTGGATGTAATCTAGAACATCTTAGCCTTTTTTTTGGTACCTATTTTTGGGCAGACAGATTGAGCTTGAAATGTGCACCATGTGTAGAACAGGAGCTATGTCAGACAGCACTGTTTCATTATGTTTTCGTGGTGTAGCCAAGAATGCAATCTTAAATCAATCTTTCAATCCAGCCTCCAACGATAGCTTTCTAAAGCTGAGAAGGGTGACCATGTAACATATCCGCTCAGATGCTTCGTGTCTGATAGCTGTAGTAGAGCAGTGCTAAAGATGGAAATTTAATTTCCTGGAGGAATTTGAAATTGAGTTCCCTCTCAAATTAAAAGTAAACAAAAACATCTCAGAATTCTCAGTGAAGGAAGATGGGGGTGGGGCTTTCAAAAATAATTTGAAATTTTTTTTAATGTTATTGTAATATTGCAAGTAGATTTGAACGGTGAAAAACTGAAATGTGCAGTCCTAAAAATATGGAGACATTCTGATGTAAGGCTTTTTTTTTTATTCAATTTCTCAAAAGAAGGACTTGCAATTCCCTTCGATTTCATCACTGTTTCTCCAGATATCTTTAGATAGGATAAAACCCAAGAAAAATGTTACTTAAGATTTGAAGATTTTACCTTTGAGCAAAAGCAGCATCTAGCAGTCAGTATATCTAGTACTAAGACAAAAACGAGTAAGTAAAAATGGCTGCTTCTTGTAAATCCAAAACATTTGTATTACTTGTGGCTTTGTATACTGCTGGCTTTTGGTTTTCAGCTTTCTTCACATCAAGAACTCACTCTTGCTGTGCCTGAGACCTATTATTGTATTAACCAGTTTGAAAGCTTTTAGAGCAGATATAGGTAACCATCTGGGAGCAGTAGGTAGATACATTGTGCTTTTGGGCGAATCTTCACTAACCCCTTGCTGATGCTTGATGTGGTTGGTTGTTTGTCATGCAGCATCCAGAATTATTGTCCTAATTTTGCTCCATGTAATTGCAGATGTTCTTACTATACAGACTTTGAAAGGATAATTATACATAGCACTAAATTCAGAAAAATATGTGTTAATTTAAGAGTTATAGCTTTCATGTTTACCACCTATCCTGTGTTTTATTAGGTGATGCTGAGGAGGGGTGCTTGTATAATTTTTTCTCTTTTCACTCACATTTTCCTGAAATGATTACAGACACCACGAGATTTCTGTTTAGTCACCATTTCTACATCCTTCTAATTCCAGATTGGAAAAGAGATTAACAAATCTGATCATCATGTTTTGGATTTTTCCTCTTCTTGTAATCCACTGCTTAAACTTCGACATAGTGGCTGCTTACTGAGCCAGATTTTGTTCACTGGACACTTTTTCTTGCAAATGAGGTAGCCCAGATGAAAAAGAACACTAACCTTTCTCCTTTATTTAAGAGTTTTCCACAGGGGCCATCCATTCCCACTTGCAAATACCTTAGGTTACCTGTCTTGATTGACACATGCAAATGTTGTGCTCTTGTTTAACTGGCCACATAAGGAAAATAAGCTCTTTTATTTATTGGTTACAATAAGTACAGTGGAGGGAAGAGATTTGTGAGAAACTAGCAAGTTTCATTTCCTGAAAACAAAGGAAAAGTTGAGTAATTTGGGGATTTTATGAGAATCCATGCTCCTTAACAAAAGATGGGGGCTCAAAAACCTGCTTCCTAGAGACATTTTTACCCATTTGTATAACTGATAGTTGAGAAGTGCAAAACAGAGCTTATATCCTACCAGCATCTTCATTAGATGCCTTTGGCATGGCAGCAGTAATTTTGTGGCAGGATTCTCTAGGGCAGTGGTCTCTAAACTTTTTTGTTTATGTATCCCTATCAGTATAAACTTTTTGATCATGCACTCTCATTATGTGTGTATTTATTTATTTATAACTTTTATAGATGTATTGTTGAAGTTCTGATATTTTCATGCAGCATCCCACTGGATTTTCTTGCTTGACCCCTGTGGTACATGTGCCCTACTTTGAAGACCACTGCTCTAGTGTAATGCTCTGCAGTAATCCTCCATAATAAGTGAACAGATTTTGTCTGTTCATTTTTGGTAAAGATGCCTGGTTGATTGCAGAAATCATTTGAATTCATGTTTGATTTCGTTCATGCACTACTTTAAATCAAATTTTCTCATTTATTTATATAAAATGTTGATTGGAATTAAAACAAAACTGTGTTTACCCAGTTGATTACCTGTAATTTTGTCATTTACTGAGCTGAATTTTAAATGTACTTGGTTTCTGTTATAATTAAAAATCCCTTTGTTGCAACTTTGCAATCACTATGTTTTGGTTTGCTGCTGATAGAGCTATTTCTTTTACTGATACTTGAACTGGATGTCTCATTGAGAGAAGTCATGAAACACTGAAGGCTAAAAGCTCTGAAAGTTTACAAGATATGTGATTTTGCCAACAAGCAGAAAAATAAATTGCAAGATCCATTGTCCTTCTAGAGACTGAAGATGGAAGAGCCTTGTTTGGTCGTCTAGTCTATTCCCTTCCCTGCACAGGACAATTTCAAACAGTATTTATTGTTGGGGGTTTTGTTGCATTCTTTCTGGTTTTAGAGTGATGATTTTAGTTATCTGAATGTAAGTACCGTATGTTCTCTTACTTTCGTGCTGTTTCTGTTCATCTTGTCATGTGGGTGGACTGAAATACACTAACACACCCACCAAGTGCACATAGATGAAGTGAGTTGTGCTGTGAGCATGAAAATGCAGTTGTTTAGAGAAGGTGTGATTCTCCTACTTTTTGAACCTGGAGACCTCTACTAGTTTCCTCCCTGGAGTTGCAGTCAGACTATCTTTATTAATTGTGATCAGTCCCATAACAATCCTTCCTGTCTTGTCTGATGGAGGCTATGTCTTGCTGCCTTCTCTCACCACAGGGCATCACTAGAGACATCATCAGAGGCAATGTGACCTGTTGTATTTTAGCCAATAAACAAGTCAAGAGTCATTTGCAGAGGCAGGATTGTAAAAATCAGGTTGCCTGCTTGCCTTGCAGAACAGGGAAAGGCGATTGTGCCGGGAAATTCTGGTGGATCAAACTATATTTAGAAACATTTTTATGTGTGGATATGTAATGATGTGCTTACATGATTTAGGCAGGCACAAACTCACTCTTCTGTGTTCCCAGATAGCAGAGCACATTTTAGCTCCACTCCAGTCTTCGGTGACCAGCTCAGCTGTGGCACTGTGCAACAACACTCATTCAGCCTGGAGCACAAGCAGAGAAAGTTCATGTCTGAATGAAGTACAGACAAAGCAAGAATCTGCATGGCCATATTATACTAGACAGATTTATCCTAAGGTTAGGGTAGATAAGGCTAAAATCAGTGGGAGCTGTGATTGCCTATAATTGGAGAGTTTCCTAAATATGGTATATTGTATTTTATGGAGTAATATGTTTGTCTAAAAAAAGGGATCTTTCCAACAGACAAGAGGCTGCAGGCAGATGATATAATGGAGATCTTTCCACAGTCAGACTTATAAGCAGTCATAAAGAGGAAGCCCTCAAAAGGTAGAGATGGAGAGTGGGTGTAATGAGGGAGGAAGGAAATAGAGAATTTGAATAATTTTTTTATTCTCTTAACTCAGTGTGGTTGAACTGATGCCATACATCTCACAAAAGCTGATGAATGAGGTGGAGGTCCGAAATATAGGCTGTGGACAGTGCTCTAGGAGAGCTACTAACCTGTCCTTTGCCCACAGCTCATGATAGAGGCTTGCCTTCTCATCAGAATTTTAGCCTGTGCAATGTTTGTAGCTCATTTTCTCATTATCAGGTTTGCCTAGCATAAACCACTCAGAAATTTTTGAGCGTTGTGCAGAGAGCACAGTTCTTCCTGGCATTTTGAAGAATTCTTCCCTGGCCTTCTTTAGAAAACAGAAAATGATGCTTGGTGTATTTTACGTATTTTGAAGTTAAAATGCTAAAGACCCAGTAATAGAAGCAAATCTTGAGATTAAAGATTAAAGAGAATATGTAACTGTCTCAAAAATTAGAGTCCCTGCACCAAGGTTCACATGATTGTCACATATGCTCACAGGGCAGGACATTGATATTGACAACCTCTACTACTGGACATGCCAAAGGGCAAAATGAGAGATCCCCAAGACAATGGATCACTGTACACTTGGGACATAAAGAAATTTGTGTGGATTTTCTTGGGTGAATCAGGTTTTAAGATTCTGGATTGTTTTGAGGGAAAAGTCAGCATCAGCTGATATCTGTGATATAGAGTAGGTAGCCTCTTTCTCAATACCCTGGATATCAGTGGTATGTTGAAATTTATTTACATCTACTTAAGTAAATATTTGACTTACGTATTGTTATGCATGGTTCTAGAATGTACACCAGTAGCAAAGCACTAGAGCATTAATATCAGCAGTAATATGTGGGTACCCTGCCAAGTACAAAAAGTTTCTTGGGAAGTAACTGGGAGGCTTTGATTTAGCCTGATCCTGTTTTTGAATGCAATGGTGAAACTGGATTTCAGATGTTGTAAAACAATTCTGAATATTTAACTGGATTAATGTTTAAATGTAAAGTGACTAACATAAAAATTCTATTATTAGAACTAGTATACATTATTTCTAAACTTTTGACGGTTTACTGAGGTCTACTTCTTAATTAACTGGTACTAAATACTGTAACTGGGACCATATTATTGTAAAGTATTATCTGTCATAATGATGAGTAGCATGTACTTGATGACAGATGCTTTTAGTCCACTAGTATTTAAGAAAGCAAATACCAAAAAGAGCATAAGAAGTAGAAAAATGTAACTGTTCATTATCCTTCTTCCGGGTCAAACACTAAATACATATATATCCCAATCACTCACTGCTTGTCCCCAAATGGTCTGGGTTTGTTTTTCAAAGAGGGTATGGCTGTGGAAAGAAAAACATAGAACTGTCCTCAGAACAGTAAATGTAAGTCAGTAAATGAGCTTGGTCTCATCTGTTTGAAGGCAAATTAGTATCATTGAGGCTTGTTCTGATTAGTGTTGGCCTCGCTTCAAGGATCAGCAAAACGTGTTTGTTTTTGCCGCAGAAAGGCTGTGCATCGAATTGCTCCACATGGTCACCCTGGTGTTTGTGTTAATGTCTGCTTCTCTGTTCAGAGTACAAGGTCAGTAAAGGTTTATGACTGACGCTCAGGACTTAAATTTACCATCCCAGCTGTGAATATCTCTCTGAGATGGGAGATAACAGTGATGTCAGTACCAGAGAGCAAGAGGTGTCTGGGAACACCCCTGCGGGTGGGCAGTGCCTCACAGCTGGGCAGGGCTCCCTTCCCCAAAGCACTGGGGCTGCCAGAGCCCTTTTGGCAGCAGTCTCTGCAATATTGCTGCTCCTGAGCCGTGGCTGGAGACTGGGGAAAGTAGTTGTTGGCCCCGGCCAAGAACCTGCTAGTGACTGTCCTAACAGCTTAGCGGTACAGACGGTCACGTGCCAGATCCAGGGACCTTTCCTGGCACCATCTGATTTACTGCTATGGGTGTAGCCAATATGTGAATGAGACTGAACAAGAGCGACATGCAAAATCTGTTCAAGAGGAAGCTTAAAATGCTAACAGATTGGGGTAATTTTTTTTCTCGCATCTGGAATTCATACTTTCTTCCTTCTGCTGTGAATAAATCTCTCAGGCAAAAGTTAGGAGATGCTGATTTCTGCTGTAGTAACACTGCTTTTGGTCTTAATATTTTCTCAGATTTACAGAGCTATAAAATACATGCTTTCCTAAACATGTTTTTCTGTCCGTATGTATTGTCTGCTGTATTTGACTTATTTTAAAATAGCATTTGGTGTTTCTACCAGAGTTTAGTCCTTGAAAAGAGTACATTGTGGCTAATTGGCAACTCCACGTGCTGCTGGATGGGTGCAAGAAAACTTTTGAATATTGACTCTTTTCGGAGTTCAACACTTTCTTCGAGTAGCCAGGTATTTCTTTGAGCCAACTCTGATGACACCTCTTTGGATGCCAGTGCAGCCAACTCCTTCTGTAATTTAATACTCTATTTTTAGTGAATGTAACGGATGGAGAATATCTATCTATCTGTCATGTTCAGATATTTTTAGAGCACTGATCTTTGTAATGCTGATCAGCACCAAATGTATTACATAAGATTAGCATCAAAATATATACAATGGAAAGTCAGCTCTGCTGCAGTTGTTCTTAAATTATTTTTAGTATTGCCCGCAAAACTTGTATAGCTCAGTGCATTGCCCTGCTGTTGTGCTCTGTCTCTACTCTGTAGGAATAATTTTAAAAGGTTAATTTATCTTCTCTCAGACCTTTGCAATCACAGGTATCTTTCTTGAGGCTTCAAATAAGATTGTTAGTCAGTGATACACATTACAAAGATTTAATAAATGCCCACTTTCCACCAGGACTGAAACTGAGACAAACAATTTATCTCTCATCGTCCTTCAATCCAGCTTATATTTGAATTTGTGATTTGCAGGTGCAAGATTCCAAATTCTGCTTTACTTACATCCTCAGCTAATGTTGTGTTCTTTAATGCTGCTTGAGTGGCTTGATTTTTTGCAGTTACTCATAGTGATTTTTTCAATTTTCCACTTTTAGTGGATACTCAGAATTAATATCTCCTCATGAAATATATCTGGTCCACTAGCTAACCATTTAGGGTAGGAGTAGATTATTTGGAGATTTTTTGAGTTTAAAGAGGCAGACTGAGAGAACACAGCGTATTCTTCTCACACCACTCTAGAAGATTTATTTTTGCCTTTCAGATTTTCTGGAAAAAAGCTGATCCTTTGAGTGTTTTTAAAAACTAGTTTGTAATTACTGAGGTTTAAATAGATCTCAACTTTCTGCACATCTATCCCATCATCATGACTATTTGTAGCAGATGAGTTTTGATTTTTTTTTTCATGATTTCTTTCTTAGTGGGTTTATGATGCATCTGATATATGATAGTCAATAGAAAAAAAGTCTGCTGTTTGTTTTTTGCTGATGTAGTTTTGAAAGTGTAATGCTACCATGCCATGGCTTCACAGATCTTTCAGCATCTCTCTTCCTGAGGTTGCAATTAAATGTGGTTTATATTATTACTGTTTAAAAATAATCTCTACTTTATTAATGCTTCTCCTTGGTGGTTTGTAAACATCTGTTGGAGTGAAGAGAATGAGGAGAGAAAGGCTAGAATGCCAGGTGGAATAGAAAAACAACAATTAGTTCAGCTTAAAACACTGAGCTGAGAAAGAGACAGAGCCTTTACAAGGAATTTTCGTAATGTCATTTGTAGAAGAGAAAGTGTCTGTCATGCTCGATCAGGGCAATGAAGATTTAAATAATCTGTTTTCAGGGAGTTATGGAGATGATAAGCAATATGAAGGCATATTTTTGTCCAGAATCTAAAAGGCTAAGTGTATTATAACTTATCCAGGGACTATATTGGGACATCTTGGCTTAATCGGTGAAATTATTAGGAAAAGTACAAATGCAAAGAAATATGGGATTTAAAAGTTTAAAATATTGCAATGAGAAAACACTTGGATGAGAACGATCAGTTCTTAGTTTTCTCTGAGTATTCATGGAGATAGGAATTTTTTTCTGAAACTTTTGGTCTATCCATAGTGTTTGACTAGGAAAAGGCAGAGAGGGGCTGGACTAAACAAGTTCTCCATTGATTTTGCCCCAGTCTGCCTAGTGGCAAGAAGAATACCCATAATGTGTTGCAAAAAAGAAAAATGTTGATCTAGGGGGGCTGTAATTCTGATTTATTCTTCATGAAATGAAAAAAATGAAGACTTCATCTATGAAAGAAAGCATTCTTTGAGTTGACATTAGCCATATGTATTTCAAGGAGAAATGTACCTTACACCACCCAAAACCATTGTTGTGCCCATTTAATTTATATACAAGTTCCTCAAATGAAATACGCTGGGGTAGCAAGAAAATGGATTTGAGCTGCATCTCTGTTAGGATGTTTATGTGATTTGGAGTATCTGTGATGTGGTTTTTTTCCCCACCCATCCTCTTATTTGACAATAGCTAAATTTAACAAGCTGAATAATTCAGTGAAGTAGGGGAGAACAGGGTGGAGAGGGAGAGAGAAAAGACTTCGTGGAACCAAATTCTTCCAGTGAAGGGATAAAGATGCACTGGAATTCTGGCACCAGATTTAAACTCCAGCAAATTTATGAGGCCTGTGATGGTTTTGAATTGAAATGCATGATGAATCCTCGTTGTAATGACATACAGTGAATTTGTGATTGCCTTTTTTATTATGTGATCTTATAAGAATTAATCCATGTCTCTTATCAGATGGTGTTACATTGAATTGCGAGGTTTCATTTGCGGGTGAATCATTATTCAGAACATATTCCAACAATGAGATTTGTCTGACAGTTCCAGGGAAATGTATCTAGTCCTCCTGTCTCAGTGTCGAATACTGTGAACTTTGGAGGGAAGTATGAAATCTAATAAGCTCACAGATCATCAGGAACAGTAGTGAAATGGCACCTCAGGAAAGGTTTATGTAAATAAAAGGTCAGTTACAATGGTATAAGTAATGTGGAAGATTATATTTTCTCCACTTCTTTTTTGAGATACATGAATTAATTGTATTATCCCAGTACCTTGAAGATATGGTATTACTGTCAATGAAAAACTTGTATCCATGTTATTTAAATGAGAGAACCCAAAAATATGAATTCAATGTTTGGCACATTAAAGGAATTCATTAATAGCTATTTAAATAGAATACGTGGGAGGCTATTATATAATAAAATAATTTCAGAATAATTACTATTTCACTGTACAGTAATAAAAGCTAAAGATGGCATTAGGTCTAATATAAAAATAATCAAAAGTCAGGTAAGGTTTTATAATTTTTTTTTTTTGATGGAAAGATGAGAAGAGCTTTGTTGAAATGGTCGTTAGGAAGCTACTTATATTGGTCAGAGAATACTTAGAAATATCTCTCTGATAAATCACTTCAAAAAACATTTAAACTTTCAAAAATGGAATTAAAAATCTAGAGGAGAGGGTTACATGAAATAACTTCATGAAACATTCTTTTCTTTCTCATGTTGTCTTTTGCTGGTTAGATTGTGACTCACATAACAAATGTGTGATTTTTTATTTTTCTTTTTAAGATATACTGGCTAAACTCCAGAAGAAATCATCCAAGCATAAAAGGCTGGTTTTGGGAGTACTGTGTACTTCATTTTATCTTGCTGAGAAAGTGGTTAGAAGATTTCTTTGTATCTAGTATGTTATTTTGTTTACAGGTAGAAAAAGAGCATGATTGCACAATCCTTACAGTATTTTGTTAGAGTAAGCTCTAAGTTATTTTATACCTAATTAAATTCTATGATTCAGAGAAGGATTTGGTTAAATGGATGTTGATATGGTAAAGGATTGGAATTTTGGAACAACTGTAATGGGAGTTGGACCACATAAAGTTCAGTTATAAAATTCTGCAGGGTGGAAGTATTCTAATCTCAATTAATGCCTGGGCTTGATACCACAGAAGGCAGATGACAATTAAATAAGTTGATTGTATTTTTTATGTGTAGGTGAATGTCACCCTAACATGTTGGACCCCTCTCATGTGTCTTGGGGATGGATGTCTGCTCTTCCCCTCTGGAGGTGCATTCTCAGTAGTTGGTTGAAACCAGCAGCTGATGGGATTACATATAAAATATGATTAATCATTCGGTCATTAATTTGGCAAGCATGAAAAATTCAATAAGCTGTTACAGTCAGAGGTATCAGGATCAACACACATTGTCCTTGAAATCCTTCTCAGACTTGGGCTAGCTGGATAATACAAGGAAAATAATTTTCAGAAGCTGAGAAACTATTCCAAGTGTTTTAGGTTTAGGATTCTCTGAGGTTTCTTAAAGGAACTGGTTTTATAAGTGCTTTCTGATAGCAGTTGTTTTAAAGCATCTCATTATTTAAGCACCATGAACCATTACCCACTTTTGATTACTTGTACAGAGATTTTCTTCTCAGATGATTCAAAGACTTGGAGATAAATCCTGTCTTTTCTGTTACAGAAAGACCATTTGCTGTTTTTCTTCCATTTCTTTGGCTTTTGAAAATATTAAGGAAGAAAAACCAAAACAAAACAGAAATACCGCTTAGGGAGTGGTTCAGTGATTGCTGCTTGTTCTAACATGAATAGTATGAGCATGATGTTCAGTCTTTTCTCCTGGTCCAGGACTTAACAGTCCTTTCAAATTTTTCTTCCCAAAATACGATTGTATTTTCTTTAAGATTTTGAATTTCTTCACTATAGAGCTCATTTTCTATATTCCTAGAATATTAAATTTTCATTTTTCTGAGGAAGCTAAAAAAAATAAAATAAAGAGGTGTTCTGGAAGCTACAAGAAGGTCCTGAAGGTGCAATATCGATGTTATTATGTACATTTTAAATTATTGCCTGAACTCAAAGCTTATTCCTTTCTTTATGTCTTGAAATATTTCTTCTTTGCAAAATTAGAAGTCATTCCAAGAATATAAATTCTTATTTATGATTTATTCTTAAATTTTAGTTAATTTATTTTTTTAAAGCAGAACATTCATTTTAATTCATCCTCATCAGTCAAGGACCTTATTTGCTCTGACACATTCATTCAAATTCTGCACTTGGAACCTCTAAATTATGTCTCTTCTTTTTGCAAATCATGCTTTAAGTATCTAATATATTAAGTGGCATAGCTAATGGAGTTCAGCTTCTTCTACGTTTTTTCTGCTAAATGGTGCTTTTTTTACACAAGGTAGTGAATTGATCCTACCAAACTTCTCTGTTTCTTAGGTGGAAAGAGATTGTAAAAGCCTCCTTCTGCAGTGTGGAAAACATGAAACTTAATAGTAAATCATCCGAATTATTTGTAGTTTATGGGAGAAATCCCAGGGCCAAGCCCTACTGACGCAGAAACTCTGTAAATGGATTCTGTTCTTTATAGTAAGTTGTTATGATCAGGCAGGAGGCCAAGAACCAGATGGATTGATTGCTTTCTGCCAGAGGTATGGCAATATCAGCTGCCTCTATTAGGAATGTATTTATTGTTGACAATGTCAGCTTGACAATTGTAGTTCAGTTTGTGCTATCAAAACATGTTAGCCTTGTGATCCTGGAGTTAGATCGAATGCTTTATGGAAAAGCACTGCTTTAGTCTTATTTTAGGATCTTCTTCATACTCCTAAATTATGGTGCTGTTTCCTGCTCTAAAGAGGAGGGACGTTCGCTGAGGCTGTTTTAGAGAAATCAAATAAATGGAGCTTTCCAAAACTGTCTATAAAGATGCACACAAGATCTTAGTTACTTAGTGTGAAACTGAGCTTTTTCATAAAATTTGTAGTCTGTGAAGGGAGTAGTAGCAAACCAGCTCACAAATCAGTGTCTCTTCTGAGCTTCCACCTGTTGAAAGAGGGGAATGTTAGTCACTTTGAAGCATTAAACGAATTATAGGAAAATGCGTATCAATAGTCTGAGCTTTTCTACAAGAAAAAGACAAACTTGGTTAGCATTTTTTTATAACCCTAGGGAGAACTGATGATTTGATTAATGGCCTAATCTAAATTCTACATTCGTTGCTTCATGGTGAAAACAACATTTTAATCCAAAAGCAATCTTACCGTAGCACATCTCAACACGTGAGATCGAATCCATGCTGTCAAATTTCATGTCTGTTCTTAAGTATTAAACATAGAAAAGTGTAAAATCCAAAACACTTGATCTCATTATTTCCAAGACATATTTCCAAAGTAGGTCTATGCAACGGGGTGCAAATAAATTCATAGGGTGGGAATGCACCTGACATGATTTTAGGCACTGTAGCTACCGGTATGTGTCTGTGGTACTGCTTTCGATTCCCTTTATAGCTGATGAAGGGAAATAGGTACATACAGGGTGCATTTATTCTCTCACTAAAGAAGAGTCTTCAGAAAGGTGAATTACTCAATAGAAGTTCATATTTCTCTGCTTAGTGGTTTCTTGCATGTGGTCAGGTGAATCATTCCTGAAATTTTCTGCATTGGGCAACTTAGTGACCCAAGATGAGGCACCTGCAGTCTCTGCGGGTGAAGCAGTGTAACCATGTAGATGCATTGAAAGATACAAACTAAAAGAAACTATTTTTCAGAAGAATTTCTGAATTCGGTGAGAGCACAGTGCCAGTCATGACTTACAGTTTCTCCACTATGTCAGGCTGAAGCAAATTAGATGGCCTTAAGTCAGCTTGTTCCGCTTCATGACACATTCTTTGTGTACTGGCTTCTGCAGGTGTCCTTTTTTGTTTAATGAACTGCCTGATCTCAGTCTACTGCTCAGGTCTCACATAATGTTGAATTAGATTAAAAAAAACCCAAAACTCTTCTGTGCATCTTCCTCCTGCTAGTCAACTGCTGGATTGAACCTGCAAATTACAACCTCCTACTTTAGAGAACACCCTCATATACATGTCAAAAAGACAGTATCTCCCCGTGTTTCTTTCTCGTTTTAGTTTAACAGCTGCCCTTTGAGATTTCTTTAAATGCTGCATGGGACAGAAGCTCACGTTCACATTTTGTAGGGCACCACAAGATGCAGCCTTTGTCCTAGTGCCTGGATGCATGATACAAAAGTCCTAATATTTGCTAATTAGCCTAATAATTTGGCTAATATTTGCTGGTGGGACACTCCTCTGCCTCACCCCTCTCTTCCTCATCAGCATCTCATATTTGGCAGTGTGATTGTAGCTCCTGTTGGCAAAGGGAGCCCACACTGATGTGTCACCCCTTGTAGAATTGCTGCTTTCTGAGGAATGGGTGTCAGTGCTCTGCTACTGCCCATGAAATTACTGTAAATAATAGACAGGCTGGAGGTAAAAGCAGAAACAATTTAACCAACTAAAATGAAGAGCGTAAGAAATGAATCGCTATACTTAAGGCAGAGTGGAACAGTTACAGTCCTTGTTGTTACTGTTGATTCCATTCTGGCTTCAGCATGGCTTCTTTTCGTGTTTTCAGCTAGCAGGCTTAAGCCAGTCTAACTCCCAGGGTGACTGACAGCTCCCTGGAGATGAGATCTGGCCTTCAGCTGCGCTTTGTCTTTTACTCGTTTCCCAAAATAGATTCTGATCTGGGATGAAGTCACTCCTTCTGTCCTCCCTATTTCTGTTGAGCATAAATTCACCCTCCTGGCCTTCTGCATTTCAGGATATAACTGACTGATTAAAAAGGCATCAGATTTTGTCATCAAAAAGAAGGCCCGTGGACGCTGTCTTTCAGCTGAGTGGATGTTGCCAAGCTTCACACTTATTTGACTGAACCTATTTACACAATGCAATCCCCAGTGGGCAGATAACAGAGGAAGAGTTACATTACCACCAGGTTTAAGTGCATAACCTGTGTCTAGCACAGAATTTTAAAAGTACTTTCTATATAAGAGAGTGATGAATGTGAATCATTGATAAAACCTGGTATGATGGAAAGTAAACTGAGGGAGGTTTTGTGACTGTGAGTGTGCTTTGTGGGAACTGGGGAGACACCATGATGGCATTTTTACTAACTGGGAATAAGATGTGTCAAGAATTCAGTCTGAGATATTAGAATATTGGAATAATGATAAACTATCTGAAATCCAGATTCATGCCAGTGACAAAGAGTATGTACATGAACCATATTGGACAGAGTGCAGACCTTCTTGCCTTGAGGCAAGGTCCTTGTGGTGACAGCAAGAGAGACTTCTCCTGTAAATGGTGGGGTACACCTACCCCATGTAGGTGCCAGGTATTCCCATGGCACACCTTCAGGAGAAGTGGTCCTAGGGAGCCCTGGGCTGCCCAGAGTTTTTCAGTCCTCTTGGCTTTATACCAGTGATTTTAAGGATTCAGCACATCTTAACTGACAAAGTTCAAGTTGATTAGTTTAAGGAAATTCAATATGGTAAACAGTTTTAGAAAGATTGGTTGGTTTTAAGGCATTTTCAGATTTTGCCTATGAAGCTGCTGTGCCCTATTGCTGACTGGAAAAGTTTCTTGTTACTGCAGAAGGATTATGTTTGTACTTGTTAATGGTTTCACTTACCAGTTAAGCTTCTTCACCAGCAGAAGAGACACAGCCTAATGTCTAAGAAAAAGAAACTTCTTTACAATAAACTCTGAGGAACGAAATTTAAGTGTAACTGGGATGTAAAATTCTGACAGTTTAGTGGTATCTTTTATGTTCAATAGTTGTAAATGTACAAAACCCTCAAATGGTCTGTACTTAGTACTTAAAGGTGGGGGAAAAAAAGGTTATTTATGTCTGGGAGGGTGGTCAGCTGGATGGACAGGTCTTTCTTTGCACAGCTGTTTTGTTATTAATCTGTGAAGCTGTAAGTGTGAGAAGCAGAATTCTCTAAACAAGTCAGGTCTGTCAAATAGAAATATACGGGAGGAAACAGGGATGTTCGTAACTCACATGGCTGTTCTCATCAGGAAGGCAAGAAGATGCTGAAACAACGATGTATTTGTCAGCTAGTTTAAAGATATGCTTTGATGTCAAATAATTGAAAATACATTGGAAAAGATCTTTCCCTCTGCAAAGGCCTCAAAAACCTATTTATCCTGAAATAATCCCTGAATTTGAAGAAAGGGAAATGAACTGATATTGTCACCATAGTGCTGTGAATAAATTCAAGTTCCTCTGTGCTTGCAAGAACTTGTCTAAATCTTCATTATTAGCAGTGCTGGGAAATCCTAGGTAACTGTGCTTGTACGGTGTCTGTGTTTATGCTGTGTGGAAGATATGGGAAGTACAGGAATGGTCTTTCACTAGTAATGATTCTTAAAAATTTTCACACTGTTTTTGTTTCTTTTGTTCTTAAACAATTATTATTGTATATTCAGTTTTACTTTAGGAGCTTTCTGTAGGACCTACAACTCCATAAAAGTCTCTTGACCACTTGTTCAGCGAGTTGAACATATTTTTACTGATTCTCTCCAGATTTTTGTAGCTAAGCATCTTCACAGGTTTCCTGGAGAATAATTCTGTGTCCTGAAATATATATAACTAGCAGATAATTATATCTCAGTAAAGCCTTCTATTAATAGCTATTCTTGCTTTAATGTTTAGATGTACTTCTAGAATTCACATTGCCTTTTGTAAATTCTTTATATTTCTGCAGCTTTCAGTGCACAAGAAAATTTCCGTTTGTTTCCCAGTTACAATTTATCATGTTTTAAATTATAAATATATGCTGTGGTATCCTTATGGGACTGTTCCATAGTTAATGGCTATTTATGTATCATCCTGAAACTTTGATTTCTGTGGTAATAATAAAAAATGCATGCTTTGAGCAGTTTAAATATGAAGAAATTACTTTTTTATTTTTGGTGAAAGATTCATGGGTATAACTCTTTAATGACCAATCTAGCAGTTTTGGTGCTTGCAGTTCTATTTTTCTGTTGACTTATAAGCCTCTAATGTTTACAAAAGTATAAACCATCTATTTGAAAAAAACATAGCTTTTAAGGAGAGGTTTGAATGGTTGTCAGAAGGTCACACTGAGGATATACAGAAAAGTGTACACTGTTATACAGAGAAGCTGCTGCTAGTTTATCATGCATCCTCAGGTAGGTGATTTCACCTGACTCAGATCACAAAATTGAAGTTATGTTGCGACTAGGTATCTCCAGGAGGTCTGGGTCTCAGTGCTATGGTTTGGGAGCTGAGGCAGTTTCTCATGGTTCCTGTTGCTGTTTTTCAGTTTCTTTTATCTGGAGCTGGAAATCCTATGAATCTAGACAAGAGTTAAATGGAAGAACATTGGGTACTGAAGACCTATGGCTTTCTGCTGTGGTCTAAGTTTAGTCTTGGGTGATGCACTGTTTAAAGAGTTGGTAGTAACAATTTCTGTGATCACTGCAGCTGTCTACTCAAGGAGATGCCAGCCAGGTGATTGGGCCACTCACAGAGGGACAGAGGAGGAACGTGGCTGTAGTTAATTCGCTGTACAAACTGCACCAGTCGGTTCTGAAGGTAGGCTTCTTTTGGCATTCCTCTTCCTGCCATTGTGTTACCTTCTTTGCTCTATCATGTGCATATTCTTCCATTAGCTGTAAAAGCTCTGACAAAAGCAGCCCATTTCTGAGTTAAGAGCTGCACTTTGCTATGCATTTGTACAACTCTTTGAGATTTGGCTGGCCCTGGTAGGCACCGCTATGTGACAAATTGTCAATATTAGGAGATAATTAGATTAGATTGGAAAGATGTGTTCATAGAGAATAATCACGTCTCACAGCCATTGCTTTGTGGGCATAAACAATTGAATTCTTTTTGTTTTTTCTTGTCTTCGTACTGGTCAGCCTGATAGCCCTTGTCTGCATCTGTCTCAGCCCAAGCTTATTTTTCTCAGAAGACCCTCACTGCTTTCCCACAGCTGTGGCTAAACTGAAAAGATGAAGAAAAGGGTGAAATCAAGAAAAGCAACACCTCAGAGCTATCTCTGTACATTATTACTGTGACCAAAGTCTAGCCTGGAGATTTTTCAGGACTAAGCACAGTTATGAATAATTCCAATTTACTGGCTTAGTGATGCCAGTGGGTACACAGTCTTTGTAAACTAAAATAAACAGATATATTGATAGTTGCAGTTAATTGTGTTTGAATTCTAGTCTGGTTAGAAAAAAGACCATGAGTACTCCTGACTCTGGATATGTTTAAAGAATGTTAAAAAATGCTAAAAAGCCCGTAAAATTTGCTTGAATTTTGCAAACAGATGGTAGATCAACTTTTAAGTCTGCTTTCTCTGATGTATTTAGTAATGAACCTCATGTGTCTTAGTGTTGGAGGGAGATCTGATATGATTCAGTCTTATCTGGCTTAAAACTTATCTGGCTTAAAAATACTATTGTATAGCATGTTCATAACTGTAAGAAAATTGGTAGAATATTTCTTCAGATCATTCCTTGACTTTCAATTCTAATATTTTTGTAGCTGTACATAAACAGTTGTTTACAATTAGTAGTATAATAGTCATAATACTGAGAAAGAACAATCATTCTTTCAATTATGTGCCACAGAGCTGCTTGTATAGTCCTCCATGAATTCTATACTTAGCAGTGGGAGAATACACCAGTTATTTTTATTCTGATTCTGTTAGCCCTTCAGCTAAATTTCAGCTTAACTCCATTGAATCATTTCCTTGCCAAGGCAGAAGCAGAGTTGATAGGGGGTGTGAGAGCGAAGGAGTGATACCGGTGCATTGAAAATTCTGTCTGTGTAAAACACATGGGAGAGTTATCTCTACCTATGTAAACCACTCATTACTAGGTAATAACTCAGTATGTTTTGCTATGAGGTTGAATATTATGGATTCTAATAATTTATTTGAATTCTGACTATTAACAATTGCTTTACAATTTTTAGGTCATTACCAATCAGAGCTCATTTCCAGCAGCCGCTGAGCAAACAGTCACAACTGCCTTAAAGGTAATTGAATGTCCATATGCTGCAGGGATAGGGGTGAGCTTTGCTTTGTTTCTACATTTAAAATGGGCACGTATTTCCCACATACTATTTTGTGTCGGTGTATTTAGTAACGGGTATACAAATATTCTGACATTTCTAATTTGTTGTATCTGCAGCTACACATGTGTTGCATGTGCCAAATCACTGCTTGAGTAGTGTTTGTATTCAGAATATTCTCGTAACGGTCAGAACACTGATGTCATCTTGACTGTGAAAATAAATGTCTCTCTCTGCAGCATTCACCCAACAATTGCTGGATCCTTCATCACCCCCTTCTTCCCCCTGACAGATACATCAAATTGTGATTTTTATGCTACCTGGTGCCTTCCTGGAGGGGATGCGGGTGGCGGTGCAGCCTCTGTGGATGACAGCTTTCCACATCCCTCCTGCTGGGCACTGACCTGGGAGAGGTTTTGTGCAGGGGAATGAAGGGCAGCTTGTGTCTGGGGAATTAACAGCTGAATCAAGTGTGTGCACCAAAACATGTATGCCAAATCAGGAATGCCAAGTTGTTGTGCACCTTTTTGAAGTAAGGCTTTACACAGAAGTAGCAAACAGCTTCATTTCTGCACTTTACTGGTAAAATCAATTAAAGAGAAATATTATCTTAGGCTTTGGTTATCTTAGGCTTTGGTCCTTCTATTTAGCATTTTCTAATGCAGAATAATAAAAAGGACTGATAAAACGAACTGTTTCTCAAGGTATTTTTGAGGTGTCAAAATGCAAATGCTTCTAGTTTTGGTTTCCTTACTTGTGCCTTTTTCTATTTTAGGCAGTCCATGATCTAATGGGTAGTGCTGTTCAGCCGTTACTGAACTCAGTAGGAGATTCAGTGGAAGCTATTATCATCACTATGCACCAGGAAGATTTTTCTGGGTAACTAGAAATATCTCTTAAATTTACCATTGCTCTCGTAAGATATCCTGCATATGCATAATAGGTTGTTATTGCCACAATGTCCTTGAAGCAAGAGCGCTTGTTTGTTGAGAGGAAGGTGATGCTTTATGGTCGGTGAACAGAGAAAGGAGAATTAGACCTACCTACTGAAACAAATTAATCAGGTAGCGCCTGTCTTCTTTCCCCCCCCCCTTTTTTTTTCATATCTGTTGAGTAAAATTCATTTTAAATAGAAAAAGAAAGCCAAGCAGAGGCCATTTTTATGCTTAAAAACTGCCTTTTACTTTTAAAACTTATTTTTTGTGAACAGTCTTGAGAACTGTCAAGTTTTCAAAGTAGACTTTGAGAGTGCTTCTCAAAATATATAGTCTCTGATTAAATAGTTAATTTTGATTTTTTTTAATTTAAATCTCAAATTTAGAATGTTATGCTATTTTCCCATAGCATTTTCATAAAAATTTCCAGTATTCTTTACGTGTAAAGAATGGAGTCTTACCTATAATTGAGAGACTTCCTTCCTGAATTTTGTTTTGGTTGTCAAGTCTATTCTGGCATTGCTTACATCATCATCAGTCGTCCTGTTTTTTGTCTTGGAAATTCACTGAAAATAGTGTATTTTCAGAGGCATTTTGAATTTTCCCTTTGACTTTTTTTTTTTTTTAATATTTAATATTTTATTCTTACCATCTTTCTTTTGGCACCAGTAGCAAAATACCTCTCTAGATGGATAACTGTTTCCCAACAAAGGCTATGTTTTGTTAGATAGCTTGTATGTTCAGGTTCCTGAGTTTGCAAGAGCTCTTTTGCCTGACTGTGAGTCAGAGAAATGGAAAGGGGATTGATTTGTGTCCAGGGGCTTCTGTGCTGCTTCTGTGATATTGACTTTATAATCCTGGGTTTAGAGGAATCTAGGAAAGTAATTCTATATGGACAACAGGTTTGGGATAGGCTAAACTAGTAACCCTGTGACAAGTGTTTGTATTTTATGATCCATTATTAGAGTTTCAAATCAACAACTGGGACGTTTAAATTTAGGGGCTGGATTTGGGGTTTATGCTCTAAACTGATGGAAGCTCTGCAAGTTGAGTAGGAGTGGGGGGATTTCCTTTGTCTCATTAGGATGAGAATAGCTGATAAAGAGATGTTTTTTGACTGCAGTGTCAGAGAGCGCTATATGCTGCTTATGCTAAGTAGAAATGAGACCCTACAAATCATGCCATCACTGCATGGGGTAGGAATAAAATTAGAAAGAATCCAGTAGGTTTTGGCTGTGTTTTAAAGATGAATTTAGCTGCCCCTATTTCTTTTTCTTTTTCCAGATCATTATCCAGCTCAGTAAAACCAGATGTCCCTTGTTCTCTCTACATGAAAGAGCTACAGGGTTTTATAGCAAGAGTCATGAGCGACTACTTCAGACATTTTGAGTGTTTTGACTTTGTCTTTGATAACACTGAAGCCATGGCTCAAAGAGCAATTGAACTTTTCATTCGCCATGCCAGTCTAATAAGGCCCCTCGGTGAAGGTGGGAAGATGCGGCTCGCAGCGGATTTTGCACAGGTACCCTCAGTACTGATTTCTGCTTTTTAGTGTTACTTCACTGATTTCACTGAAAAGTGTCGATAGTTTTGCCCCCATCAAAGTATAAACAGGCAGTTGTAGAGATCAGTGCATTCCAGGTCTAAGCATCCTCTCTGATAGGATACTGGGTCCTGATAAATGCATCCACCAAGTAGTTGAAGATCCCTCATCACCGTAAGGCACATTCAGGGAGATCTGACAGCTTCCTGTCAAGTGACTGTTGTGTTTAAGTTCAGCTGCATCTTGACGTTTTATCCCACTTGGCTGACCTCTTTGACACGTCCATCATTTGCCACCATTCATTTCCTTCATCCTTTCTCTCTCTTGGAATGGAATGGTGTGTCACTTTCTTAATCGCTCCATATATCACAGTGCCCACAGTGGTTAATGGCTAACTCAGCTGCTTTGCAGTGAAGGAGACAAGCTAAAGAAAATACCAATATCCTGGGGAAGAACAGCCCTATTAGAAACAGAAGGGCAGTTTTCTTGTGGAATTTTCTTCATGATCCGATGGACTTCCCTGCCTCTCAGCTTTACCTAGCTCCTATGTTGGACTAAAATGCAAAAGAAATTGCCAGATTCACATCCACTCCCACTCTGTGTTAACTACTGTATTAAAATTTAATTAGTAACGCTGTGTGGTTAACTTGCCAAAGAATCAGGCATCCACTAGATTAAGCTGAGGGTGCCGGTTATTATTATCCAAGTGGAAAAGGGAATTAGCACCAGCTGTCTGCATACTGAGTGCTGCTTTTGGCTGGTAGGTAAGTGAGATAGGAGAGGAAGGCAGGGAGGGAAAAATTGCTGCCACCTCCACTCCTGCTTGTGGCTTCTTTGTATCATTTGCCTGTGAGTTACATACTCCTGAGTAAAATTTTTTTATTCATTACTCAAAAGTAGCAAATCAGCCTTTAACCAGAGAAATTAAGGGGAAGTTCTCAATTGCTTTCAGTGAGAAGGTTTCATTCTCTTCTCTATTTTGAAGACAATGGCATAAGATTGGAAGGAAAAAAAAGGACGCTTGACTTTTTGCGTGGAAGGAATAGAGATAATTTTTGTAATTTATGCTATTTATACTGATTTTAACTAAAGTAAGTCATATAAATTTGGGAAATATCTTCCCCTGGTTCTACAGTAAGAGCATCTGATCTAAGCAGCTGTTATAATCCAAAAATGTTGCTTATTTATCATTTTTTAAACACTGATTTTTCTCATTCTGAGATAGGCTGCCTTTTAAGTGAAGGTATGTTTTCATCTGAGTGTAGACAAATTTGCATGGTCTTCCCCACTGTGCTGAGTATAACTCTTGGATGGACAGCTGTGTAAAGATGTGATTTCTCTTCTTTTGTACCATGGAATCAAAAAAAAAAAAAAGAGGGGGTTGAATTCATTCTTGTCTCCTGCCTTCAACTATTGTTTCATCTGGGGGCTGCCTTGTGTTTTTGTTATCTTCACATTGCACCATATTCTTGGCTTGTTTAAAAATGGGCTTAAGACAAGAAATATGTCTGTGTCCAACCAGCCCCATACAGCCAACTCAGCTCACTCTGCCCCCTTGAACATCTCTGCACAGATCTCCTCAGGGTGTGCCAGGCTGCACAGGGGTTGTAGTGCCAGAATGGCCTGGACGCTATATCCTGTTGCTTGGCGTAACACGAGAAGGACTGAAACATTTTGTATGTGGAAGCTGCCTTATATCCATGTTTTCTGTGGTGTGTGTGCTCCTCCCGAAAACCTGGTGGGTTTTGGGCATGGGCCCCTGACACCAGCTCCTGGTAGCCCCACAGGAGGGTGATTGTTGCTCTGACCCAGACAGGAGTTTTGGGCACATTTACCTAAATGCAGCTGTAATCCTGATCAGGACTAGGGGAGGTTGCTGCTGCTCTGGGCTGAGGAGAGCAGGGAGCAGGTATTTAGCTGGGCTGCTGGCTTGATGGGAAGTACAAATTTTTCCAAATGGCCGTAAATGCTGTGTGCAGGGCTCTTTTCGGTTCCAGAGGAACCCAGAGGGAAAGACCCGGCTGGAAAGGCACTGTGTGAAGGCTGTGGTTTGTTTATAAACTGTTTTAACTTTTATTCTGTCTTGTAGAGTTGTTTTAAATTTTCTCTGCTCAAGAAGGGTTGCATGTTCTTGCTCAAAACTGACTTGTGAGATCTAAAACCCCTTTTGGTATTTTGGGGTTTCTTGGAAACAAAAGACCTGAGCAGAAATCTGTCCAGAAGTTTTGGTTAATTTGAGGTTCTGTTGTAAACATACATGCAGTAAGTCAAATAATCTTGGATTGCATTACATTCTGGGTATCTCATGTGCTTGTGCACATTTCTTTCAGGGCACTCAGAGTTAGAGTTACAGCTGCCTTATACTCAGCAGAAGAGCTTTGGCTAAGAGTCAGATTTGAAAATTTTTGCACTGGAAATGTGTTTTACTGGTAAATTGCCTCAAAATAACAGGTGTCCACACAGAAGGAAGAAAGCAGATTTTAAGTTCTCTTCATTCAGAACTGGGTTTGGTGAGGTGCATAACAGCCAATTTTCTTCAGTGAGGCTCAGCTACTTAGGAATTACTGCTGTAGCTCTGTTGAATTCTGTCTTACCCTGTTTCCAGTGTCACTATTGCATTTGGCTATCCTGTGCATTACAGATTTTTCAGCAGTGAGTCTAGGTGTGTGCTACTGTGGCAGCTGTAAACAGAGCTATGATAGGCTTGAAATATGCCTGAATATCATTAATATGATTCCATGTAAATGAGTGCTTACGGGAACACAGGGACGTTGCAAGCCCTAGGAAATGTGTGCAGCACTGCAAGGTTTTTATCGCATACTGTGCTACAGTTCCTTGGGAGTCTCATTTGAAATATTTCCAGTCAACAGGCTGAATTCACCTCTTTACATGCTCTCAGTTTTTATGCAGGCAGTTGCATAAGATTACTTTTCAGTTCACTCGTCTGTGTTCCTGAATCAGTTTGCTTTATTTGGTTTTGTATTGTTAAGGTGCCCAGAATTCAGTATTCACGTATTTAATACCAAATTTCACTTTTTAATTCACTACTAGTCAGTCTGAAAAAAATGTTCTTCTGGAGGCAAGCAAGCCAGCAAGCCCTGATGGTTTTCAACATTTCTTTTTCTGGGCAGTACGAGTTCTTTCCCAGAGGACTTTTAACCTGCTTGGTATTCAGAGTTGTTACAGCACTTAGGCATACTTTGGGCTTGTGGCTTGTAGTTCAGGCCTTCCTAAAACCTGATGGAAGTGCTGGACAATGCAGCAAAGAGTGAAATATAAGGAATTTATTTAGAAGAAATGAGGAATCTAAGTAATATTTGGCATGGAAATTAGTAGTCTGCTACACAGAGTTTGTAAGCTGATACAGGAAAATAGCTCTTTACTACTAGCAAATACAAATCACAACTGCATTGAAATAAACTAGTCTAGTAATTGCAAAGACAAAGTAATCATTAGGCTTCATGGCATGAAGGCATGACATGATTTTCTATCTATTTTGGAGTGACATATAAGGCAGGAGCCACTGTCTGTGCCAAGAACCCAGTCTCATGTCATGACTGATTATTTTCAGCCTTGTAGAGTGAACTATTTTTCTTGGTCCTTTTTGAGGGAATGCTTTTCTGCATATGTTTTCCTATATTTCTTATCTAGGTGTGATTTATAGTTGAGGTTTTTTGGCGTTGTTCAAGTACTGTGTTCAGCCAGTTTTGATGGGATATAGTTAACGCTGCCACCAATTCTTCAAGCCTTTCTCAAAAAATTACTGCAAAATGTTTGGGGTTTATTGAATTTTCCTAGAAAAATGTTTTTGTGGTAGAAGTTGACAATGCTAAATTCTAGTGTAGAAGAAATGTTTCTGTCTGCTGGTTAGCCTATGGTCAGAATGTGGTTTCCCAATTCAATATGTGGCACTAAAAACTAGCAAGAATATTAGGCATTTGGATTTTAAAAAATGTAAACAGATTTGCTCATTTGATCAAACATGATGATAAAAGTATGAAAGTGCTTTTTCTCATTTTTCGTAAAAAATTTCCTTTTTAGTTTCTTACACAGACGTAAAAGCAGCAGGATGCTGTAATCACAGTTGTAGTCATAAGGACAGAAACTACTAAAGCTAAAATACATTTAATGTTTAATGCTAATTATCTTCCTAGAAAGAGGGAATTACTTTCTGTTGTGTGTTATTTTAGAGGTGTTACAGCTGAAGGATTTACTTAAGCATCAACCGTTTTGGAATTGCTGCACTGGGGAGAAATCAAATTCCACTTCCTTTCAAGGCCAGCTTCTTTCATATAATAGTTCAGGGCTCTTCTGCTCCCTTGCTTGTTAAAGCATTCTGTTCTGTTGAATGGCTAGAAAAAAGCATTTTGAGTTAACATTTAAAAACTTGGAATTCATTTTGGCCAGGAGGAAATGCAATTGCTAAAACTTTAATGTTAAGATTTTCCAGCTGAAAAAACAGCTGTTTAGTAATGAGGGATCTTGAGAATACTACAATAGGCTCTAAACAATAACTTCACTATGGGTTTTTTCAAAGCACTCTTCAATATATATGCATTATCTGTATCTAGACTGCGTATTAACTTCACCCTTGAGTTGCTGAACATAATCCAATTAGAGAATATTTTTACAATATGGCCATCCAGTGAATAGTTCAATAGATAATTGATCACCTACCCATGGGCTATGGCAAGGTCATGTGAGAAGAAAAGATAATATAGCCTTTTTGGGCTTAGAGAGTAAGAACCATTGAGAGGAAGCATATGTTGGGCAGGAGCCTGCCACGGTGTTCTGCAAAGCCTAGCAAACTAACATGAATAAAAGCAATGGGTTTTGAACAAAGTTAGAAGAAACGAGTCATTAGGCCTTCTTCTGTTCTATCTGCCGCTTCCTTTTGGCAAGCGTGTGCATTTCCTACTGCTTCCCTTGGATCCTGTGTTAATGATTGTCTCACATCTAGCCTCTGTGGTTGCAAATTACTGCTTGGACACCCGATTTATCGCTAAATTTAACCCAGATACCTGAATTTTCAAATTTGCAGCTCTGGAAGGGAAATTTGGAAAAGAAACAAAAAATACTGCTTTACCCTTTTATATGTAAATTCCACAGGACGTGGCTGTGTGAAAGGCCTTGCACACATAATACAAGTACTGGCTTGCCGACAGCCAAAACCATCACCCGGCCTGTAAAAGCTCACCAACATGCTTTGGAAACTATAGCTGTGTATCGTAGCAAGAGCTGCTACAGTATAAACATGTTGCATGAATCAACAGCTGATGCCATTTCAGGTGATGACAGGTAGCAAAACCCAGAAGTGAAGTACGCTCGATCTGCCGCCTGATTCCAGCACCTTAAAAACAGCAGCTGTTCCAGCCGAATGGTTCCTCCCCAGCACTTGCTCCCATCGCTGGCATGATGCTCAGCAGACACACAAAACCCCGCTCCTTGGCCTGCAGAAATGAATGTAACAGCAGAAGGATGCTGTAGCATCTCACTGCATCATTGGCTCAGACAAATACTTAAAGTGAAAGCAAAGAAAACAATCTTAGTTATTATGTGTATGATACTTTTTATTGGAGAGATTGAGTTGTAACACATAGCGGATTAGTATTGTAAATTAAAGAGTTTCTGTGGTTTCTGTACATTTTTACGGCATTAGTTTTCGCTCATTCCCACTCTTCATGAGTCAATTTGAGATAGTATAGTATGTGGCAAAGCTTAAAAGCAATATTTTTCTTTGGCAACTGGTACTTCACGAATCAACCATCTGCTGCCATTAAATCTATCTAGTTCTAGCAGTATTAATAATTTCCTACAGTTAATAAAGGTTGAAGATGAAGTAATAGAATTTTCCAAGGTAAATTTTCTCCTATAGTACTTAAGACTAAAAATGCTGATTTATGGAAATAGCAAAGTATATTCAAGAGAACTCATTTTAATTTGTTTTAATAAGGAATTGGCTAAACTGCAGAAAGTTTCACTTACACCTCATTGCTTCATATTATGTTTCAGGAGTGAAACAATCTTTTAAAACTTATTAAGCAAAATTATATTTTTGCTGTGCTGCTATTTCTTCCCCTCATGAGTACAGTTTGATCCACGCATTTCTGTTTCCACAAGTCAGACCGGCAGTTTGTTGCCTGTTATCAGAGTCCCTAAAGAACCTAAAGGAATTACGTTCTCCCTGGTCTCTCACAGCTGCAAGCCCGCAGCTCCCACCAGATCTGGGACACCAGCTCCTGCAGGATATCAGTTACTTCCAGCTGCCCCCAGCCAATACCGACGCCTGAAAAGAAGCTCTGGAGAAATCAGTCTCTCTCCCACTTGGTTTTCAGGGTCTGTAGGGTTCTTGTATCATGATGCAGCAAAGCATACTTAATTATCTCCTCCTTTTGGCTCCTTACTCCCAATTCTATGTGGCAGACTGGCCTTGTGGCTCCCATTTGTGCTCAGAAATGTCCTGGGGGACCTGGGGGAGCAACATGCTGAACTTGTTGTAAGCTTGGAGTTGGAGCACCTCGCTGCAGAAATCATCAGGGAGGACCTGCCTTTCCTGGGTGCATTCCCTCTGCCTCACTCCTGTGGATTCAGCACACGGCACAGGACCTGGTGGCTCCTCAGGCACAGAGATGTTGACTTCCCATCTGCCTAACTTGGGCACAGTTTAGTGGACAGTGTGCCTTCTCAGGAACTGCAAAACTGGATTGTATGTGCTCTGCAGCCCAAGGAATGGGTACCCCTTGCACCTGCAGCCGGGAGAGGTGACCTCCCTCTCAGGCTGTGAGGAGGATGGGTCAGGGTTCCCCGCTGGCTGCAGAGAGAGGCCTGTTCATAGCCTAAAGATCTGGGGACCAGGAGGGCAGCAGGCAGGAGGAAGCTGGGCTGTTACCCAGGCCTGGAACCTTATTTCTGCTTCCTGGATTTTTATTCACTTTCTGCTCCTGTGAGTTCCTGCAGATTTCAAGTGTCCTGGATGTGCTTGATGAGGGTCATGTACTCTGAGGGCCCTAGGCTCAGGCAGTGTTTGTGTGCTGCCCCTAGGATAGCTCCAAGAGACATTCCCCGTTGCCTTCCAAAGGCACCAAGGTCTCCAGGTCTGCAGAGGAAGCCGAGGTGCTTGAGTTTCCCAGCTTTGTCTGACCGAATTTTGTGTAGATGGACACTCCTACAGCATGAACCACCTGATCTTTTTTAGGTGTCTGCCTTGGGGGCAGATGCATCACCCCCCAAGAGTGGCTGTTTCTCTGCACTGAGTGTGAAGAGAACCAATAGATGTTGAGAAATAGGTGAGATGTCTCCCATCCTGCCACCTGCTTTTAGATATGGGTGCCTGAAATATATGGCCTTGATTTGCATTAATTGCTAATTTAATTTCTCCTGGGTTTAGATGAACTATGACATCACAGTTCACTACACTATGTTTCTTGTTTATACTGGAACCCCAGGATAGTTACATGCTCTTTGTGAAGCTGGTGGCCCAGAAACCAGCTCTGAGGAAATTTGGCAGCTGGAAAGAATAATATAATAGTATTAAAGACTTCACTGTAAATAGTGTCATATCAAAAACACTTTGAAACTCGTTCAGCAATATTACTTAAATGGGAAACCCATTGTATAGTGGTTTTGATCTGGTTACTTATTTTAGCTGTCATCCTTTGAAACTTAGTTTAATTGTGCATTATGTGTAAATCAAAGACTATTCAGTCTTTCAAGTTGGGTTTTTTAAAAAAAGTACGTGGAGAATAAAGCTTAATCCCTCACTTGCCTGACACTTCAGGAATGCAAAAAATAAAGACTTAATCCATATCTGACTAAAACTACCTGTGGGGTTTTTTGAGTGGGGTTGTTTGTATTGGTGTGCACATTAACTGAAATTTTGCTGTGTAATGTTCATGTTCAGTCTGGGATCCAGAAGGGAAATTGTTCTTTCTCACTTCTGTGTCTTCACTGTTAATGAAGAGCCCGTGACAGAATTTAGATGTAAAAACCCAAGCAGAGCCTGGCTCTTGTTCAAAAGAGCAGGAGAATTCCAGTGCTTAAAAAGCAAAAAGTGTTTTAAACGAGTTTGTTTTTAAAGATGGCTGCTGTAGCTCAGAAACTGAACAATATGAAAAGTAGTATGAAAATAATGCTCTTATTCTTTCCATATGACCCTGTGGCAATAGGTCGCAGCTGCCTTCTATTTAATCTGCGTACGTTTTGTGTCCCAAAATTTGGGGCCCAGTGTTCAAGAAGGAGTCATTTTAACCTTGTCCTCCACCAAAGGAAAGGGTGCCCAGCTGAAATGAGTCTGCAATTTAACTGCTTTAGCAGTGGTTTGTGGAGACCTGCCTAGATTTTCTTGCTTCCCACAGCTGTGGTCAGATTTTTGGGGTATTGGCGTAAGTGCTTCAGCAGGAAACTCATCACCAACAAAATATACCTGCTGCAAGAAACAAAGCTTCAGTCCTAGAAAGCTCACGAGACTCCTTCTGTTCTTATCCACAGACTGACACTGTCGTTTTTCATGAAACGCTTACTGTGTTGCCAAGAATAAGGCAAAAGTCGTGGCTTGCACAACATAGTATTGAAAGGAAAAGATATTTCCTTGTCTTAATTCAGCCGCTGGGAAGAAGTCACTGACTTGGTCCGCAAGTTTGGGTTGTTGGTTAAGGGCAGGCTACTTCAGTACCAAGTTTCATGTTTTGGGAGAATCTAACTAAAACTGTTTGTTTTCACAGATGGAGTTAGCAGTAGCACCGCTGTGTCGGCGAGTCTCTGACCTAGGAAAATCTTACAGACAGCTGAGGTCATTCAGGTGAGTTGCAGTCGCAGTATGACTAAACTGCATTTCTGAACTGATTTATTACCTCGTGTTAGTTCTGACTGAACTGAGAGCTTTTTTGGCAACACCCACCTGCAAATTAGAAATAGATTAAAGTTCTTTTTTCAATTTTATGCAGAGTATAACTATGATTTAACAATCTTTGTCATGCAAATGTTGGCCAAATTGTACTTTTTTGTGTTGCTTTCAGTACATCTTCTGTATGACAGTGAGTTCTATATTTACCCTAAATGTTTTCACTAAAATATAAAATTTATAGTCCTGTGTTGATTAATTGCAATAGGCAACTGCTGTAAATTTTTGCAAACTGGACCTGTGTTGGAAACCTAAAATGCAGAGTAGTGACAAAAAATTAGATTATTCAATGCTAATGCAATATTGCCACCACATAGAGGCATTTTTCTAATGCACAAGATAAGCTTTTTCTTCCTTTCACAAGTATATTGTTACATTTTTCCAGACCACTGCTGTTCCAGACCAGTGAGCATATTGCCAGTAGCCCAGCTCTGGGAGAGGTTATTCCATTCAGCATTATTCTTCAGTTCTTATTTACAAGAGCACCACCAGAGTTAAAATCACCCTTCCAGGTAATAGGATCAACCTGTCTTTCTTTTTCAGATACCCTAAGGAGAAATGAGCATTGTAGTTTGCCCTAGCTGTTTTAGTTAAAAATTATTCAAGTCCATATTCTGTATGATTTGTGGTCATTTGTTTTTATTGTAGTAAATGTGTTATGGTCATTGACTTAATATTTTGATTATTAACAGTAGGAGTATGTTAGCCTGATATTAAATACACTCTCAATTCTTTACTATTCCATTAGCTTATAATAGAAATTGCAGATCTTTTCCCACACTGCAAATTGCTGAGATCCTATTTGTGTAAGATGCAGGAAATCTAGATAAAAACCTCTGTCAGAAATGGGCCATCAGCTGATGTAGGAGATCACCTCTGAGATCCCAGATAACGTACTGGGCTATTTCTGTTAATTGTCTCTGATTACTTAACTGATTCTGCATCACTGCAGGATTAAGAGAGCCTCATGTGGCCTTCGTTTATGTCATCTTTGATTCTGAAATTGGTGTGTCTGTTTCCTTTTTCACATTTGTGTGTAATTGGTGTTTGTGTTTCCCTGTACCAGAGGGCTGAGTGGTCCATTGCCCGTTACTCCCAGTGGCTCGATGATCATCCGTCTGAAAAAGACAGGCTCGCTCTCATACGGTAGGAATCATGCTTGTTTCTTCTCTACAGTTATGATAATGGAGCAGTAACTTATCTGCACACTAAGACTGGTCTTGAGAAGTAGAAAAAATGTGCCTCAGGAGATGTATCATAAATACCATTACCCTCTTTCTACTTGTGGGATGAGTTGCAAAATGGCAGAATATGTAAACTGAACTCTCCCCTCCACCCTCCCATACCCAAGCCCTCCAGTGTTTTTGTAAGGAGCACATACTCCTCTTGTAAAAGAAGGAAGCCAGGCACAATGAAGGTTTAAATTAATACCGAGTTTTAGCAAAACTGCCTCCCTCTCTAACTGTTGGAAAGTCAGTGCTGCAGCTGTCCTCTCTTCTGTATAAGGAAGGAAAAGCTTTGAAAGCTTAACCAATGTAAATGTAGGTAGAAATCTAAAAATGGGAGACCCTTGTTACACCCCTGTAATGTTACTCTTCAGGAAATCAGCCCATGATTCACAGGGAAGTGACAATTACATCAGATTTTTTAAATCTTGCTTTATAGCTAAATACTATTTTGCATCTTAAAATGTTAGGAAAAGTTAGAAGAGTCTTGTTTTTCAAAACAAGCAGATTTTTGAAGTATGTTAGAGAGAACAGATGAGTTGTATGAATGTGACAGAGCCAGCCTGGGGATCCTCAGGATTCAAGGCTCAGATCATCATTTGGCTCCTAATGCCCTGAATTTTCCAGCCATCTTCTCAGTGACCTCAATGTCACCCACTGCAGTGGGATGGGAAAAGCTGTCACACATAGCTGCACCAGGCTCCATCTGGCCTTGGGAGCCAACTCTGTCCTTGAACTTCTGTGCGTGGATCTTGCCAGCTTTTGCTGAAGTGATAGAAGCTGACTTTTAAGTTCCAGCCAGCAATGGTTGTGCCTGAGAAAGTCAACCGTTATCTGTCCACACTTCTGAAGCAGCCAAGAGGAGTCTGCTATAAATATTTACAGTTCCTGAAGATGATAGCACCATACAGTCCCATGTAGTGATTGGGCCAGTTAAGGAAATACTGGTTGATCACCAGTAGATGTTAGTAGATTTATTTCTGAAATAGTAAAATACAAACGGTGTCTCTTCATACGTGTATTTTTTTGAAAACCATACATGTTGTTAGTCTGTTTTGTCTACGAAACTAGGTTTTCTTGAATTTCCAGCCATGACACCTTGAATTACAGAGGCATCGATAATAGGTACAGGGCTGATAGAACTGTGTATGTAATTAGTTATGAATATTTTTTTATTGTAATTTCCATCCTGATAGTACTGACAAAACTAGAAATTATTTCAGATATATTGGGGAAAGCCAAAAATGCAAATCATTTGAGAACTGATGGGATTTTGTTCTCTTCAATTCTTTTTCACAAATTTGAAAATGCCATCCTTAAATTGCCACAGATTTTTGTCTTTGCTTGCAATTAAATTTCATCCAGACTGATTCATTTAATGGGCTTGCTGGTGGTCATGTTCAGACATTGATAAATTTCTCTGACCGTGGAGGTATTAAGGGACAAACCTTGGGACAATGGTTTTACGCAGAGACAGTGACATCCATAAGACCAAGTAGTGAAGCTGGAATACGTAAGTTTTTCCTTTCAATCCTTTCATTGAATCCTTTATTCATTTTGCATGAAATACCACTATTAAAATATTTTAACTTTGTAATCTCAATAATGTACTGCTACAGGGTTATCACTTGGCACAGTTATCACCTGAGCATTTTGCAGTGAGGCTGTGGTTCCTTTGCTTCGCACTGTGGAGTGCTCAGACACTGCTTGGACATCCGTTGTCCCGGGGCACGGAGAGGACAGCTTTGAAGATCTGCCCTTCCCAAAGGCCTTTGTTGGCACTCCAGTGGCTTTTCCCTGCCCTTGCTATGCCGGAGCTAGTCTGTTTGTCATTGCCCGTGCTTGACTGCTGCTCCATCCATCCGCAGCTCAGCGCTTGCAGGCGCCAGTCCTGCAGCTTTGCTGAGCCACATGAATTAACTGCACTGGGTTTATCCAGCAGACTCATCCCTCAGGTGTTTTAGTTGGCAGCTCATGTAGCACTGAGGTCTGGGAGCCAGGATCTGGGGCTGGCCAGCACTGGGATGCAATGAGAGAAGGGGATGGTTCTCCTTTGCAGACACCAGTCCAGCTCTGTAGACACTGCTGTGTGTGCTCTCCTTTTCACCATCTCCTCTCACGCCTGTAAGACATTTCTAAACAGGCAAGTTATACAGATGTAAGACAGGCAAGCAAACGTCAGTCACTGGTATGACCGTGTCTCACTCATATTTTCTTTAATATTCTATTGGGACACTTCTGAGCCTGCTCTTCGTGTATCTCATTTAAACCTAAGTTGAACTACAGGAGTGTTGCTCTTTTATCAGTCACCTTTTTCAGGCTTTTTCTACCTGTAGTAGTTCAGCTGTGCTAATTGAACTTTGGATGTTTGGAGCCTTCAGATCCCTGCACTGCACTACATCAAAATACTATCTCACGTTCGCTGCAGCCTTGCAAATGGTAATTTTCTGCAACTTCCCTTTGTAACAACTGTGCAATTACTCTAGGGACCTGCTGCTTAGATATTAATTTACTTGTGTTACCAGGATCCTTACAGCTTCATATTAAAGCTAATTGGAGTGCTTCTTCCGCTCTGTAGGTCTTAAATGCTTCACTTGCAACATGGTGTGAGTAGTATGAATTAGTACCATTCTGAGCGTTTTTGTACATTTCTTTCTGCTTGTATCCAGCATGAAGGGTGGGATTTACCTGGCCAGAGGTGTATTTGCTAGACTCCCTTTATGATCAACAGAGAGAAACAGGCGCTGCTGGGGCTGATTCATCTCATCCTGAAGCAAGTACCTAAAATAGGTCAGTTGCATTGTGTCCTGGAAGCTCCATTTTCTCTGTTCAGTGAAGGGAGTGAGGGCTGGGACAGAGTTCTCTCAGGCAGCCAGCTTTAAATGCAGACATTTAAAGTTAGGTGAGATGACCCTGCTTGCAGGCATCCTCCCTGAGCAGGGATTGTGTTGAAAGGAGCACTTCTTTAAGTGGCCAGGGCATTTTCTTCTTTTTAAATTAAGCTTGAAAACTCAATCTTTCTTCCATGAAAGAAACCCGATTAGACATGGTGAGATTTCAGCCAGCCCAAAGGATAGTTTATCCATTCAAGAGCCATTTTCTTGCCTTTACCATTACAGGGTGGGTTAAGTCCCCTTACTGAAGCTCACCCTGTCCGGAGCAGAGTTGAAAGGCAGGCCCACTGAAGGGTTCATTTTCATAATGAGCTGAAATCCTGATCTGGAGAGTGGCTCTGACCACTGAGCGGCCAGGGGCAGGGACAAATGCCAGCTCGTGGGCCACCACAAAAGCCCCATCAGAGCGCTCGGTTCAGTCTCGGTGGGCGCAGCAGCCCGACAGCTTCCCACGAGCAGCAGAGCCGCGCCGGGCCGGTGCTCTGCTCACCCCGAGCGGGAGCAGCCGGGCGGAGTGGCCAGAGCCCGCCGGAGCCTCCGAGCGCTCCGGGCCAGCGCCACGCCGTTCATTACAAACCCTCGGCGGCACTGAGGCTTGTCTTGTCACTTTGATCTCTTTATTATGCACTCTGGAGTAACCCGGAGATGTCCCCTGCCAGTCTGTTGTCCTACAGGTGATGCCGTTGGAGATTTTACTGTCCGTTTTTACAGTAATTTTTATAGCACTGGATTAAGTAGACCTGATGTCAGACAGATGTGCTCTTACACAGCGTATTTTCCATTTTCTGCTTTGCTCTGAAGTTTGCAGAGCAAACAGACTTTTAACAAAGTACTAAAGAAGGGTCTGGCCCTGGTGTTCTTCAGCTGCTCTGCTGATGGTTCGGGACAGGAGTGCACAGGGTACCCCACTGCTGAGCAGGAAGATGATCCCTGCCTCCTCCAAAGCTTCCAAGTGTAAATCAGGCTCCATTTGACTGAGGCAGAGCCCAGGAGGGCAGCACTAGTATTCATGATTCCATATAAAATTAATTAATTAGAGTCATTCTAAATGATATGCATTAAGATCCCTTAAGAAGCACAACCCAAATTGTACTTCTTTTTTTCCTTTTAACTGTAGATATAAATCTTCATGGGTTGAAATAACATTTTAAAGAACTATCTGGGTCTTATATAATCAGCTTGTCCTGATTTCCAAGAAAGCTCATGGTTTTGCTCATGCAAGTGAAGTAATTTAATAAGTGCTTTAAAATCCTTTTCCTTATGTGGGAGGGCATCTTAAACTTAGAGTTTTTTTTTTCCTTACTTCTTATGGCATTTTTAATGAAGCATTAATATATGCAGAACATCCCACCAACCCTCTTTCCATGGCTCTCTTTTACAAACAATATTTGTAATGTATACCATAGCTTGTCTTTTAAAATAGAAACAGATTGCTGAACAGGTTTTATGTCCTTTATTAGAGTGGAAGATGCTGAATTTAGGGCATTATTTAGTCTAATCCCATCAAGAGTATGTTTTGTATATTACATAAACAGGGTTTCTTCCATCTTAAACATCGATAATAGAACTATAAATTACATCTTTTTACATGACAACAGCTGTGATCTCTTCTGTGCTGGAGACCTGATGATACTGCTTTCACCCATGGTGCTGTTTATTTTTCCACAACTACTCAGGCACTGGTGTTTTTACAGTGTCCTCTACAGGAGCAAGCCTACCTTTTTAAAGATTTTAGTGCTAAACTGGTGCATCTGAATTGAATTCTGTACTGCCAGCATGTTTACAAAAGCTTGTTAGAGCTAGGACTGGTAAAGTTTACAAAAATTTCATCATAAATTCTGCATTTCAAGTATTAACAAAGCCTTTAAACTCATTTATCTCTCAAATGAGATACAGTCAGGTAGGCATTTCAACAGCTCCAGTGATGTGTATTGTTCCAAGTTGCCCAGCTCAGCCAGCCCATCTTGCTTTGCCATACGCAACTTCCCACACTGTCAATACTCCTCTGTCTTGCAGCTGCAAAATCCCACCCTTGGTAGCTGTCTTCAGAGAAACAAAACTCCCATCCCAAATGAACTTCTGGAATCATATATATTCTACTGACCATTGCTGCCTTCGGTTACCTCTCCCAGCCCATTCCTCCCTCTAACTCTGGAGCAACCTCACCATTATTCTCTGGACTACAAACATCCTTTCTCCATGGATTCATGATTTGTGCCATTTTTCTACCTGGACCTTTTTTTAGCAGGGATGTTGTTCCTAACAAGGTGGACAGACTTCCTGGCCTTCCACCATAGTGTCATTAACACGGGCAGCCAATACCAAAGAGTTTCCTGAGCTTGACCGTGGTTCCCTTGTCACCAGGAAGGGTGTGGAGCTTCAGGTGACTGCACTGCCTCTTCGCTCCCAGCCTTCAGCAGCTGCAGCAGCTTTTCATCCTCCCGCTCAGTGTGAGGCCCCTCAGCTGCCTTCCTACACCTGCCCATACTGGACCAGGTTCCTGGCCTTCCCGTGGGGAGAAAGGGAGTACTCTAGGCCAGTTCTCTTCGCTGAAAACACTCTTCTTTCAGTGCTTCAGGTAAAGTTACTGATAATGACTGGCTTTTTAACATTCAGCTTCAGAGCGTTTAAATATTTTTATTGGACATGCAAGTGTGGGACACAGGAAAATAGTGAATGCAGTTAGAGTATTCAGAAAGCTTTTATTTTTATTGTTTAGTGTAAAGATGTACAAGGTCTGTTTTAGAAAAATGCCTGAGAACGCACCTCATAGTATTGATGGAGTAGTAATTACTGGTTGGTTTTTTGAGTGGGTAAGATATTAGTTAAAATGCTCCTGTGTGGGTCATATTGGTGAAGTTTGACTCTGTTTCTTTGAAACAATGCAAGCAAAGCCACAGTAAAAGAGCAAATGCAGCAGAAGGGAGCTGACAAAGACAACTTCGATCGGCTCTTGGAGGAGGATCTGGACAGTTCTGAGGTCACCAAACAATTCCTTTGAGCTGATTTTTAAGTTGTAAGAGGACAGTGGCTGCCACTGATGAACTTGGTTTTGCCAGTTAAATCAGATTCTTTTGGGGCAGGAGAAAAGGAAAAAAAAAACCTGCTGGAAGGTGTGACAGTGGGACTCTAATACTGGTGTTTGGCACTTAGTGTAGCCTAAATCTCATTCCATCTTGTTTGATCTGATGGGAATAACAGTCTGGCTAAGGATTATCAAGGGCTGACATTGAGTGGTTTTGGGTGCTGCTTTTAGGGTAAAGCTTCTTCCTTTCATCTCTCTGGTTATCTCTGTCATCTTTTTCAAGGGCTTTTTCAAAGCAAGGAGATAAGTCAGAGAGGGATAGCAGTGTTACCATCTGGATAATGATGCCAACCCACAACTTCACCAAGAGGTGTCAGAGCTTTCTAAGTTAAGCAGGTCAATATGGTTTTTCTATTTTCAGCTTTTGATGACTTCAAAAAACTATTTGGGCCCAATAAACTTTGAGGAGTATATAGAAAGAAAAAGACAGGGACAACTGGTGAGTGGAAGGGGAAAGATTTAGCAAGATGAATGCCAGTTACAGTAAGAAAACTGTCACAGGAGTTTCTCAACTGTTTTTTTAATACAAGGGACTATTCTTTATAGCAGCTAACATCTAACATGTTTACTGATAACTGCTGACCAGAGTGGAAATGTGAAACACCTCTGACTCTTCTGAAGCAGCTCCCCTCACCGTGATGGCATCCTACTTCTTCTCTTTAAATCTTGAGATTTAAAATGTACCTGTGGATGTGCATAATCTCTCTGCCGTTTGTCATGCTGATGGCCTTTGCTGAGAGTGAGGTGAGCTACACCCAAAGCACTTTGTGGATGCAGCAGGCAGTTTTTTAGTTGTTGCTTCTTTCCCTGTAGACCCTGTGCTGTGTCCCCAGGGACCATTGGGAAGAAGCAGGCTGAAGGTTTGCAGGGAGATGACCAGGTGCAAGAAGTCAGCTTTATTTTGGCTAGATAAAATAAATATTCTTTCCCTGCCTTTCTGGCTGCAACAAGGGATTGCTTCTCTCTTGCTGTTTGTTGATGTGACTCCTCACAGTGTGTTGGTACCTGGTGTGGACCCCTCAGCAGTAGCTCACTAGTAAGTTATCAAAACTGTAGAGCTCTCAAGTGCACTAAGGCCGACAGTAGGGAGTGTTTCGGTGCTCAGTCACTTTATTCTTCTGAAGCCTCTCAACTCTCCAGTAATGCAGACCATCCTCCTTTCGCATCCCTTCAGTCTCAGACAGTATGCCCTGGGATTCAGGGAAGAGCGACTCCAAAGTCCAGCTGCTGCCTGGGGACGTCAGGAGCTGTGGTGTGTGGTGGGCAGCTCCTCATGCTTGTGCTTGTTTCATTTCCATCCTGTGCTCAAAAGGAAAGCTGCCTCAGGTTCTTTGGTTGCACAGTTGCTTCACTCTCTCCCTGTCAAACTCCATTAGCAGGGGATGCACGAGGGGACACCCAGCTCCTCCTGTTCTGCTCTGGCAGTGAGGCTGATGGATCAGCGCCTGGATTTGATGGGGATGGGAAGTGCTGGCAGGAGCGGGTGCAGCCCCAGGACCAGCTCATGGGGCCAGGCTGTCATTGCTGTCGCTGGCTTCTCAGAACCCAAAGCTCAGACTCCTCTCTCCAGCAAACTGAGCACAGGCTCTTGGCCTCAGGAGCACCTTCCACTTGTTAATAACTGAACTTTGTTGGAAATTCCCAGCAGTGCTCTGACAGGGACAGATTTGAGTCACTGAGGACGGGTCAAGCGTTTGCTGGTTTAGCAATAGCATTAACTCACAGGCAACCAGGTGTATTGTGACCCTGCATCCTCCTTTCATCTCTTCTGCTTTGCCAGGTTTGGTGGGCTCATCTGACCCTACCCAGAGCTGCAGCACCACACAGGGATCTTGTTAACAACTTGCTGCAGGAGGCTCTGTATGTGTGAAACATGGGCTGAATCTCAGTCTTTAGTGCTTCTGCTTTCCTTAAGCCTTGTCTAATTAAATGCCTACTTACTGCCTATTGCCTCCAGCTGCCAGCAGGCACGTATGAGTGAGCAGTGCTGCCTTCAGTCCATGAATTCTTTGGGCGGGAATGCAGTGTTTCACCAAAGCTCATCTTTTGGGAGTAGCAGCAAATATAAATCCTGCTCTGCCTCAACAGCCCACCATCCTCCAGCAGTTTAGGTGTATTTATAGCCACAACGCTGCAGTTGCCCTGTGTTACCATCTCCCTTAACCTGTGCCCCCTGCTCCCTTCACCAGATGTGCATGACAACCATCTGGCAATGGGGGGAATGTTCCTCTAGTGTTACCAAAAGCCAGCAGACGCCCTCCCTGGCAGAGCAGCTGTGCTGGTGTGTCCTGCACATCCCTGCAGGAAAGCAGGTGACAAAACCCAGGACTGCCCCCCACTCAAGTGACCCAGAGTGATGTTGGCAGCTCTGTCGCTCGCTTTACCAGCAGGACCTGCTGCCCTGTGGGATGGTGCCTGAGAAGGGCTGTGATGTTGCTCTGAATTGGCACTGCAGCTGTCACCAGCCAGAACAGGAACAGCCAAGTACCAGGAGTTGTCCTAAGTCTCAACTGGAAGTGGGGTCTGTGGTTTGTGCATGTGTTTTCCTAATGTTAAAGTTTTGCTGTAAATGGCACAAATATAAAGAGTTTTAAAAGAAAACTCCACGATTATTTTATCTGTTACACGAAGAAATAGGAGAAGCAGAAAAGGAGAGGAAAATTAAATTAGAAGCCATATTTACATGTGGCAAGACTAACTTGGCCTACTTAATGAGACAGCAAGTTGGAATCTGAACAGATCAGCAAAGTCTTTGTTTTACAAATATGCTGTCATTCAACAGTACTGTGTACTAGAACATTGGCTAAAAGATGCCCTTATGTTGTAAAGCAAGTTATGTACAGACGTCATCACAGTTGCCCCTTTTAGCTTTGCAGTGTTTTATTTGTGCAGTTCACACAAGAGGACTCTATGGGTGACACCCTGTGACAAGGTCTGAGAAAGCCACATCCAAGCTGCACCTCGCACACACCCTGTCTGCGGTTAGCACAGCGTGTCTCCGAGGACCACGGCAGTTCAAAAGGCTGTGCCAGGAAATCACCTGAGGGCACCGCAGTTGTTCACCAGTGCCCCACTTTTCATGCTCCAAGTTGCACTCGCGGCGTCTGCAGCAGCTGGGGACTATTCTCTCCCTTTCTAAAGGTTGCCACTGTGCCTGAGTCTGTGCGTCAGAGCTGTCATTTCAAGCCATCTGCAACGTGCTGCTGCTTATTTAAATGTTAACTTGTTTGCTCCTCAAAACATGCAAGAAAGGAGAGAAAGATCATGAAACAATTATGTAGAGCTTTGCAAGGCCTTCCTTGCTCACTTCCTTCCACAGAGAGAAGTAAGGACCATCTGATGAAAATTCTGCAGGACGGAAGAAGGCAATTAATTTCAGTTGCAGATCCTGAATTTACAGTACTTAATTGCTTTAGCTATTCTTTTTTTTTTTTTTTCAGTGGTGCACTGGAAGCTTATGTTCAATCAGTCAGAGCGAGAGAGGGGAAGGAGTTTGCACCAGTCTACCCCATCATGGTTCAGCTGCTGCAGAAAGCCATGTCAACCCTTCAGTGAGCACACCTGGATAATGCTCTCAGCGTACAGAATGGACACATTCACAGTCGGGGGTCTTTGCTGCCACAAATGTATTTACGGTTCTTGTAAATTATTCCCAAATACAGAAGCTTTACAGTGAAACATCTTTACCTACTTCATCTCTGAAACTTGTCTTCTTGCTTTACTTTCACATTACAGGAACTTACACAGAAATATTATAAGGAAATTGTACAACTTTTATGTCCTGTAAGTCTACATCTAACGGAAACATTCTTAAGCATTCCTTTTGAATTTAGAAAAGTGTAAAATTAGAACTCAAATATTACAGTATAATTGCTGAATATCTCAAGTAAGGAAGCAGCTCTTTTCCAACAAGTATAGTTTTAAACAGTTGGATACATTTTAGCCTTATTCAGAAAACTGAACTTCTGAAATGCTAGAATCATCAGTTTCCATCTAAAAATCACTAATTTTAACAGAAGGAAAAATATTTATAACTAACCTAAATGATTCTCTATTGCACTGCTACTTGCTTAGAAATAATTTATTTCAACTCTCTTTTTGCTTAAACTGTAATAAAAACCATTGACTATCCAATCCTGAAATCCGTATTTGAAATTCTTCACCATCTTTCTAATGGCAAAGCATAAAAATATACTTTGGATGGGTTCACATAAAGACTTCCACGCAGAACGTGCTCATTGCCGCAGGGCTGACTTAGTGATTAGTCTTCATTTTACAAAATACGCAACGCAACATTTTAATGAATTTATTTGAAATAATATACAAGAATATAGTGTGCAAAAATCTTAGGGGCAACATCATGTAGACGTGTCATAAACTGAAATTTACAGTTGTGATTCTTAAAAAAAAAACAAAAACAACGCACAGCTGTTTAGTACAGGAAAAGCCATGATTGTAAAAGTTCACAGCAGAAGCAAATTGTAATCCTAACGCAGCTGCTCTAATTTTAGACAGTTGGAGGAGAAAAAAACGTAAAGTGCGAGTGTTGCACGTATAGTTAAGTGCAAAGTTTGCCCCCACCATAAAGATGTCTTATGGCAAAATAAAATATTGTAGAATATGTGGCAAAGACAAAACACAGAGTTATAACTATGATGGTGATGGTATCAACAGCACCATTTTTCTTGAGATAACGCTATTTATTTCATTTCATCCTGTCCCAGGCCATTGTTTCCACCATGAAATGACAGCTCTCACTAGTGCCAGCTGATGCAAAAATATCTCCCTTGTGGATACGGGTTTTATAAAGTGGCATCCCAAGCAGCAGCTCCTTTGCTACATCACACCACGCTCTCCATTCCCACATGTTCTGTAAGTCGCTGGCAGTGGGGCAGGCTGGGAAGCTGGAGGCTGATAATACACTTTGCCATTTCAGAAAACCCCAGGCCCCAGAATTGCAATTAATAATACGGTTGTGCAATACATATTAATCAGCAATAAGAATCAATGTATATAAACAGCTGTTACATATTTTAAAATTCCCCTTTTTGTACATTTCCTTTTAAAAATAAACATTTATACACATCTCCGCCTCTTTCTAAAGTACTTTAGCACCACAGGATATCCATTTTCAAGCCTATGTTACCTGATACATATATGAAGTTTGGAAGAAAAATAAGGCAATTTGGTTTAAAATGCTGATAGTTTTAGCTTACTTAATGTTCTATTGTAAAAAGCAAATCTGCACTCAGATCATGTCCGACTTGATGGTGCCAGTATTTTATGGTCACACAGAGTCACAACTATTAGTAAGACCTTGATCTTGCATATTCTTGCCATTGAGCAACAGCCGTTTTGCAAATACAGAGTTAGCAGGAGAATTCTGGCTTAATGCTGTTGTGAGCCCTGAGAAAAGAGAAAAACAGGTTAGCAGTTACCAAGCAAAGGGGAAGCAGATCTTACCTTAAAACTAGCAAACACTTGTTCTGAAAGCCACTAGTACTTTTCATTGGTTCAGTTCACTTATTCAGTTCAGTTATTCAGAAGAAAAACGGCTAAAACCAGACATCAAGACTTCTCTGTCACAGCCTGGAGTCGACCAGTCATTACTTAGTAAGGTAACCAAGCTGCAAACAGTTCAGTTCACTGAACTAAAATAATTAAAAAAGGCATTTCCTGATGTAGCACTGAGGTTCTACAGATCCTGTTCTCTTGGCCTGAAGCCCCTAAGGACAAGGAATATCCTACTACAAGGCAGTGTAAGAAAACCATCCTTCCTACTGAGGCCAGCTCCTCTCAGCTACACAGAAATGCCTCTGGGTTGCCTGAAGCTCACAGGTGAGTGTGTGATCTCACCATCCAAAGCCCAAGACTGCAGTAGCGTAAAAGCAGAAAAAATAAGGAGTAGTATTTTAACTAAACCCAGAAGGAAATCTAACATAAGATGACACTATTGATAAAAACAGAATGCAGTGAACAGAAAACCAGCTTTTTCCCAGCAGCTGTGATTTGGTGGAACCTTCTGCAACAAGGGACTGGAAACTCAGCACAATGTACAGCATAAAGAAGCAACTTAAATGTAGGAGCATTTCTTATTCAGTCTTAAGGCAACACTTGCATATGCTCTTGAGAAAGCAGCCTCATTTACACATGAAAGGAAAGAGGGTAACTTGAGGATGAAATCTTACACCACATGGATGGTTTCACCAACCATGTAGATGAAGTCCACACCACACTTCAAGCTCCTGTCCAGGCATAAAATGGCTGATGAAAGGACTTGGCATTCTGTGCACCTCAATGACCTCTCCTTCCAACCTACTCCTCTAGTTGAACAAGCTGAATCTCTTTTTTTCTGATGTCTGCTTTATATGATGGTTCAGCTTGAAAGCCCTTCTCTTTCTTAACACATCCACCACCTACTAATCCACACCTACAATCTTAGATTGATGGCTTTCTACAAAGTGGAAAACAATTTATTTCCCTACAGAAGTAGTGTTATCTACTGTATTTATTTTACAATTAAACACAGTCATAAATCAGGGATTCACCAGGAAAAAATTATTTTGCTCCCTCAATATCTTCATATATGCTGGTATAAATAAGGAGTAAAAAAATAGAAAAAGGTAAAGAAAAAGCTTTTACTGAACAAAAAAAATATAGGTACAACCTTATAAACTCAGTTACTTAAAAGGTCATGTACCCTTCCTCCACATTCCACAAACACACTCACTTCTCAGTCTAACAGAATTCACAAAAGTCCCAGAAAATATTCAGAGACAAACCCTCTCCTGAAGAAGGTGTGGGCTACCAAGAAAGCAGCTTATATTGCACAAACCCCACTGCAGCTACCTGTATGAACACGTGTAAGTGCACAGTGAAAAAGACTGCTTCACAAACATACAGAATTTGTTCGTTTTCTTTTCCAACAGTCAGGATTTAAACGTTTCTGCTCTTCCGCCAAGGCCTTGGCTTCTAGTGTGTACATCCGTCTTTCCTCATTTTTCATCTTCTTCCACCTGTCCCCGAGTATCACACTTATGGCTCTGCAAGATAAATGTTTACAGTGTGGTCAGGACAGTGCTAAGAAATACCCTGATTTTTTCCTTTTTTATCTGAGAACTGTAAAGAAGATAGAAATTAAATGGGGGAATTACACACAAGGGAAAAATCAAGTGCATCTTAGCATTTTTAACAATCATGTTTCTGATTATATTCTCATCATTCCTTTATCAGTTAAACAGCTGAGAATTCTGTGTTAGCTGAGCATGGGTCACTGCACATTCTAACATTTCAAACATTTGAATACACAGCAACTGGCATAAACCAGCAAAATAGGAATGTTAAAAAAACCACCACCAAATGGTAACTCACATTTGTTTTGCTCTACTTTCATACTAAAAGATAATACGACAGATTTGCTGAAAATATGTTCTCTAATAATTAGGGCAATGAACTGAATATGACCTCAGCCAAACAAATATTTGATTAACTGCAAACCCCATGTCTATTTAATCAATATGTGTAGCTTCCTCCACCTTTAATCCGTGCCGGGCAGTTCCCATTCCTGTGCAAAGGGAACCATTTGTTCTACCACATCTATCACCATTTCCAGAAGCTAAATTAATTCCTTTCCTATTCTCTCTAAACTCTAGGTCTTTTGAGAACATTTCCCCATATTATCATGCCATATTGCTTAACTGCACTCCCAAATGTTGGATCAATATCCCATTAAAGCTTTAATTCCATCCTTCAGCTGAACAAAAATCTCTAAACAACAGCTCTTTTATCAATGACAATTACAAGCTAATGAGCAGTTTGAACACTTTGGCTTCAGATTACAGTGATGAGAGTTCTATGATGGGCTTTAAGAAAAAGGTGGACACAACTAAGTCCTTTTCTTTCGACTATTAACAAGTTCCTTACTGGCAGCAAAGCTATTCATAGACTTTCTAACTGACTGTAGAGCGTCATCACCCATTTCCATAACATGGCACATACAGCAATTCTCAAGGCTTTTCTGCACCACACCAAGAAAATGGATTTTGAAGCCTGCAAGACCTTTTGGTACCATTCAGACTTCCCCAGAGCACTCGGGGAGCACAGCCCGACCTGCACTGGGGTTGCCCTTCAGCCTGTGCTGTCACATGCTCTGGTGACTCCTCAGAGCAAACTCCTCAAGCTGCCACCAGATCCCATCAACATCAAACCCATTTGCACAGCCTGTCTCTTTGGCGATGGAATTTCTGGTTTTATATCCTAACTGAGAACCAGTATCTTTGGTCTGTCATCAGAAGCAAACACACCCCAGTTTAATTAGCAGATTTTTCAGGTTGTGACAGTGTCCAGAGGCAAATCAACAGAAACCTGTCTGCTTTGGGTCATCAGTTTGTACTGGGTCACTCACACCCCCAGGAAAGAACATGGTGACCCAGAGAGAGGAGGTTTGCTGAAAAAGCAAATCAAAACACACTATGAAATCTTTGTATTTCAAATAAAAAATATTACTTTCCTCATCTTTAGAAGGTTCACTACTCAAATTATTCAAGAATTTCTGAATGCACACCTAAGTCCAACAACAGTTACAGTGAGAATATCTAGAAAATAAACAAGTGCAGCCCTAACACCAGTTTCTCAAACATGGGCTTATAGCCCACAGTAGTTTTAAGTATCATGTGACTCTTGACTCGTGCTTTGAATGTTTACAGCTCTCTCTCTTGCTCACAAGGCTTGAGAGCTGCTTTATCTCAAAACAGACCCTTTCACTCTGAATACCTCTTCCAGGGGTAAGAAAAATAAAGTAACTGTAACAAACATAAGAACTCCAGGGTATGAAGTAACTACTACATTGTAACATCTTCTCAGTAATCTGAAAATGACACAAACTTACATTTTAAAAAAATGAGAGTTGTCTCTGAACAGCTAAATAAATGCCTCAGCAACAATGTAGCAACAGTAGCTGAATTTCTGCACCATCAATTATCACTAACTCTATTTGTGCTGCACTGTGTTTTATGGAGGCCATGAAACTGCACCCAAACGCACTGCCTTCCAAACGGGGCAGTGAGCAGTGAATGCGTTCTGAAGCTTACTTGTAACTTTGTCATCACTTTCCTTCAAGGTAAACCCCCTCACTGAAATATTCAGCTCATTTTCACATCCATGCAGCTGCAGCTCCAGTTCACTGCATCCATTTGGAATCAGCATTCTCAATTAAATGTATAACCATCGTAAGCTTCCCTGGCTGATATTCTGTTCCATTTCTCAGTGATAGTTGCAACGACCGTGAAGGCAGCAGATCTGCTTCACTGAACTTACTATAAACACTACAGAACATCATCACTGGGACACACAAGACTGGCTGGGATTTAAGGATGGGCTATTTATAAGGCAGGATTTTATTTCTCAATAGCAGTTACAGCCTCCTTACTAGAACATTACAGAATAGCCAAAACTCTTTCAAAGCATTGTCAACTTTTTTTACCAGATTTAGTACTAGAATGTTTATGTCACGATCAGCCAATGTTCATGTGCTTTAGTTTCTATTTACATACGCATAATTAGCACAGACTATTATTTAAAACATATGTAATAGAGATCTTTATAAAAAACATTTAGAAGGGAATGTGCATATGGATTAGGAACAAAAGAACAAACTAACAAAGACCCATCCCGCAAACACACAGTCATACAACTCTTCCTGCAAGTTTCAGCAGATTGTTGAATGCCTTTACGACAAGCAAAATTTGGCAAGGTACTGTCTGAATTAAGATCTTTCAGATATCCTAACAATCAGTACTCCATTATTCAACAGGATATATAGACTGGAAATAAATGCTTCTAACTTCACGAACAATTTGCAATATTATGTCAAGATGTAATTAGAAGAACCAGAAATTCCCTTTTTTCCATTACAGCACACAAGCAGAGCACCTCCTCACTTATCAGTGAAAACGAAGACTGTTCTGTATTTCTGACTCTGCTGGTGTACGTATATATATATACATGTATCTGTTGCTTTACCCAAACGCTTTCTCTGAAATTAAGTTTGCCAAAACTGGATTGTATCAAGTTCACTGCATGCTGGAAATATTTACAGTCCACCCCTAAATTACCCTTCATGTTAGCATCTTTCAAAACTTGTTCTTAAAACAATACACACACATTTTATTTTAAATGCAAAATTTAGGCTGCAGAGGGACAGAGATATTCTGCTAGCTCACCTGTAATACCAAAACTACAGTTTATATCATTACCTGTTGTCTTTCCCTGGATACATCTGAGTGTATTCAACTCTGTATTTTTTGGCAAAAAGCATGAAGGCATTCATTGGTCTTTTGCACTTGTTTGGAGAAGTGGCACTCACAGTACTTGCAGTCCCTGAGCTGTGGCTTTTGCCAGCTTTGCTGTACAAAGGATTGGAGGAAAGATGTGGCGATGGAGTAGAGGCACAGTTTTTACTACTGCATTCTGATCTCTCAGCATCTTGATTGTTTGATCCTCCACAGGACAGAGACGCGCGGCGCTGGCGGGCCATGCTGCTGAGCACATACACGGCAGAGGAGTCCATTGGTGTGAAATCGTAACTACAAGAAAAAGACATCATGAAGCGATCGAGTAATTTTCACGTAAAATCCCTAAAAATATCTGTTCACTCTTCAACTGTACTACATTTCTAGTATCCTGGTCTCTTCTGTGTGACATAATGATTTGTGCTTGATGCAGATGTCAGTGTGAAAAACAAAAAACCACAACAAAAGTCTGGAAGATAAATTAGTATTTTCTTCAATGTGATGGCAGACTGCAACTTCAACACGTTCTGCTGTGTACTTTCAACTCCCCAGCTGTGTATCAATTAACTATACACTGTCTTCAAATTCCATCCTCTTTTGAAATGCACTTCTTTCTTTCTGCTTCTGTCCTTACCATAAATCAAGCCTGGTCAGTGAATGGTGTGTACTGAAAGGGACAACTGAAGTGGGAAGAATAAGCGTTGAGTTCACTTGCATATTCATATTAAGGACAGACACGAAAGCACTAAATGAAAATAAATTCCATGCATTACTGTGCAAGTAACTTGTCTCGGCAGTTGAATACATACTGTGTGACACACAAACCTTCCACTGAGAGAAAACCACTGCTCAGAGCCCCGTGACGTCGCACCATTTGGTGCGGCGCTGACAAACGCCTGCCCTCTAGTGACAAAACCGCGACGTTCCTCGGCATTTCAAGGCATTTGAACAGCTTTGATGAGTTGTTTCCATAAAATTTAGACCTCCAAATACTCCAAACTCTTGCAACTTTTAGCTGACCGACAACTACAGTTACCCTCTATCCACTAGAGAAGAAGTTTAATTCCACAGACTATGTGTTACCATCTCCAGCTGTGCAAATCCAGCCTACGGAGCACACTATATGGGGAAAACACACTTGGAAAGCTGCACTTCAATCATAAATCTAAATCACTAACTTACCATCACAAAATAAACATAAAACATACATATGCTAAGGCTCCACTCACACACTGCTCAATGTGGCTAATAATTGCACAATTTAAGGCCAAAATAAGGGCTTTGAAGAGCTTTTTTCTGAACACAAAGTAGAACTACTAGCAAGGAAATAACTGCATGTGACAGTCCAGCCCCAATCTGCAAAGGTAGCTCCTTCTGTGGGACAGAACCACAAGAAGAGTGGAGCCTGAAGGGTTGCTTCTAACATTCCTTAGAAAAGTACAAAACAGCGAAGAAGGGATAACGCTGACAACCTTGCAGGCTATCACAAGATAAGGAGAAATGATTCCCTGTCCTAAAACAGCCCAGCACTCTTCCTATTCCTAATCTCCTTCCCTACTCCTAATCTCCTTCCCATAACACAGCAACAGAATTTTGTTTTTTAATTCTTCTGTCCTGTTAACCACAGCTGCTGCTGCACACTTCCTTCTCAGTCTCTTACTCCCTTATGCCCAGACAGAAAGACAAGGAATTTGAAGTGTTCAGGCAGAATGCAGCTAGGCTGCAGGATTAGTAAGGAGCCAGAAGTCCAATTTCTTCAGTGAGCTGTAGCTGTAGTGATTCTGACACCTCTCTATGTATGCAGTTCAGAACAGGAGTTAGTAAGTAGAAAAAAAGCCCAAACAGCAAAGGAGTGAAGCCAAGCAATCTGAACTCGCTCTCCATGCCAGACTGAAATCACACAAGAGCTCCCAGGGCTTGAACTGCAAACAGCATTTTAAATTCCTTTTTTTTTCTACTGTAAAAAAAACCCCAAAAAGCAACTGGACTAAAAACAGATGCTAAAAAGGCGCTAACATCATAGGAGAAGATGGATTCTACTAAAACTAGAAATCTCAAAATAGTATGGAAAAATCTTTACTATTTCCTTAAAATCTTAGAGTAATTTATGTTGGACAGGACTTCTGAAGGTTATCTGGTTGAACTTCTAGCTCAGGAAAACCTCAAAGTTAATCAAACTTTGAAGTTAGGTAGGTTTGATATAAAAGAATCCCAACAAAAAAAGAATACACAAAAATAAGAATTAATTATGAAAGTACTGTATTCTAAAGCGATATCACAAGCATTTATCACTAAGAAACTACTCAGATAATTAAGATATGTAGCTGCATATGAAGCACAAGGTAACAGCTTGCAGACATACTACTATGGGATAATTGTACTAGGTTTATCAAACATAATTCACTTTACCTGAAGAATTTATACAGATAACATATATATTTTTACTGCTTTATCTAATCTGGCTTAAACTATTAAAAAAGAGGCTGAAAAGTTATTTCATTCCAAGGTACTACTTTGCAGTAGTAGTAATTAATAATTACACAGCTTTTCTAGTACTGAGTATTCATTTTTCCCTATCATATTGCCGAAACTATTCTCTCTCTGCTTCAAATTCTTCTAGACTTAAGGTGCCTGCTCATTAAATACAAGAACCACTGAGGCCACTTTATCCAAAAATTACCTTTTAAATGTATCAAAAACACCTGAATCATCAAAGTTAATGGCATCAGGGTGTCCAGGAGGTAGACACAGATCTCCAAGATGCATTTCACAGCATGGAATGCCATGCTGTACCACAGTCAAGCTTGGATAAAAAGATGACCAACCTGAAGTGGTAAAGAGTTAAATTAGACAAACGGCCAGACAATCTCTCCAGTTCTTCATTGGAGCAATCCTGTATCTCTAAATTACATAATTTTATAAAAATGTTCTGATGTAGTTTCTTTCACCCAAAAGAAAAACCAAAACCACTTAATTAGGGAAGTCTTACCACAAACAGTTCATTTTTATCTCAAATAAAATCTCATTCTAGCAAAAAAGTAATCAAAACCTGGAAACTTTTACCATCACAGGTTCCATGTCTAGCAAGTGAGAAAAGCCTCTTATTTGCAGCTTTCCTTTCTCCCCCCCGCCCCCAGTTTTTCTGCTTTCCTGAGCTCCATTTCTATATTCGATCAAATCTTCCCTTAAGATAAAGGTAGTCTTCCTGTAGCTTTATGGCTTTTCAGTTTTGTTTGTTCAAATTCTGGGCTTCTTTACAAAGACAGTAAATTGTTTCTACACCACAACTTTCATCAATTTCTTGAACAATATGAGATGCCAACAAAATCTGTAATCGCTTTCTCAGAATACTTTAATATACAACCAACTGTACTTGCAGTATTTCATACCTTTATTTTTAACATAAAATGGATGGTCGAGTCTGCATTCTACAGTAAGCAAGCCATCCTCCACTGTGCCAGGATCAAAAGTCAGCTTCAGCACTGACTCACCGCAGGAAATGCTTTCTTCGTGAGAAATCAGCTTTAGACCATTGGAACCATAGTCCTGTAAACACACATACAATTCAAAAGACTTCCCCCAAGAAAAGCCTATACCTGTGCATACTACATGTTAATTGGTATTTCTATCTTGCTGATAAATGAATTAAATTCAAGTACTTTATCGTAAGATACTCAAATAGCTCTAGACATCTCAACTGCCAACCTGTCTTCCTGAGATAGTAATTAAAGGCACAGGGATAATATAAGAATCTCTAAATATTTGCTACAGGTATTGAAATAAATTTATTAGAACTAATGGCTACCTTGTAAGGGCTCACTGGGAGATCTTCCTCTTTTCCACAGCTTTCAGATCTTGCAAACTCTTCAACATCCTGCCATTCTTTATTGCGTCCTTTATGAAAGCACAAACGAGAGCCTAACAGATTATTTCAAGGGAAAAAAATTAGTGTTAGGTAAAAAAAGTCTGTCTTACCAAAAAAAAAAAAGACAAGACAAAATAAATACTTATTTGATGATACATGTTATTTTACCTTTTAGAAAACAATGCCAAACAGTTGAGGGCCAGGAATGGCACCATCCTAAATCATCATCATCTGAAAGTGATGACATGCAGAAAATGCCAGATTCTGATTCACTATTCGCCTATTAAAAAAAAAACAAAACCAAAATGGTGTTGATATTTTACTGCAGAAGATTTTAGGGCCTGTCTTATATGTCTTAAGACATAGTCACTAATTTGCACCCGTGGCATCGTTTTGCCTCAAATACCAATAGGAATGTAACACAAAGATTCAAGGAATGCAGTAAATATGAATGGAGCGTTTTCATCTCCTTTTCTGAGATGCATCCTGAAATTTTTGGGTTTCATTCTCTGAGATTCATTTTTACACATCTTATGCTTAGGTGTAAGCCTTTCACAAGCTATCATTCTCTGGTCATCCACAGACTCACTCAAAGCACACGTTACTCGACGGTCCAATTACTAGAAAGCTGCAAGTTCAAGCTGCTTCCAGATATATCACTTGGAAAAATTCAGTGTCGTTAACAGACAAGTTTCAGATACAAATTAATACTCAGGAAAAGGAAACACAGGACTGACAGTTTTTGTGTGTCTAAAAGGAGAGGGATCCATATTTCCTTTTGAGGTTGCAAATGAGTTAATACAGTTTTTTAAAGCTTGCTATAGAGGAAACTACAGTAGTAGCAGAGCATTCTTAGAATGTGATCTCTTAAAAAAAAAAGTGAAATCTATGAAGCAGCACTACAAGCCTACCCTGTGTGGTAAAAAGAAACAGAAAATCCAGCTTAAAGAGGAACGGTGTTAGTACTAAACAGATTATTTTTTTTAAACCAGTTTCCCTTTCCAAAGAACTTAACTCATTACTCATACATCTTCATTTTAAAATGTTTCAGAACAACTCACCCTTTCGTGTCTGACTGGTGTTTCATCCACATCATTCTTGGAGAAGTTAGGATCATTGTTTGAAGATCCTGGTGGGGGACGTGCATAGGAATGTAAACTTTTGCTTGTAGCTATTATGTGAACAGGAGATGATCTACAATAAAAACAAGTATTTTAAAATACCTCAGATTAAGACAACTTGAGACTTCGCTGCTGTTACTCCAAAATGCTTTTATTGCAAATATTTCTGTTTGAGTGAGCTGAACACCAAATAAACCTCCCACACACCAGTATTCAAATGGGATGATTAAAGGGTGCAAGCTCAGGCAAAGAGAGTATTCAGCATAACTCCTGCATAGCTTCTATACAGCATCCAAAAGACAGCATTGCTTCCACAACAGCATCTCACTGTCACAATGCCGAAGTTTTTACAAATATCTTGAAGTGAACACCCCATTCTTTAGAGTACACAAAGACATCTGCTCTGCCCTAATAATTAAATCTCAACTGCATAACTATTAACAGCATTGCATTTAATTTTCTAAATCTAAACCTAAGATGTAAAATGAGAAGTGAAGCCCAGAAATTTTCAAGATTCCACACTGCTGCTCACAGCCTTACGGAATTTACAGATCACAGACCTGAAATAGTTATCACTAAAACATACTTTGCATTAGATTTCCCATTAGCTCTGTTAAAAAAAAATCCAAAGTGAGTGCACTAGAAAGCAGTAAGAATTTAACACAACAAATTCTTTTTAATTTTTCATCTGCTGCTTCACACAAAGTAAACATAATTTCTGGGCCTGTTGTGACTAGGCAATGTCATTGTATCATCCCACCTCATTCATGGCTGGAAACTAAGCAGCTTTTGCACCAGGCTCTGAGATGAGTCCTGTGCATACTTTCACGGAATAACAGAGATACTAAACAGATCAAAGAGCAGGACTCCAGTTCAAATTCAGAAGGTATAAAGAGTGAAGGAAATGTCTGTGGAGACACAGTATTACAAATCCCCGTGGTTCAAAATTGAAAAGAATATCAGTACCTGTTATAAAAAGCGCACTGCATCAAAGGACTCTGAGGACTTGTGGCTATATTTGCTAATTCTGTCAACCAGTTCACCCCATTCTCACAAGAATAAGCATTTTCTGGATTGCTGTTTGAGGTATGTTGGCTCCATGAAGGCCTTGAACATTCCTGATGTGAAACATCAGCACCAAGCTGAAAAAGTGCAGGTGGGGTAGAATCTGTCTGCACAGCCTGTAATTCAGGAAGGTCATCTACAAACAAAAGCACAGATTACCATAATTACACTCAATCCTAGCTGACACCAAATATTGCAAATTTAAATAAAAAAGGAACCACAATACTTTTTTTTTCGTATCACAACTACCAACATTTACAAATCCTATCTGTAGTACTGACAAAATGGCCACAGAAACAGTAACACCTCTAGTCTAGCATACAAAAGAAATTTAAGAAAAAAGTAAGTAACTATACAAAAATGTAGTTCTGGTACCAGTTTACACAGAACTGTACTGCAGAACTATACAAAAAGTAGCACAGTTACACGCTTAACTGAAATATTAAAACATTCAACAAAAGGCAACTAAATTAACCTGTCCTAGCAGGTGTAACAGTAAAAATTATCAATATCAGAAGCTATTGAAGATAAAAGTTTTCCACGTTCCACTGGGGAACTGGAATCAAGTAAGTCAGAAATCACGAAAGCTGAGTAATACAGCCTGGTGGGGTGAATTCCTGTCATAACCTACACCTTTCACATCCCATACAGAATAGCAGAAGAGAGCCCAGCATGTTTACAGAAGTCTGTGTTATGCACTGCCATGTAACTAAGTTTCGTTATTCTTAATCACTCCATGAGTTCAATTAAATGTATTAATATTTCACTGATTATATCAACACTTTCTAGTTTCTCCAGTCCATAAGAACTGCAGTTAAATGTTCCTCCAGCCCAGAATCTTTATGTGCAGCAGATCTAAAGCAACATAATTTCTCTTTAGGAGGAGCTCTTGAGCTTTGTGTTTGTTATTCTTGTGCCAAAAAAAAATGTTTCTCTGGGGATTAGTAGCAGAAATTTGTGGCTCTGAGTTCAAGAAAACATTTGAGTCAACAGGCCAGTGTGTCAGAACTGGAAATGGGTTAAAGGGAAATGTGACGGCAAAATAAGACCTTCATATGTCACAATTCACTGTCATATTCCCTGTCCTACTTAAGTTAAAAATCAACAATCTCACTTAATCAGCTTCCAGTAATTCCACTATAGAAAATCTGCAATGAGCTTCAGAATTCAGCTTTTCTTGAAAAAGTCACGTTATTTACCAAGTTCCATGTGCTCATCACAGGATGCATATCCAGGAGAAGAGGGCAGGTTTTCATTACACTTCAGCAACTCCAGTGACTCATTCATCCCTGAAGTTCTCTTGTCCACTACCAGAAGGAGTTTCTGAACTGCATTAGGCATTTGATTTGTCTTCACTTCCCACACCATGTTAGGATGCTCCAAAGCATCTGACTTTAAAGAGACACAGGTTAAAAACTTGTATGCATGGGAACTGATTTAAGTTGCATCTGATACGGTACTTCATTCCCAGAATTCCACAGTCTGTTGAGTATCACAGCATAATTTAAGGAAGTTTACAGATGATCTTGTACAATCCCTGCAGAAAGCAGAGCTAACTTTGAAGTTGGGAGACTGCTTGGGGCCCTGGCCACTTGAGTTTCTAGTATCTTGAAGCATGGAGATTCCCTGACACTTCCCGGGAACCTGTTCCAGTGACCAGTCTTGCTGTAAAGAAGCCATTCCTCACACACATTTGAACCTCCCTTGCCACAGCCTGTGCCCACTGCCTCCAAGATCTGGGGTTATCTCCTCAACCACCATTTAAATCAATGTAAACAACATTCACTGGTACCCTAAGCCTTTCATCCCATCACAGAAGGCAATCAGATGAGTCAGACAAGATTTGACTTTGGCTAATCCATCCTGGCTATTCCCAGGCAATTTCTTGCCTTGTAAGACATGGCTGTGAGGAGGATTTGTCCCATAATATTTCTCAAGGCTAAGGTTAGGCTGGCCAGCCTGTAGTTTCCCACATCCTCTTCCTCCTTGAAGCCAGATGTGACATTTTTTTTCTTCCAGATATTGGGAGCCCTCCTGCCACCAAATCCACTGCCTTTCAGAGACCATCCTCACAAGGTGTCCCTGCCCACAGCAGGGTGCTTGAACCTAAGTGATCTTTAAGGTCCCTTCAAGCCCAAAACAATCTGTGACTCCATGAATGACACTGGCCATCTCCCTTGGAGGCATCCCATCCGGTCCATGCCTCACAGAACTGGCCTGTCCCTCACTTGCTCCTCTTCTACCGCAGACAAAGAAGTGTCTCACTCTGTCAGACCCATGTGGCTGCACCCAGAGACTTGAGGAAGCTGGAAACAGGCCTTGCAAATAAAGATCAAAGCAAAAATTTTGTCCTCAACCTCGTGACATCAGGTCTCCTGTGCCATTTAGCACCAGCCCCACATTCTCCCTAGTCACCATTTCATCACTGGCGTCTCCACAGAAGCCTTTTCCAGTGCCCTTCACATCCCCTGCCTCCAGGTGCAGTCTCAAACACAGTGGGCTGCAAACATCCTGTACTGCATTGCAAAGAGAAAGAAAAAGAAGTCTCTACTAGTAGATTTCACCACAGTTTCATTTCCCTAAATCTCAGTCCTGTAACATTTATACCAAAAGCATTATTTTAAATTATCTTCAGCAGAGCACTGCGTGCTTATTCTACACAACCACTGCCTCTAAAAGCTGGAAAACAAGGTTATCCAATCTTTAGTAATTTCGTTATCTACTGGGTTTTTTCAGATGATGATGAATTAGAGCTACTATAACATGATTACCTTGTACTTTAATGAAGTGTCATTGAAAAAGAAATCTCAACAGCCTCAAAAAGGAGCAGGAAACACGACTCAGTAAGAAAGAAAATCTGAGAAGTCTACCTCCACGTTCATGTCCACTAAGTAAAGTACATTAAAGAAATACAAACAACAGCTAAAAACAGTCCTAATATTTTCACATCAAAAAATGACTGGGGTTGGAAGGGACCTCTGGAAATCATCTAGTCCAACACCCTCACTGCTAAAGCAGGTTCACCTACAGCAGGTTGCCTGGGATTGTGTCCAGGAGGGTTTTGACTGGAAAATTTCTAACCTTCTCATCTCCTAATCTTTCAAATACATGCAAAACTTACAGAAACTTGCATGCCACACATAAAAGGTAGTTTGATTCTACTCAAACAGCACTACTATAAAGCTAGGTCAGTTTATTCTGATTTTAAGGAGGTGGAACAGAAAGTTTATTTGATTTTGTATGTTTTCATTTTTGTGGCCAGTCAGTGACATCAGTATCACCTGCAAGAAACATCTTTAATGCAAATTATTCCTCTATCACCCATGTGGGACAGTAAAAGTACAGAACACCACAAGAGCAGAAAGCTCAGCCATTTCTGCAGAAAGCTTAGGCCTCAGTAGAACAGGTCAGGACCTTGAAGATTATCTCCAACTAATCAACTCTGAAAAGCCACTCCTTGTTTTTCCAGCTTGTGTACGTCCTTTCTTTCCCCCCTTCTGCCTTGCTTTTTGCTCTATTTTTTCCTCTCTTCCTTTCCCATTTTTCTGCCAAAATGAACAAGCTAACTTATTTTTGTTATGCTACCTTCTCCTTCCTTCCTGCCAGGTGCCAAGATTAGAAAGTACCTGCCCTGGTATCGCACCCAACACACTGAAGGTCAGCAATAAGGTACAGACACAACATGCGAGTCTGACAAGAAAGATACTTGCTTGAGGAATGAAGTGTTCCTCCAAGTCACAAGAATTTCTCTAAACCAAAGCCACCCACGTACAAAAGCCAAAAAATCCTCTAACAAACGAATTACAAAGAAATCGTAACAGTCTTACAAAGAAAAACAAAGAAAGTGCCCAACTTTACTTTTAATGTTTTTACTCTACTTGATTAAAGCCTGTTTTGGACATCATGTGTTTCTCTTGTCCTTAGCCTTCCAATGGTTTAGAACATGAAGCGGAACATTCATTAATTACCCCGTAAAAATTCTTTAAAATTCAACTTCATGTTCAAAACTTGTTGTGTCAGATGTTTTTTGGAAGCATGCTTCACGTGACTGTAATTATTACTGTTGTATTTGGATGCTAAGTGAAATTATTTATTGTTTTGTGCTTTAAAATAACTTAATCTGTCACGCTAAAACAAAGAGAAGTATTAACGAAGACATTATTAACTGAACCACGTCTATTTCTGAGGGACAAAAATAAATGTGCGACAAGAGTAAATAAAAGCTGTGACTGAGCAGGCGTTCAGCAGGGACTGGGCAGCATCCACCCAAACCGCAGTGTGCAGGAATGCCTGGGTGGAAATGCTTCCCGTGGCTTTTTTCCCTCCTGGTATTTGCCCTCCTTCCCCCAGCCCACCGAAGTCTCAGGCAAGATTTACGCCTAAGCAACGCGCTGGACGGAGTTTAATTTGAAGAAGAGCTTCTCCAAGCCAAACACAGCATACTGGCAAGACTGGATCTACCCCAGGGACTTTTCCTGGCGCGCACGCTTTGATCAGGGATCCATCCCCGCGCCCCATTCCCGGCCGTGCCAGGGAGGGCAGTCCAGGCACAGCGTGATTCACCGTGTTTTCCAAGCCCGGGCGGCCCGTTCGCGTGACGCAGGGC
>VZRE01003967.1:41432-77875 GCA_013396775.1 Cephalopterus ornatus | reverse complement strand
GCGCAGGGACACGTGTACCCGGGCCGGGCCGCGCCGCGACCCCCGCCCGCACCGAGGGCAGCCGTGGGATCCCCCCGGGGCACCCCCGCCTCTCAGCGCTGCACCCAGACGGGCCGCGCAGCGCCACGGGCACGGCCCCGGCGCGGGGGGTGAAGGAAGTTACTAAAGGTCAGGCAGTGAGTCAGCACAGTCGGCCCTGCCCCGGCCTCGGCCCTCGCGTCCCTTCCATTGAATAAACACCGGCCAAAATAAGGGGGGGGGGGAAATAAATTAAATTAATGCAGGTTTATAAGTCCAGTAGTGTCTCCCAGACATTCCCATATATTTATTGCTGAAATACCAGCGCGGTTTGGTTAAACATTACTTTTGACAGAGAAATGAAACTACAGACACTACGAGATTTGCCCAGTTAGCCACTGGGAGATCTTAGAGATAAGGTTCCTCCCGAGACCACGCCCTCGTCACAAAATACAGTAATTACTAAGCGTGATGTGGTACAAAACAAATGCACAATTCAGAAACAGTCAATATTTCAGAAACTGATGGAGGGTTTCAACATTTTGCAGCTGTTGGGATTTTTCCAAGAAAAGCATTTCTTTCTTATCCAGTTTTAAGCATCATTCCAATAATGAGAATGTGTCCTAAATCCTGTCTCAGAGCTTTTTCTGTAATTTGCTATCTGCAACAGCTCTGCCTTTCAGGCACACTAACACAGCTGTGCGAGAAAACAAGAAAAATTAGCACAATTTAAACAAGAACTGTTTCCGTGTTCGTTGTCCCATGACACACGCGGTTAGTGGCCACTAGAGGGAATGCTGGATTGTTGTTCCCACAGGCCTACAACGGTAACGCAATAGAAAAGGAAAAAAAAAAAAAAAAAGAAAATTAAATCACATACACCGAAATTGAACTTAGCATCGAAACACACCCGGTATGCAGATGTCATTGGCACATCAGTTTAAGATTTGCCTTTTCCAAGAAGTTTGTCTGTCAGTAAAGTCATTGCCACTGTTTGGAGAGAGACATTACTTTGAAAACACACAGTATCTTCTGCACTGTAAACTGGAAACTATTACTTTAGGCTCTTTGGAGAGACACCTGAACTTCTGGGGCTTTTAATAAATTTCACTGCTGACCCTGCATCACCAGATGGATCTCTTGGCAGAAGACCTGTGCATGCAGATGTCTCCCTTCTCTGCTTGTGGTACAGCCACTTGCAAGGTAAACCTCACAATGTTCTCTTCTGAAAGCTCCTCCTGCCACAGTGTGGAGGATGGAAAGGGCAGAAGCTGGACCAAGGAGCTACAGAAGATACAAGATCCTGTCTCAAGTCTCCTCAGATTCTTCAGAACAAGTCTGTTGGCCTAAAGGTTTATATCTTGTTATGGAGCCCATTTCCACCCTGTTATGTACTTTTTGAACCCCAAACACCCAAAACAAAATAGCTGCACAGCTATTTGCTGTGAAGGCTCACAGTTCTCTACAAAAACTTAGACAAGTGTTAGATGTGAAGCCCAGTCCTTTGAGATCCACTGGCCCAGATTCCAGACATAGGTCTGGACAAGTAAATACCACTGCTGAATCAGAGCCTTAATATCACACTGGAATCTCTAACATACCCAGAAAGCACAAAAATATGAATCCTACCTAGGACCAAGATTACAATCTTGTAAAGATGAGCGTCTGAATTGTTTTGAGATTCTAAAAAAGAGACATGTAACAACCTTCCTATTTTCAAATCTACCTTTTCTTCTTTGCATATAGTAAATTAACATTTACTCAGGGGGATGTAAGAGAAAATGAGTCAAAGGACAGGTAGTCCATGAAGTAGATGACAGCAGAAAACTATCAAAGCTTAGTTACTAACTCCCTTGGTTCAAGGCAAATATGTATCATCTAAATTTCAGAATTAAGATTATGTCAATGCCATGCTCCTTGAGCTGTTATGTCTAGTCTCTAATTAAATCATTACTCCCCCTCCACACACCCTACCTCGCCTTAGTCCATGCCCAAAATGAATGGGTGCTCAGAGAATGAATCAATACTGTGTTAACACAGACACTGTTGGTAGCTTTGCTGATTCAGTTGCTTCTGCTGTTCTAAGAGGTAGAAAATAAGGTGGGGAACTGGGAAGTGTTAGTTGTGAGTTCCTGTCACATTATGGGTGGCTACTAAGAAGCACAAAGCAATCAGCAGAGTCTACACTATTAGAAAATACTGATTAATTTTCATCTTAGCTATTTGCTTCTTAAAATTGCCAGCCACAAAGTTAAGAAATCACAAGGTAAATTTTTAAAATTAGTAATATTTCAAAGTCATATTAATAAAACCTTATATACTGGGTTTGTGCCTATCTCCACTTTTAATCCCTCCTGTCCAAAGCCAATCCTGGCCTTACGACACAGCTGTTACTGCTGACTCTCTGAAATACAGCATATCATTATTTTAATTCTACTACAGGTGCTTTCTCATCCACATGTAGACATCCACCCTCAGTAATTAAGTAATACTCTCCCAGACATCAGAGGAACCCTGCTCACCACAGCTTCCACTGCTTCCAAACGTGGCAGCTTCTGTTCTGCTAGACCCTCTCACACCAGTTTTCTCCTCTCACAATGACTCCTGTATCTCCTAAAGCTATTTGTACTCATTCCCTCTTCTCACAGCTGTTTGTGGCTGACTACAATGGTGGTAGGCTCTCTCCACCTTCCTAAGGACAACTCTAGGCATGCCCATCCCCACATTTCACCTCTTCAATCTCCTCGCAGAAGATGCTGTTGGGAATGAAAAGCAGAGGAACAAAGAAAGTGTTGTTCTCAGGAATGAATTTTTCCCTTGAGTGCTAGAAGGGAAACTTCACTTGCCTCCTGCAGTGGGCTCAAGGCAGGGGAGAAATGGAATAAATAACAGACCAGAGATGCCTTTTTTTTTCTTCTTCCAAGACAGGTCAGGAATTAATGAGAAATTTATTTCATGTCATTAAGGCACAGATTCCAGTTTTAGCTAAATTTTATCACCTACAAAAATAAAGCAAGACAAAAGATGACAATTGTATTACGAAAAAAATAAAGGCTTGACATATCATGAAAACAATCCAGAAGAGTGATAAATAAGAAAACCAGCTCAAAGCTTTCAGAAAAACAACTCAAGAAGAGATTACAGAAGATCTGTAGGTTTCTTTCATGCTGATTGATAAATTAAAATGCCAGGGAGTGTTTCTGGGCACTGGAATACAATCGTCTGTAATGTAATTTGTTTTTGAATAGCCCTAGTAAATTTTTTTGCAGGCCAATAGCAAATAATTTTTGGATAGGGTTTGGGAGCTACCATAGGCCAAGGACTGTTCTCAGGTGGCCATCTGTGTATGACCATCCCTTATGGAAAGCTGGAAAAAAGCTTCCAAGACACCTTACAAACGAGCCCAGATAAATACTGAAAAAAAGTATGAGTGTTGGTTATTCAATGCCTCTGTACTAGCAAATAGTCTCAGGCACACCGTATTTCCTATGATAGATATAACCATTCAGATGCAGCAAAAAACTAAAGGTAAAGTGAATCTAAGGTTGCTTAAGATAGTCACACCACCTAACTCCACAAGGACAAAGCAACAAAGGGAGAAAGAAGATAGAGCTTCATGATAAGTTGGATGGCTTTTACCAAATAAGACACTTATCAGAACTGAATTTCCAGAATCTTCAGAGATACGAGGGAGCAGGTCCCAGAGGCTCACTCGGCTGCCAGGACATTAGTCATCCACAGAGACCTGCACAGAGTGTTATCATCTCCCAAAACTTCATAGCTGCTCGGCTGAAATAATTCAATACCTTCAAAGAAGAAAGGGCAAAGTATTCATATCATGCCATTATGCTATATTTAGGCCGTCCTAATTTAATTTATGTCAGTAAGAAAAGGTTGAGTCAGCAGATACTGTCACAATGGCCTAGTATAACCTAATGTCAGAGTTTTTCACTGGTTTCGACTGGGCAGCTTCTTTTGTGTAATAGCTTGGTCTTTGTCTCTTCCCTGTTCCCCCATACACACATATGCCTCCACAAGTTCTAAGGAAGAAACACAACCCTAGCCACGGTATTCCCACAGCCATGGCAATGCCAGTACTGCACTCCAGCACATTTTGACTTGCCATCAGAGAAGGGACAAGGGTGGGACAAAGGGGATGGGGAAAAGAAAGTTGCTGCCCAATGAACCAGACCAGGCTGTCAGAAGAAAGATCATTTAGAGGGAAAGAAAGAAATGGTGTGAAGGAAGAGGCAATGTTAAAATCTAATTTTCTTTGGGCTTTTCATATCCTACCAAGATTATTCAGGCAATCAGCAGCAGAGATCTGTATGTACACTCAGCATATAAAGAGGCAATTCCTCCCAGAGAAAACTGCAAGTAATAATTGAGAACTACAGACATAGGAAACTAAAAAAAAAACCAACCAAAAAACCCCCACACCTATAACCTTAGAAACTAAAAAAAGAAACCCACCAAAAAAACCCAAAAAACAAAACAAAAAAAAGAAACAACACACTTATAACCATTACAATGTATAATTGGATAAAAGAGCTTTGAACTAACGTAAAAACTTTAGCAAGAGCATGCAAGAATGTCCATGCTGTGGCAAACTGACTTTCAGCAAAGGACTTTGTTCAGCAAAGGCTACCAGATGCAGTAAGCATCTGAAAAAAAAAGAAGACTAGGAATTGCAAGTTCTGTGGAGGATGACCAGCAGATACTGATTTTGCACATCTGGGAACCCTTGACATTGAATAAACAATAATGTTTGCCATGGCAAGTGTGTCATAAACTACAAAATGGCCCAATCATGACATAACTATCCCAGAGTCACCTTACAGAAAGCTTAAAGCACCAAACATTTCAAGCAGAACAAAACTGAACCCACCATTTCAGCAAGGACCAGAGTAGTCTTTACTGCATAAAAAAGACAACATGAGGGAAGAAGATGGAGTGACACTGGTTTATGTAGTAAATGGTTTCACAACACTCTTCAGAGGTTTGCCTCAAGATTTCCACAACTAGTCACTTCTGGACCTCACACAGGAGATCCAAAAGGGAATGATTTCTGAAGTGTTTATTTCTTTGAATTAAATCTCATGGAGCACAATGTCATTTGACATTTAAAAAGTGATGGAATCAGCACTAGGACCAAGGAAGCTTGCTTTCCTCAGGGTTTATGTCTTGTGATCGACTGTGGGGCTGTGGTCAAATTTCCCCCCCCCCCGGTTATGGCATTTGTAAACAAACACTTGCTGCCACGTGGATTCCCTTTTGCTTAGAAACATGTGAGCCATGAATGCCTCTCCTACAGGATTCCTCTCAGGCTTTTCTCTCCTCACTCAGTGGGGCATATTTTCAACAAACTAATTGGAGCTTTTTTTCACTTTTTTTTTTTCTATTTAGAGCTTAACCATCTGTCAAATTAATTTAAATCATGTGCAGAATTATAAATCACTGTTAAGGTTGGTGAGAAAGGAGAGAAACAAACCAACACGTAGGTGCCTAGTCATTGCCAAAGTACCGTTCCTTTAGTGACCTGGCTACAAACAAGGATAAATCAAGGATAAAAATCTTTAATAACCAAAGCACGGACACAGATAGTCTCATAAGGTAAACCTGACATAGTATTGTTTAAAATTATTAGAATTATCTAATTTTTTTTGAAAGGTCTTTAAAAAAAAACAGTGACTTGGTATGATTTCCTTCTTAGGAGGAACACTCACCACATTTATGACATGAAGACTGGCATGTTTGAAGTGTACATACAAACAGATCCAGGAGAGATCCCAAGTGCTGACTGATGAACCGTTTGGATGAAACTTAAAAAGTGACAATTTATTACTGTTGGTTAAGACCCCCTGAATTCACCAACAAAGAAAACACCAGAAATCATCCAGTGCCCAAGAGCAACACCATGAAACTGATGCAACATGAAGTTGTACTTTGGGACTCAGAAAATCCAATGCCTCTGATTATCCTGAATTTGTCACTCCACAGCTTTTTCCCAGCTATAAACTACTGAGCAAATCATCAAATAAAAAGTAGTTATGACAATTACCACACCAACATGTTGTCTCTTCTGAGTAGACAGAGCATCCGCATAATGTCATTTATGAAAATCAACATGAAAGTGCTAAGAATTAAGGAATTTTTTTAATAAATGAATATAAATAGATCACTTGTAACTTTATGATAGTTGAATTAAAAGACAACAATATCAATAAACAGATTTTTTTATATATAAAAGTGTTGTTTATTGTAAGGAAACTTTAAATATAACCAACAATATTGAAAATATCATGACTGGCATTTATGGCCTTGATTGTAGTTTACTGCCGTACAAGTAATTTCTAGCATTTTTTCTTAATCACATCAAGCCAGTGCAAAATATAGGTAGCTTTTAGAGATTAAGCATACAGAATGACAAGAGTGTAGATTTTGGTTACCTGACATTTCCTTCTAGTATAACAGGCTTCTCTTTTTTTCCATAAATCAAAAGTACAAAGGCAAGTTATCATATGTGCAATTATTCACACCAGGTTTCTAGGTAAAAAAAAAAATTACATTTGTAAATTTTGCTCAGATTGTACTTTGTTACGAATCTGACTTATAATTTATACCATAGTGTATGATATAAATGATATATTGTTATCATATTATATAATCATAATTTCATATACAGGTATGATTATATAAATTGTCAGGACATATCACTAACTGCAGGGTAATGATTGCATCAACATACACACATGTATGGCATTAGAAAAGTCATTATCTAAGAAGGAAAGATGTTACAATTCAGGTGTTTGAAACAGGGCATAAGCAGCCTTCCACCAACTCTTGCAGTGTTATTTTGGCAGAACTACTGCCCTTTGCCAGTATGTGCACAAGTTTTCCATGTACATCAACAGACAGGTCAGTAAGGAGTATTAAAATTGGGCTGTGCCTGAAATTTCCAGTCACAGACCCTTGTAAGCAATGAGCCCTGTGCTCCTAAATAAGATGATATTCCCTCTCCTCAGTCTCAGAAGGTATCCCATGCTATTATGGCTGAAGACATTACTTCATGATGACCTACAGGTTCTCGAAAGCAAGACATGTTAGGTTTAACAATAACAGATGTGTGCAAAGCTTTGGAAGTACTGATCTTTCAAATTAAAAATACTTTTGCACTTCCTGATAAGGATTTTCAAGGACAAGCTTAGTTTGGCATGGCTTTCAATATCAATCACTTCAGTAATTGACTCTGATCTTTGATAGCTAAGATTAGACTGCAAGAAGAGAGATATACAGAGATCATTTCATTTGAAACAGGTAAAAGATTTAACATAAAAAAGGTGAGATCTAAAAAACAATTAACTAGAGAACAAGCATAGATAGAGAAGACAAAATGCATAAATATAAAACAAGGGAGAAGGAAAACAATATAGGTTATGTATGATTAGGTAGAACATGACAATGACCCATGCCTTTGCTTTGAAAGCATTAAGGTTAATTTGTCAGCTGTCCTCACTCATGTACAGAATGCGTATAACTAATAAAAAATGCAGTTTATTGCAAAGATATACAAGTCCTCTAAATTGCATAAGATATTACAATGTCGTGCTGAAACATGACATATTAAACAAAGAGGACTTTAAAACAAATTACAAAATGTTAAAAATCAGTTTTGGGTCATGAGCGTTACACAAAACGCATTGTCATGCTTTATCTTACAATTAATCTTGTGATTCACTACATCTGTGATAAATGCAACATAAAATCATGACAACTGTAATAGTCAGAAAGTAATATCTACTGTATATCTTCTGTATTAATACATATAAACACTTTGTGTGCACTAATACTTTCAACATATCACATTCAAACTAACAGTCTTTCCAGAAAAGTTGTAACGTTTTTGAAGAACAGAAGCTGGTTTAACAAGTTCATCGCACGTGGGGGTTTTTTTTAATCTATTCTTTATGGAAATGCCGTGTTAAAGGATTTGATTTTCAAAGGTGCTGTGCTACTACAGGTTGTCCTAATAGCAGATGGAACCATCAACTCTAAGCACTTTTAAAAATCAAGTCCACAACTTACTGAATTACTATTTTGTTTACTAGTATTCCCACTGTAGTAAGTAAGAAAAAAACCCCAGAACAAACCAAAAACAAACAAACAAACAAAAAACCCCAACCAAAATCGAACCAAACCAAAAAACCCCAAACCCACTCTTAAAATCACAGAAAATGCTTGGCATCTATAGGAAGAGAGAAAATTTCTCAGTGGACTAACCACTACTGTGCTATATTCTCATAACAGATCTTGTTGCTCCACTGTTTAGTTCATGCACTGGTATCGGCAATGTCCATGTTTGTTCCAAACAGAGCAACTAGCTGCTCTTCATAGTTTGCAATGTTTCTTTTCAGAATTTCCATACAAGGTCCCAAAAGCCTTTCAAATGCCTGCACGTCCATAACTAAGACAAAAAGGGAGAGAAAGAGAAAGAATATGATTTGCTCATCAGTTACAGACACTAACCCTGATATTTATGACAGTCCAATGTAAAATTTGAAATGACAACAAAATAGATACTACTGCATAACTAGAAACAAATAATTAGGAGCTAAACATCAGACCCTGAAAAGCAATGTATGCAAAGAGTTGTCTATGAGCACGACTCTTTATAGTCTTCACTATTCCTGGGCCTGAGACTACAGTGTGATGGAATGATTAAATTAACAGCTGGTAAACACAAAGAATTTGCTAAGAGCTTAAATCATGGTGATAAAATGGGACAGGATGTTTAAGAGTTATTTCTTAGGTAAATCAGTCTACTGAAAAAAGAAGTACTTTACCTTTCTGCAGACTTTTCGACATTATTCTGATAGTTATAAATGGTTTGCAGCAATACTCTGCACTGTCCTAAAACAATTTTTAATTCCATACAATCAGAGAAATGTTGGAGAATTTGTGTTTAATAGTATTTATCAATTGCAAATAATTTTTGCGGCTAAATAACTTAAATAGAAATGCACAGCAATAGCTGACGTACTTAAACAGCCTTATTTAGGTAAATATAATTAAATCTTATATTCTGGAGAAAGACAGATAAATACAAGTAAATCCAACCAAATTATGCATCATTTTACGTTACATATAAAATATTATTGAACAATACCTAAACATTTGACAGTGCCAAGAGCAAATGCAGAAGCAGCTCGTGGTTTGTTAGTTACAAGGGCAAGTTCTCCAAAATATTGTCCTCTTGAGCATCGAGCTATTTCAACTGCTCCATTCTCTTCTAGATCTTGTTTGCCCTGAAATATCATTTAAAAAAAGAGAGAAAATTATGAGTATGAGGGAGAAACTTGCTGAACTCAGGACTGAACAAGTGAAGTTAGTGACAATGGACACCATATAACACTTAAAATACATCAAGATTAAAAAAAAAAAAGTTTAGTGTTTTAGGGATGTTTACCTTCCTTGTCATTATAATCCTTACTTCTCCAGATTCTACAATAAAGAAAGAATCAGCCAAATCGCCCTGCGCAAGACAAAAAATAAAGTGAGTAAAGGAAATATAGTTTCCCTTTTAGTTTCATTAACATTAAATATTTGCAACCAGTGCCTTGATGCTCATCTTTTTGATACCTGTTGCAAACTCTAGGCACATAACCAAAACATCTATACAGAACTGCCAGCAAGGACTTTTCATGGAAAGACATAGCTGACTGTGCCTTACACATAAAACAGAAAACCTATGTTGTGGAAGATTTTTAGGATCCTTACTACTGTTTCTCCACTTCTGTATTTCTTCCAAATTATTTCACTTACTGAGTTTCCAGTATAAAAAGCCTCCAAGGGCTATCTGATATCCAGTATTTATCTTAGGGCAAGAAAATCTCAGTTGCCTAATCTGAAGAGTTTATTTCTGCATTCTTTTTCAAAATATTACCATATTTTAACAATAAAAACAAATTAAGTCCTGAGAGCTCCTCATTGGAAGCACATTTATATAGTTTGAATTTCTTAGTATACTAAAAGCGTTGACTCCTTTATTATACCAACAAAGAGGGCTGTTTTTCAAAGTACTGTAAGTGAAAAATTAGCTTTTGAAACAAAATAATCACCTCTCTTAGATGTAAGATTCATTGGTTTTGTTTAGGTGAGAAAGAAAATTATAGTTTAAAAGTATGCATTGTCTATAGATAACATGATTACTGTTACTTTCTGGGAAAGAAAAACTAAAACTAGAAATAAACTGTACCTGAGCAATGATTTGTTCTCCATCTTTGTACACTTTGGTACCAATCACATCAACCACTTTTAAACGCTCAGACATCTTCATTTAAAAAGAGAAAATGTAGAAATATTTAGTTAACATTATTATACTATATATTTAGAAAGCACTTTCATATTTCTTTTCATGAATCTTTGCACAGAATAGTGTATCTTGATTTTCCTGTTTTGACATCCATTAAAAAAAGAACTGCTGAACAGTGTTCCAGAGGGTATATTACAGTTTTAATAGCCAGGTATTTTGAAAGAGCTTCCATTTTTGTAAGAAGTGTATATATCCCAAGTCCTCAAAAATTATTTTTAAATACAATATTAACAATAATTCTTTATCCCAAATTTAGAAAACCCAAAAGTAGACAGACTTTGAATTCCAAACTTAAACTCTTCAAAAGCAGATTCTTATCAGACACATCTAAAACAGCCATTAAAATAATTCAATAGAAATCTTACTTCTAAAGATTTAAGGAATGGCAATGACTCAATAAAACTTTCATACATTCTTCTCTTTTTGGCATTATTTTTTACAATGATTCTTCGGAATGTTACCCTGTCCTGAAAATACAAAGAGAAAAAGAGAGTTTATTAACAGAAAATACGTATGTGCTAGAAAATCCTTTAGAAATGGCTGAATATGTTCAAATTACCCCATTTTAGTCACTCAGTGTAGCTGTCAAACTAGCTGGCCAGTCTCTCCCTACAGTCAGTTGCGAAAGATTCCTCTAGGGGTCAATCAAGAGCTCCTGAAGGTAAGCTCCTGATCTGATTCATGTTATGAAAACCTCTGCCCTTTGCTGAGTTCACTTACAGAGGGTAGAGAGTTTACACTAAACTGCAAATGCTGAGTGTGTAATTTAAGATATTTAGGAAATCTTCAATATTTAAATGTTTCATTTACAAATGCCATTAATTATCCCGAGGTCCCACACATATTGATAAGTACTCCAAGAGGATTTTATATTATTATATAAACAAAATCAAAATATGCGCGTCTGGGTCTTGGGTCACAGTCGACTTTCTGCTATTTCAGCAGAACAAGATTCACTGCTGCCCTAAACAGCCAACTGGACATTCCTTAGTATTTGGCCATGCAAGTGAACCAGACAAATGGAAAAACTACATGAATGCTGTTTTCTTCTCTTGACTTCATATGACTGTATCCTGGTGACAGGGGAAACGCAGTGCAAGCCTTCACCGATACAGGTGTGACCCACCGGCCAATACAACCCAATCCAATTTTAAGCCATTCTTACGGTGTCCTTACACAATCCCAAAAGTCACATGGATTAAGCTGATGGAAAACCACATTTCACTTCAATGGGAAAATGTAATCTTGGGATCAGTCATTCGACTGATATGTACATCTTGAAGAAGATGGCCATCGCAGTTTTACTCTTTTTTTGGTAAATTCTATTACTGTTGTCAAAGATCCAGGTAGTATAACCTCATACTGGGAATTTTACTCTGGAACCAAAGGTGTTTCCAGTCAAGATGTGGGGAAAAAGAAAATTATATGCAACTGCCAATTGGGTAATTATAATTAAATTAAAATAAAAATAATTTTTTTAAAAACTCAGTGTTTTCTTAAGACTCAGATTTGCATCTGCAGATTCTGAAAAAAACCCCAGCATTGTGTTGGGAGTTCTCAGAATTTTTAGAAACTTTCTGAAATTATAATTTTTTTTTAAATGCTGATAATAGCATGCCAGTGCAATTTATATAAAATAGGGTTTTTTAAATAGCTTAAAACAAATATTCCACTTACCAAACCCCAGATGGCACCAGGAGAGGTAGCTATAATTGTAGCTGCTCTGGGTGTATTGTACATTAAGGCCAACTCACCAAAACATCCTCGGTTATCATAGGTTCCAACACACCTCCCAACACCATCGCATTTTACATAAATATCATATGTACCTCTGTTAATAAAATACATAAATACAATTAGTAGAATCCAGCCTTGGTCTTTGCTAAGCAGCCTCTCACTATATTTTTTTATACCATGCATTCCAAAGATAAAGTATTTGAAATATACATTTGTTTGTTTAAATGGTATTAAATACCTTGTAGAGACATCTCAATGACTTCTATAAATAATAAAAGTGATCTCTTTTTAATGGAAGGATAGGGTTATTAGTTTTTACATTAACTTAGTTTAAAGACAGATTGGATGTACAGTGACCTATTGATCATAAGAACTTATTAAAAATTAAGATTTAACTTACTATCTGTTTCTTAATTTCACTTTAACCACACTAAACAGAAATGTCACAAGTTCCTGCAAAAATTGTTATGACAGGATCACTGAAATAATAATACAAGTTATTTAACATTTTAAATATTTTACCGGAGTAATTTATAAAATGAAATAAATAAAGGAGAAGGAGGAAAGAGAAGGAATGTATCTGAAAAGCAACACAAGATTATGAAATAAAGATATACATTTGTCTAATATATTGTGCATTTCTTCTTTTCAGCATTAAATTAGTAACTTTTTTTTTTTGCTTTGGGAATGCAGTAAAATCTGGTATCTTGCAAAACATGATGTTACCACCCCCATTGGTGCTGAGCTACCATTTTGTTCAGTGCTGAATATTTGCATGCTATGTGTTGATGAATCACGTGAATGTAATGCAAAAACCTGTGCAATTATTTCACTGATAAGGGACATAGAAGTGATTCACTGCACCTCAAAACTGCAAGGCTGACAGAATATTGTAAAATCCCTGCAGCCTTTTGCATAAGAGATGACAGACTGTAACCTCACAAAGTTGAAAAATACTGTCTTTCCACACAGAATCCTGACACACTTCCACGATCTTCTGATTTAATATTTCAGGTACAAAGGGCCTACAACAATCATCTAGTCCAACTACCTGACCACTTCAGGGCTCCCAAAAGTTAAAGAATGTTACTAAAAGAAAGAATTGTCCCAATACTTCTTATACACTGACAGGCTTGGAGCATTGACAACCTCTCTAGGAAGCCTGTTCCAGTGTTTGACCATCCACTTGGTAAAGAAATGCCTCCTCATGTCAAGTCTGAACCTCTTCTGGCACAGCTTTGAACCATTCCCGTGAGTCTTACCACTGAATACCAAGAGAAAAGCTCAGCATCTCCCTCTCCACTTCCCCTTCTCAGGAAGCTGCAGAGAGCAATGAGGTTGCCCCTCAGCCTCCTCTTCTCCAAACTAGACAAACGCAGAGTTCTCAGCTGCTCCTCACAGAACATTCCTTCCAGATGTGTCACCAGATTTGTTGCCCTCCTCCAGACACATTCAAGTAATTTCACATCCTTCTAAACTGTGGGGTCCAGAACTGCACACAGAGTTCAGGGTGAGGCCCCACCAACACTGAATACAGTGGGATAATCACGTTTTTTGACTGCCTGGTTGTACTGATCTACACCGATCAAAAACCTTTGCATTTCTTTCAGGGTTCCAGCATAATATTCCTATCAAATACTCCCAGAAATCACTGTGTTAGCCTAAAACTACAAGTACAATTAAGAAAAGGTGGTTTGGGACACCCTGGATGGAGCCTGTGCCAACAGACTAGTGAAGGATGGCAAAATAAATGCTCTTCCTAGCTCACTGATTTCAACAGTAATGATTATCTTAGTTACCTAATTTGTCCATGTAGATCTCCAAATGAAAAGTAATGACTTAGCTCTTCAAGGTCTAATAAGATTCGTGCAAGCAAGAAAATCTACAGGTATTACTGAAAAGCAGTGAGATTTCAAATACTGAGCTGTAAAACTTTTAGCGTTGTGTTTTGTGTTAGATCTCTTTCCAGGTTAAAAAACAAAAAAAAAGGAAACAAACCAAAAACCCACCTTTGGGATGTAGCAATACGTAACAGGAACATATTTCCACATGAGAAAATCTGCTGCCTTTTAGAAACTGCTCTCCATAGCTCAGATGAGAGCCATACTGGTTCACATGTGCTCTTTTTTTTCTCCCATGCAAATATATGTAATAGTTAAATACAAGTTTATGGAATCTAAGTCTTTCTCAATGACTTTTGCATAATACTTTGTGCTATAATGAGACACAGCAATTCACCTATCAATGACGTAGAAGTTGTCACCATCATCCCCTTGATCAATTACATGTTCCCCTCCTTCAACCAGCTTTTCAAACATCGCATCTAACACCTGAGACATCTGTTCCTGTTTAAAAGAACACAGAGACAAGAAATTATCATCTGCTTTTAAACTTTACTCTTCAAATTAACTAACTGGCCAGCTTCCCAATATGCAAATAAAAAATGTTAATGGGTGGAAAATATTCATGCTACAGAAATGTGTGGATCAACAGAAAGACAGTTTTATTTAGTATTCAGTGTTATCTTTTTCCTCTTCCAGCGTTCAGAGCGTAGCTTCCCTTCTTGTCCTTGCAAGAAATAAAACAGATCTTCCCTACTCATGGCCATCCAGAGAATTTCACCCTTCTCAACTGAGTAATGTTACACCATTGAAAGAAAAAACTGTATTTGTTATTGCACAATAGACTTACCTGATTTTGTCTTCACAACTATCTTACAGGATTTAAAGTTTCAAAATGATTGTAAAGTATTTTGAAACTCTAAATTATATAATGCCTGCAGAATGTTGGGCCAGATGAAATAGTAAAGGTTTGCAGTGCTTTGGCTAAGTATGTAAATGCTGGACTCATCGGGAAGTAGAAATTTACACAAAGCTATAAAACTACTTTGTTAATTTGAATGGAATGCAAATGTTTAGAGAGAAATGTCAAAAGACAACAAAATGTGATCATCTGAATTATATCTGTCTAATAACAAAACTGAATCACTAATTACGTAATTTGTGTTGCTTGGTGTAAATTTGCTAAAACTTGACTATTCACATCTGAAAAACCCAAACACAGCTCACTGCAGATTAACAATGTGGTTTCTAAAAAGATAACTTAAAAATTTAAATTTTATTTTCTATCAATAACCACAAAATTAAACTTTACTTTTTGAAACTTATTAAGTATGTATCATACTGGAAAGAGCAGGTTCTAGTGAAAACCATGGTAAAGAAAAGCCTGTAGGTTTGCATTTTGCAATGGTTCAATTCATGGCATTTCCAGCCACCGAAAGAGGGATGGCATTTGCCTTTCTGGAGACAACCAGTTTAAGCCAGTCCTGTAGATTCTTTCTGCAGCCCATGGACAGAGATAGCCATTCAAGATTGCTCAGAATGAATTCCATCCTTGTGCTGTTGAATTTCTTCACTTACTAAAAGCTTTTTAAAAATATCAGCAGTACCATGTTATCCAAGTCTTTTTGAAAAATGGAAGCTAAATAATACAATTTTACTTCACAGAGTTAACAGTGTGTGGGCACAAAGAACAAGAGAACAGCAGCATCCATCCTTCGTACAGCTGATCATGGTAAAGTACAGTAAGACATCATGCAGTCCTCCTAGGCCAGCAAAGAATCATTTAACTATGTCTCTATTTAGTTGGTACCTTTTGTTAGTATAGACAGGTATGTATTTGCAAAAAGAAGGATTCTTGTAGGTATCAGTGAATGTGTTACAGTTCATTTCAGAGAAAGAGAAAAGTGTGTGTGGGTGCCATTGGGAGGGACTGAAAATTAGGCGCAGGACTTGCCTAAAAGCTACTTTCATGCTTAAATTGATAGGTAATATTACTCATTCTTTACAGTCCTCCCTATATGAACCAAAAGAAACTCCTACAAAATCTGCAAAACTGACCTAATGTCAGTTAGTTGTCTAAAGCATTTGAAGCAGCACCTTCCCTTCCTCTTGCTTTACATCTGAGTTGGTAAAGTGGCTCCCCAACCAACGGCCCTTGGCTGCCATTTGAAAACAAGTAAGAATATACGGAATGCTCCACACTTCGTGGGAGGCTAGAGGCCATATGTTATCCTCTAAATGCAAGCAATGAAAGAAAAATGCATTATATGGGCCTCAATCCTTGGAAATTAAAATACTTTTTAAAAGATGGTTATTTGATGTACTGGAGGAATAATGCATACAGTTAAAATCTTTATTCAATGTGCTTCATCTCAGATTTATGATTAAAACATTTTGAATCTCATAATTATGAATAAAGCTCACTCAAACACCGCTTCTCCAGAATGCAGAATTCAGAGTACAGAGCAGAATTCAGCAATACAATTCCCTTTTAAAAATGTTTTAAATACTTGGAGGTACTTAATAAGTTTGAGAACAGTCCATTATCTGCTGAAGCACTGCACATGTATTTTAACTTTCTACATAAATTCCAACTAACTTAAAGACAAGTGGTCATTTTTCTAAAGCTTTCCATTTAAAACTAAAACAGAGCAGACTGCAATAACCAAACCAGGAACCAGGTCTTTGCTTTTACCATGAGAATTACACAACTTGCTTGCCCAGTTTGCTCAATGCAAATCCTCTTGAATCTCTGGCAGACTGAGGCTCAATTTACTGGCACCCTCTGTAGTTACTTTAAAAAGATAAAGATGGGTAATTTTAGAATTAAAAAGCAGATTTGTTTCATAAACAGCATTAATTCTGGTATTTTGTAAAATGGTGCAGTCTAAACTCTTTTCTTCCTTAAAGCAGTTCTACCTTCAAAAAAACATATAAAATGAAAACTGGATGAAGTTTTTGATCAGTGTTTGTAAAGATACTATATGTTATGGCAATCTGTTAATTAATATTCTGAAGACTGATACTTTATAAACAGGGTAATTTTTTAAAAAGAAATGCAATTTATCAAGAATCTGAAGTATTAAATATGTATGTTGTGCAACCTTTGTGACCCCTGCTAAAATTTCACTATCTTAATACAGCATCAGCCAGCATAATATATCCCCTCATTCACCTAAAGTGGAGATGACACGGCTTTCTTCCCTCTCCTAGAGGAAGATGGTACCTACCCTAGTTTTATACCAACTTAACTATGCACTGAACTGTGCTAGTAAAGTTCTTTTGCATATTTAGATCAGTCAGAATCAAAGACTACAACTATGAGGTATGAACTCAACAGGACCACGGGATGGACTCAAGCAAGCGCTGACATAATAAAGCCTGGGCTGGTTTGCTCTTGGTGCAGATGCCAGCACATCTGGTACAGTTCCGGCTTGTGCCAGCTATCACCCCTCCTGACAAACCCTCGTCATGGCTCGGAGGAACGACTGAGTCAGAGCTTCTGCACAGTAAAGCAAAGCCACAGTGGTTAGTTGCTTGGTTTGGTGGTGTTTGGAGGAGAGGAAGACGCAAGAGTGTTTAGCTGTGTGTATGCATGCCGTACTGCACTGCACAGTCTCAGGGACAGAGAATGTCCTCTGATCTAGTTTGTTGTTAGAATGGAAAATTTAAAAATAACCTACTGCAGTCAGTCAAACTCTGCCTTTGGACATCTTTCTTAGTTTCCCAACAAACAAAATCTGTGTTCAACACTGGACACAGTGCTCCACGTGGGGGTCTCACAAGAGCAAAGGAGATGGGCAGAACCATCTCCCTGGATCTACTGGCCTCGCTGCTTTTAATGCAGCCCAGGACACATTTGGCTTTCTGGGCTGCAAGTGCACATTGCTGGGTCACGTTGTGCTTCTCATCAATCAACATCCCCAAGTCTTTGTCCCTAGGGCTGCTCTCAATCCATTTTCTGTCCAGCCTGTACTTGTCCTTGAGATTGTACTGACCCACTTGCTGAAACTTGCACTTGGCCTTGTTGAACTTCATAAGGTTCACACAGGCCCATCTCTCCAGCCTGTCAAGGTCCCTCTGGATGGCATCCCTTCCCTCCAGCATGTTGACTACACACAGAGCTTGGTGTCATTGGCAAACTTGCTGAGAGTGCACTCAATCCCACTGTGTGTATTGCTGAAAAAGATGTTAAAAAGTGCCAGTCCCAATACTGACCCTTAAGGAATGCCACTCTCCACCTGGACATCAAGCCATTGACTACAACTCTTTGTGTGTGACCATCCAGCCAAATATTTTATCCATTAAGTGGTCCATCCATCAAATCCATGTCTCTTCACTTTAGAGACAAGGATGTCATGCAGGACAGTGTCAAAAGCTTTGCAGAAGTCCAGGTGGATGATATCTGTTGCCCTTCTGTCAACCACCAATGCTGTAATCCTACCATAGAAGGCCACCAAGTTTGTCAGGAACAATTTTGCCTTAGCGAAGCCATGTTGGTTGTCACCAATCACCTCCTTATTTTCCATGAGCCTTAGCATAGTTTCCAAGAAGATCTGTTCCATGATCTTGCTAGGCACTGAGGTGTGACTGTAGTTCCCTGGGTCTTTCTTATTTCCTTTTTCTAAAGTGGGGGCTATGTTTCCCTTTTTCAAGTCAGTGGGAGCTTCACAGGACTGCCATGACTTCTCAAATATGATGGACAGTGGCTTAGCCACTTCCTTGAACAGTACCATCAAGACTCATGGATGCATCTCATCAGGTCCTTCAGTTTCCTTAGACGTTCTTGAACCCAGTCTTCTCCTACAGAAGGTGGTTCTTCATTCTCTCAATCCCTGCTTTCACCTTCTACAGCTCGGGTGGTGTGGCTGTAGCACTTGCTGATGAAGACTGAGGCAGAAAAGCTGTAGAGTAGGTCAGCTTCCTCCATGTCCTGGGTAACCAGGTCTCCCCTATCCTTCCTGAGAGAACCCACATTTTCCCTAGTCTGTCTTTTATTCCTGACATACCGAAAGAAGGTTGTCTTTTTACTCTTGATGTCATTGGCCAGTTTTACTTCCTAACCATCTCTGGTTATTTCCTAACCACAGCTATTCGGACAATTTCTCTGTATTCCTCCCAGGCTACCTTCCCCTGCTTCCACCTTATGTAAGCTACCTGTTTATGTTTAAGTTTGTCCAGGAGCACCTTGTTCACCCATGCAGGCCTCCTGGCATTCTTCCCTGCTTTATGCTTTGTAGGGCTGCATTGTTCTTGAGCCTGGAGGAAACAATCCTTGAGTATCATCCAGCTCTCTTGGGCCCCTCCTTCCTCCAGGGTATCCTTCCATCCCATGGCACTGTACCAAGGAAATCCTTGAAGAGATCAAAGTCTGCTCTCCTGAAGTTCAGGTAGTGAGCTTGCTCATAACCTTCCTCGTTGGCCCAAGGATCTTGAACTCCACTACTTCATGATCACTGCAGCACAGGCTGCCCTTAAACTTCACATTCCTCACCAGCCCCCCTCCTTGCGGGTGAGGACTAGGTCCAGCATAGCACCTCTCCTCGTTGGCTCGTCTTCACTTGGAGAAAGACATTAACATCAACGCATTCCAAGAACCTCCTGTATTGCTGTGTTGTCCCCCAACAGATGTTGGGAATGGCTGAAGTCCCCCATAAGGACCAGGGAATGCGAGGCTGCTCCAACCTGTCTGTAGGGAACCTCATGTTCTCAGTCCTCCTAGTTGGGCAGCTGTAGGAGACCATCACTATAATGTCACCTGTCCCTGCCTTCCCTTTAATCCTGACCCATAAACTCTCTGTCAGCTCCTCATCCATCCCCAGGTGGAACTACATGCACTCCAGCTGGTCACCGACAGAGATCAACACCGCCTCCTTATCTCCTCTTCCTGTCCTTCCTCAAGAGCCTGTATCCTTCCATTCCAATGCTCCAGTCATAGGAGTTGTCCCACAATGTTTCTGTGATGCCAATAAGGTCACGGCCCTGCATAAATAAAGTGTGTGCAAGCCTATTGCATTGCCATACCATAGCTGAAATGTACAGAACTGCGTGCATGTTTACAATCAGTTACAGAAGACATGATGAGATTCAGAACAAAGCCCCAGACAGGAATGACAACCGGTTTACCAACAACAGCCCCCTGGAACAGTGTGTGATTCCATCTCTCCTGCCAGGTCAAGTGAAAAACTGTAACTAAACACTCTCCTGTCTTTGTATCACACAAAACACTGCCCTCCAGATGCATGTTGTTTTATTTGAAATAGTACATTAACTTCAATTTCTCTCCAATCAACAAAACAAACATAGCAATCACATCTCAAGACAATTCCTTGAAAAAAATAGTCAATGAGATAATGAACAATAAGTATAATTTACACTACATTTTATTTAGTATAAAACACTCACAGATTAAAAATCCAGTCACTTTTATGTCCTTGCAAGACAGATTTTGATTCATCCAGGAGAGCTGGTAGACCATGGCATGTCCTTCTCAAATGTTAAAAGCTCTCTTAACTGCCAAACTACCAAGTGCTTTTCTACTGCTGTGCCAGGTACATGTCTTCTTAATACCAATTTATAAATTTACTGTTAGCTATTTTGTAAAGGAAAGAGGACAAAGTTCTTCACGCTAAACTCAAACACTGGGGCTTCCAAGAAGCAGTGATGTTTAAACTGCTGATATAAACATTTGTTGTTTGCCAAAGTGCTACCTGAATCAATGAAGACACTGTAGATAAAATGGAAAGTAGGACATGATCATCACTGGTAGTCATGACAATGACAAATATAGAAAGTAACTTCTAAAAATTTTCCTTTCCCACTGTTTAAGGAAAAGAATTTGAGAGATAGAAGGCACAGCTACATTTCTACAATTAAAATGATGTGGTGTCTAACAGCAAACCAACACAATCCTAATCTGGCATTTGACAGGAGCCGGGAAAATCCAGATATTAAGATGTGTGCAATAAATCTCTAAAGTAATGGATGGTATGTTGGGATTACATATGCTTGGAAATCCCCCAAAAGAAGGATGAGTGTGCTGCTGGAGTTCTCCCTGGTACACACAAAATCTCAGTTAATTTCCAAGACATCCTGCACAATTAAGTGGGCATAAGATTGCCTTGCACTTTAGTAAAACAGTAGCAAAAAGACTTGCCTATCTCATATGACTTGTAAAAATTATAATGTTCTGAGAAATCACCATAAGACTATCACGAGAACAAAGTGAATCCACACTTCTTCTATTGTCCCTGAGTTCATAAACCACTTTATTCTTTCCTCCTACAACCATTTTACTAAAATGAGCCCCAGTTAAAATGGCATCCTGCTGGCCACCTTATCCTCACTACGTGCAATATAAAGTATCAATGAACTAATATTCAACATGATATTGAGAAGTCAATGAAGCAGACAGAATACCAAAACAGGGAGCAAGACATGGTGAGGGTGGGGGGAGCAGGGGGAAGAGCGGGAGAAAATGTTGGTAAAACAGGCAAGGAAACCATGGGAAGAAAAGGACTTCTTAATCAACAAGTCAGGACCTTGTAGAGGAAGAGTAGATTACAGAATTCATGTCTACAGCTCTCTGCATTTGTTTTTCACAACAAAGCCATGTACATACACTCCTTAGAACTCTGACATAAATGTCAGCAGCAATATTGATCCAATTCAAAATATTTAGTTCCCTTGTGTAATATCCACTTGTAAACTAGTCAAAAGGCATTTATTTCTTCACTATCAAGGAACCTATTTTGTATTTCAATGTATAATCAATATTTTCAAGCAATAATATTTTTCTTGAGAATACACCTTGACCTTTCTGTGTGTTAAATTAGTATTCTGCCTCTCAAATATCATGCATATGCCCATCAGTCAGGCTCAGTAATACATTTCATACTTTGTAACTAACCCTCTGAGCTAATTGGCTGATTCTTTTTAGTAGTTTGTTAAAAAAAAAATAGCAGAATTAATTCAGAGTTGCAAATAGTTTCCAAAATTCTTAAGCCAAATATGAAGGTACCTTACATTGTGCAGCTCTTTTGCAGAACATCTTCAAGAGCTGATTAGAGAATCACAGAATAATTTAGATTGGAAAAGACCTTTAAGATGAATGAGTCCAACCATTACCCAGCACTACCAAGTCCCCCACTAAACCATGTCCCCAAGGACCACATCTTCATGTCCTTTAAATACCTCCAGAGATGGTGACTGCATCACTTTCCTGAACAGCCTCCTCAAATGCTTTGAAAACCCTTTTGGTGAAGATCTTCTGTTAGTAGTTACATGGAATGCTTTGGCCTTAAGTATAAGAATCCACTATTCATAAAACAGTTACATTGTGCTCTCTTTCATCTTCCTTCAAGTTAATCAATTCTAATTGATTAATCAATATTTGTGCTCTCTTATACTAATTCCCCAGGTACATGAATGGCAATATGCCCAGAAATTGCTACTGCATATTTGTGAACAATATGTATAATTTATTACCTTTTATAAAAGGATCAAGACCTATTTTAAATATTCTCTACAAGCATCAGCAGGGCAAAGCTCTCCAACATAACGCTGCTTCTAAATTTTTGCAAAAGAAAGGATTCAAACTTTAAGTGCAAGGGCGTGGCATAGATTTGATGGTACCAGTCCACTGAGCCACGTTGTTACTCTGATAAAAGGTTCCCCATGTTTTTTAACTGCTGCCCTATTGGCCATAAAAGCCAAACCAAATAGCCTGTTGTTAATCACCCCAGCAAATTTTCCTCTTAAGAGACAAACCCAAAAGAACAACAACCCCGAATTGCATTGTAAAAAGGAAGAGCAGAAGGCTGCCTTGGACACTAGATGAGCTGCTGCTGCTATTCCTCCTGGTGATAAAACAGTTGTTAGGCTGAACAGAGAGAAATGTTAGTAATAGCGACTTAGGGCTTGTCCTCAGTAATGGCTCAAGACATTTGGACACCATCTTGTTTTCTCCTTGCTGGCTTACACAAAGTGGAAGTGGAGGGGAAAGAGGGCATGCAGCTTCTGATTCCACTGCTAGTAATCTCCAGTATCTGGAGCACAAAGGAGGTGGTCTGGTACCATGCTCTGTGCATGCAGGTAGAATAAGCAGCCTGGCACACCATGGCAAACCTAGGAGAACAAAAGTAATATGGTTTCTGGCAATGGGGCAGCAGGCAACTGAGAAGAACAATGAATAATATTCTGGTCTAAGAGGAAGAGGTTTTTCTGGGAAGAAGAACAGGAAGATATGCTTTAGAAGAATCTAATATAGGTTACACTAATAGCATGGGGAGAAGAATACAAACATATGAATAGACCTTCCTCTTCTAATTTACTCATCCACATGATTCTGCTCCTAGAACTTCTCAATTCTTTTCTGATCTGGTCCTCTAAAACTAGCCAAACACCTCTGCAAAACCTTTTTCCCTCATCTTGTTGCAAATACATGTTTCAATCAATATTTTTCTCTTCAAGTAATTTTTTCAATACTGTTACACACTAGCTAAAACTGACATTGAGTAACAGCAACTAGATGGGAAGGGAGTAAGCCCTCATAAAGGCAAAAAGATTGCTAACATGCCAATTCTTTAAAAGTACTTTCTATTTAAGGGAGTTGACTCAGGAGTGCCCTGCTGAACTCACATTCACTGACCAGTCACACCCTCCTCAATCTACAAAGTAAAAGAAAGTTTCAAGAAAATTCAAGCAACTTCACAGACTTTAGAGAATTTATAAGAGTTGGCCTTTAAAACATAAGTGCTGCTCAGGGAAATGTACCAGAACTGGTGTTCCTTTACACTACTATATTTTCAACCACAGCCAATATGTGAAATATTGATATTTATAAATAATTCTGTGTAAGTTTACCTGTTTGATATTCAAAAACTGGTATAGGTAAACGCAGGCTCAAGACAGTGTTGTGTGTAGTTGTCTCAAAGTCTGAAGGTTATTTTTTTCTCCTCTCTCTCATTTAGCCCCATGTTCAAACGGTTCTGCTGTTCTTTAATTTTATGTGATGGCTCTTGTGTGTTCAGATGATACCCTTATCTTATCCTTCCATTCAAATTACAATCCAGTGTGTGAGGGTGGGATAAAGTTTTAAGAAAATGTGGACTCCACTGAGCATCATGTACTGAACACAATTCTGATCATGCTGTAAGACGTTGTTATTCTGTATTTGAGAATGGTGTTTGACACCCTGCTAAAAGGTCATCAGGTAAAAGCCATTAAGTGCTTTATGTTGTCTCTACCTCCGTAACTGATCTCTGAAACAATGAATTTCATACACAGAACTATAGCAGAAAGAGGCTGAAGTTCAATGCAAGGAAAAAACCCACAACAGTGGGAGTGGGAGATGCTATCGATACAAAGCTTGACTTTTGTTCCAGAGACTTGAGCTTTAGCAGCTGAAGATATGATCTCTCTCCAAGATGAAGGAGGTTTTTGCTAATACACCACTGTGTAAACTGCAGCAGCTCTCATGCTGCAGGGTGGAGAAGCAGAGGTGAGGAAGAGAGCTGGCATAGGAACATTTAAATTACTGCAACTACAGTGGCAGAGCCCTTGAGTCACTGCCTGGAAGGAGAACAAGAAAGAAGAGTGGGAGAAGTCCCCTGAGGACTACAGATCCCGGCTCCACAGAAGGAGCATGCCAGACTTAAGAAGGCTACATTTTAATACCCTTGCTGTCTTCAGAGCTCAGTAGTTTTCCAATGTCTTTTATGAGTAAAATTATTATAATGAAAAACTCTTCTACAAAAATTATCTTATTCCACTTTCCAGAATGCTGTCCGTAAAGAATTTCAAGCAGGAGAAAGTGTTCTTAATCCACTGGACAATCGGAGCAAAGGTGGGTGAACAAGATTTGGGAGATCCCAGGAGCGGATTTCAAGGCTTTGGATTGCAGAGATCCACAGGGGTAGAACTCAGCTAAGCAATCTTCTGCTAAACGCCTGGAACAGGCTGTGGGAATGATTAGCAATTACAAGTAACAGATTCAGAAGCAAAACCTAAAAAAAAAATGTTCAAAACATCAGTATTGAGACAGCAAGTACAGTCCTGAGAAGACCTTCACAAACAGGAAGTAACCCCTCAATATTACTTGGAAGAATCCATCCCTGGAAAAAGTCCATCAAGTGTCCACACCGGAACAGTTTAATGCTCCATGTCTACACAGCATTACAATATAGCTGATTTGATGCCAATAGATCCCTATCCTGCAGACCGAGTGGCTGATGACTATTTAGACAGAAGATTTAGTTCTTGCTACAAGGGAAAGCAGATTCCATCCAAAGGATGGATACTGTCAGCACTATTAACATCACAGCAGGTTCTAGGAGCAGACGATAATCCATTGGGTTGCAGGGCTCATAAGAGAGAGGTGCTCAGAGACTAAACAAGAGGGGCCATTGGCAGGCTAATGTAGTGATGGTCCAGCCAAGTGGAAGCCAGGATACAGAAACAATAAGGAAAATATATAATAAAGCAATTTCACATCCAGAGCAGGTGCCCACAAACAACTTTGTATCCCTGAAGCTATTCAGAAAAATAATTCAGGAGCAGAAGGAGTAAATGTTTGCATGACTTTAGCTTGAACAAGCATAGTGGAACAGCTGATTAACTACCTACTAAACAGATAGCATGAGGGAATTAGGAAATCTTCTGTGTTAGGATCCCTAGTGTCCCAACAATGCACATGTATTATTAGCACCCACGTTGAGAGTTCTGATGCCCTCCTATAAATGCTAACTCCAGGGTTCTGCAAAGCTGGGAGTTTGTGGCTCACTGCCCTTCTCAGGGCTTCCCCGGGAAGAGGTACCCAGGGTCAGGGCTCAGCCTTTGTGCAGACAGAAGCAGGAGCTGGAAACCTCCACCACAAATTAACATGCATTCTCTGTAAGAGCACTTGATTTCCAAACAGAGCTGCAGACTGGCCTTTCCATTAGCTCCCTCTTGAATCAAATTTTAAACTTTCTGTTCTCATACTTATAACTCTACATAATTATTTTCGTTTCCCCCATGCTCCCTCCCCTGACAGCAACGAATCAATTCCTTTGAGAAAGCATTTGGTGTGTTGTGAGTCATCCCAACCTCAGTATGCGTGTTTTGATTGATACAATCACCTTTTCCCTTAAACAATCCTGTGCCTTTTTTTTGGTAGCATTATCACCTTTGTCTGATCCAGATCACTCATTCAGTTCATTTAAGCTTTCATAAAAGCCCATAGCTAATCTTATAGGCAACAGAAGGAAATTATTTCCATAGAAGAACGTTATCTGAAGGTTTTTTATGGTATCTGCATTAAGTGAAATAATAATGTAAACACTTCACTATTGTCTTCCTCTTTCCCCCTGTTTTATAACTCACTTGTTCAATTACATTCATAGTTAAACTGTAGGCTTTAGGTGTAATTTTCTGTTTTGAGAGAGCACTCGGCACCTTTCGGATGCTAAAAAGTGTCTAGTAGAGATAACTTAAACATTCCACATAACTGATGCACTTACATCAATGTATAGCAAGATTTAAAATAAGAACATACAGCATTTTACAATCATAATAATGTATAGGTTCATATTAATGTACTTCAAGATTATCATCTATGGTGGTGAACAAAAGACAATACGATGTACCAGTTATAAAAATGTAATTTTTGGAATTTATGAAATGGTCAAGAAAGCCTATGTAAGAGCTTACAAAATTCAAATCTGTAAATTTCTGTCAAAAAGCTCAAGAATTAATCCTTAGCAGCACTGCTAAATGCCGTTCATTACAAAGAATTTCTTACCGGGTCTAGGTTCTTAAAAAGAAGAATGTCCTTGCATGCCTCCTGCAGTCTGTTTCTTTGATCATCTGTTTTGGGGTGAATAATCTGAGGGATATAATACAAAAACTCTTAGGGTGGTTATCATATAACAGCACTAATTGAAGGACTAAGCTAATTCAGCTGTGCATTTTACACAATGTTTTGGCCATGCTTCATAACACTTTCATTTCAGAACCTTCAGGATTTGAATAAACGCTCAATGATAACATGGTATCACCACAGCATTAGCAAATGTAACACTTCTATATTTAAGCTCACTATTGCACTACACTATTGTTACATAAACATTACTCTACTACTCTCCGATCACATTTGGGACATGCATGTTTTATAAAAAGCACCACTGTTATATTCAGTCATTTGCCATGACTACTTCCTAAAGAGTATTTTGTGAAATAGTATCTATATTAAATTCATATCAGAAATTTCACAGAGTAAACAACAGACTTGACACTATCTGAGCAAGCCAGATTTACTAAATTACCAATGTGCGGTTCATGTGAGTATCAATCAAGTTGCTCAACTCATATGCTTCAAAAGATATGCTAAGTATAGGTGTGATAGTATAGGATAACCTTTTTGACAGTATTACAAGCCAGAAATTAGGTAGAACATAAACAATTAAACTTCCCTTGAAAGTCATGCTATTTCATCTTAAAAGCTAAATAAATGTGTTTAAAAGGGTGACATAAAAGAAATAAACACAGTTCATTAGTTATTGCATTGTACATCTAAAAATCTTAGCAATTTTATAGTTTACCTTTTTTCTGCCTTATGAAAAATACTAGAACACTAAGGAAACTACTGCAAGATTGTGAAGACACCAATTAAGTGTTTTGAGGAGCAGGTGCTCTCTAGGTAAATACAAATGCACAAAAATGTTTCCTTAACCATGTATCACAGGTTTGGTAATTTAGAATAATACATCAGATCCTACATGGGTGACTGTAATCAGAATTTTTAAATGTTCCTTTAACACAAAAACCCATGAGCTTATTAAAGTATACTATAATAAGGATGCTTTTGGAAAGGAATGGTAATGCTGATTACGTTTTTCTTTCTAAATTTAATGCCCAAGAATTGAAAAAGTAAGTATTTGACTCTAAGCATTGAGTACCCTAGATTCTGCGTCGTCCTCTTCCTCATCAGGATTGTAAGCTTCTGCACACACTGAAATAAAAAAAAGTATAACCTTAATTCAAATTACAATACTGTTTCACAAGATTTACAGAACAGAAAATGCACTGTGTGGCACAAGAATAATATGCAGTGATGTAACACACTCAATAGAGAAGACACTGCTGAGAGGGTCCATAACAGGTCAACTCCAAATCGAGGGTGAAACAAAGCTACATTTTTATCAATTTTGGACATGTTTTCCCTGGTTTGAAAGACTTTTAATACAAGTTTTTTACCTAACCTTACTATGAGAATTTTTTTCTGATGTCTAAGGTCAATTATTTCTTGTTAGAATTCAACCTATCCATATGGGATGCAGAGATCATATAACTCCCTTCATCTGTGTAGGTTCAAGGTGGTTTAGGGTGTGTTTCTTTGGTTGGTTGGCTGGCTCAGGGTGTTTTAATGGGGTTTTTTTTGCATATTTGAAAACTTTTCACTGCTACCTAGCTTTCACTTTTTAGGCTAAATAATTCTGGTTCTTCAGGTTTTTTCCTTACAAGGCACGTTTTTCAGCTCTCCAACTCTCGTTTTTACCATTCCCTGAACTCCCTCCGGTTAGCCTTTCTTTATTGAAATGTGATGCTCAAACCTGGACCCAGTATTTGAACAGTGGAGAGCACTGAGTATAACACATTAATTACTCTGCATATTTTGTGGGCTACATGACTTTTTCATCCATCATGCCTTCTTTACAACAGGTTGATTACATTGACTCATGTAATATTTATTTATGTAATAATGTAATATTTATATATGATTTTCAAAACTTAACCACTACTTAACCACCTGTCCTGTGCCTGTATATCGCTGTTCTGTCCAAGTGCAGTACCATGCACTCAGGCTTGTTAAATATTACCTTATTTTCAAAGCCATTTCAAGATCATTTTCAATTCTAATCCTGTTACCAGGCATCCTTCCAATTCCTTCTCAACTTTGTGACAACTGCAAATTTAATAAGCATATTTTCTAAAACATAATCCAGATTATTACTGAAAAAACAGAATAGTGTCTAAAAAGATGTTTTTTGTGGAATATGGACGAGTGAAACAGCAGTAGCTGCTTGGGGTTTACCTTATCCAACCAGTTCTGCAGCTATATCCCATGCAATTTACGTTGATGGTCCTTAGCTTGTTTATAGGGGAGTCTTGCGAAACAGCATTCAGAAGTTTCTTAAATTGAAAATGTAGGACACCTCCTCCTTTTATTTTATCCACAAGTTTTCATCTCTTGTTATAAGGTATTAGATAGTTCCAACAAATCCATACTGATTGCCATCTGTTACTTTCCTCCAGGTATTTACAAAATGAATATTCGTCTGTAATTTTTCTACGAACAAAAGTGATCTGTAAATCTATGATAGGCATATTCTCTCCACAGCTCCCTCATCCTTTTAAAAATGAGTTTTTCTATTTGTCTGGGAGGGTTTTCACAGTTACTTTTCTTCTTCAGATTCTTAATGGCTATTGCTAACAGGGCTGAGACTAATTTAGACAGTTCTTCCAGTTTGCAAGTATAGTGTGTCTGAGGCACAGCTAACTTGGGAACACCTAACACATAAGTTACTGTCTGATTTATCCTTTCTCTGTTCTAGGCTGTTTTCCATATACTCTGGTGGAAACTGATGTGCTTTTGTTAAGCAGCAGAGCAACACCTTCCTGGAACATGCTCTTACCAGAAATATACTTCCAGAACAATTTCTGTAACTCCTCATGTACTTACTAGTACACAATCTTTTTTCATATTTTTTGGTCTTGGCTTCTTTGATGTGTTTTGGTTTGTGTTTTTTTTCCCCTACATCTTTTTCTATTCTTTTGTACTTGTTCTGAATAATCCAAACTAGTTTTAATTTAGTGCTTGATATAAATGGAGTGCTTATATTTTAGACAGATTTATTTCACTATGCTTTTTGTCCTTCTCCTGTCCTGTCTTGGTTTACATTTTTTCTCTTTATAATTTTTCTTTGAGGAACAAACAATTCTTTAATTTCTTTGCTCCAGACTCCTTTCCAAAGAGATTATGCCCACAGTCCTCTCATACCCCTTGAAACCTGTTGTTCTGACTCTTCTACCTCATTCCCTCCCTGAAATCTGTAAGTCCTGTCATTGCAGGGTAACTCACTCAACCTGCCTTTTCTCTCCCTATTCTTGCAACAGCATCTCCCTTAGAGTTGGTATCAAATATAATAGCTTCCCTTTTCATTGCTTTTCCCACCATCTCAAACTTTGGTTGTAAGTACACTGCAAAACACGTCGGATAATTGGTATTCTCCTTTATTGGCCTCCAGCAGACGACTGATTGATTAAAATCCCTCGTTATCACCATCCCCTGTACCCTGACAATAATAAATACTCTGACCTATCCGATCTGTTTGGTGCTCTGCGCAATGCCTGTGTAACAAAGCTCATGAGCTTTTCCCCTGTTAGTATTACTCATAGAGCATTGGCACATCTAACTCCCTCTACAGCTGGGTCACAGCACAAGTGTCGGAACCAAAATATAAAACACCCTCTTCCTTCTCCCCGTCCTCTAACCACATCTTTGCTATGCTAGTTCAGCCACAGTGGTGTTCATGGATTAAGATCTGGTGTCCTCTCATTTATTCCCCATACTTCCTATATTATTATACAAACAACTTCCGAAGTAGTGACCCAGTAGACACATTAACCTCCTCATTACTATACCCAATTAAGACGATTTCATGGAAAGGCATATCATCACATGTATTATACACAGCCCCACAGGAAGTCCTGGTCCTCACTGTATCATGCACTCAGCTAAAATGTTGACTTTATAAAACTTGGCATCTTCAAAAACTTGGGAGAAATTTGACACAAGTCCCTCTGGAACTGACTGAAAGATTCCTATGCAGTTTACTAGGAACTGGATTAGGTCCCAAATAATTACAAATGCCCACAAAAGGAAGTCTGCAATCTCCTGAACAACTATAGTAATTCACCTCTACATAAACAAAATTCCTACCGGCTATTTAATGGTACTATAGTTACTACAGTCTTGTCAGAAATAAACTTTAGCGGATTTTATTTAAATAGTAACAATAATAACATGCCAAGTAAGCACCATAAAACCCACCATAATGTAAATCAGTACTTTGTTTCACTGCTATCAGGCTCTGTGCCCTAGTGCACGTATGTGTACATGGGAGCCCACAAACCTGTGTCACAGCACAGTGTGCTGCTGGGTGTATGAACAGTCTGTCTCAACCTGACGTACCGGTACATCCTTACCTCTGATAAAACCTCTACATCCAAAAAGTTATACAAACCAGGAGTTTAATTTAATAGCTTTGCTATTGTTATCCCAGAACTGACAGGTCTCAGAGAGCCTGGCTAAACACTTGACAGTCTTCCAGACCACACAAAAGAAACTGAATTTAGCATCATCCATGCCCGTCCTGAATCATCTTATCAGTCCCTTTCACATAGCCTGAAGCAGGATCAGTCCAGAAAGAGAGTGTGTTCCTGAGCTATTCTGTGTCAGTTTGTGTCTCTGCTCTAAGGTCACTCTTCTCTGCTAGCAACTCATTTCAGTCAATCTCATTAGCTACTATCAGCAGGTGCCTTCATTAAATATTTCTTCTCTATCACTGGTTACAGACAATATATTTAAGAACTGCAGTTTCTCCTGCTAGTGCCCATATGCCTGAATTCTAAAAGGATTTCTTCTTATCACCTGTGATAAGAAACTTAACTCTTCTGGTTACAAATCTGTATTTATTTTGCCTTGGCTTATCTTTTTGCCACAATCAGGGATGCATCTTTCATTAGAGTTACAACTTAAAAAATATACCAATGCTATGGATCTGCTGGTTTATATATAGCATTTCCTTTCCTTCATTGCTTATTTCAGTAACACATTAATTTCTAAGTGCATGCCACTAGATGTCTCATGGAAAAACTTGATACATTTTATTTTGGTTCTTAAAATATAGCCTCTGACACTACTATGGTCCACTGAATTTCATTACATGAACACTGGGGTTTGGCACACAAGAATCCCATTGACATAAACTATCTAAAGCTAAGTGAGATGCTTCTTAGGTAAACATCCACACCTGCACAAGTCATCTGGATTCTAATTAGAGTCAATGCAGAGAAACCAGCATGTTTATGAAGAGATTTATCTGACCTGTATTAAATGTCCAGATTAAGATGAGATTAATTAAAAATGTGACTAATTGGCTGAGATAAATACTATCTCTCTTGAGATGAGTCCTAGTAGTTACAACAAGCTGCAAGACTGGCTTTCCCCACTTCTCCATTTAGCATATATTTCCTGGAAAATAAAGAATTTCATCATATGATGATGATGACAGGTTTTTCATGTGATAACACACCTTCTGTATTCATTTCGTATACTCTGTGCTCCCCATCTCTTTTGTCTAAGCCTTGACTGGCACCACAGACATTAATTATTCTGAACCATTGCATTGCTGGTGGCTGCAATACTCATTGTGTTCAGTATTTTATTTTTCTACCTCTCTAGCTCAGTCCACACTCCCAACAGTACACGGTGACTTTATCACGCTCAAATGTCCTGCCACGTTTTGCTACAAGTCACTGCTGAATGCAATACTCACATCATTGCTCAAAAAGCAGTCCTAATACTGTTCTTAGGGACCTATTTCATCCCATGCAGAATTATGGCACTAACAAATAGTGATACAAACATGGTACATATTTATCCATCAGTTGCTAAGCTCCACTAAGTGAAATTATTTTCTTTGCTTTTTCCAGGTGAGGGTTACATTTCACATATATCCATCCAAGACTGATATAAACAAAAACAAGCCCAAATACATCAACGTAAAGTATTCGTAGGAAAAATCTGAACTGTCAAAAGGCGGTGCATTGTGAAAATACACATGCACTGAAATCTGCACGCAACTCAAGATGGATTGCTCTGTCAGCAAGAACAGGTAAGCTTTTAGAATTTCTAACTCGTCACTCCAAGTGATAAGTGGTTTTCAGCTAGTAAATATGTTTTATATTCAAAATCAGAAACACAGTCACTTCAGACATGAATTAATTCTGAAATGAAAATTAACATACAGTTAGTAATTGTAAGATCACAAAACATGTTAGTCATGCTCTCTCTATTGCCTTGATGTATCAGGAAATAAGGCTATCGATACATAAATGAATGAAAATTCACATATAGTTATTGAGTATTTTATTATACTCAAAACATGGCAGGAAAAATAATCAATATGTGTGTACCCTTTCCAAAGTACAGAACCTCTGAGTTGTAAAGCATATTAGAAAGAATTTCTCAAGAGAAGAAGAGCTGTGGAAATATTTTTTCATCCCATTCGGGGCAAATCAAGACCACAGTTTTGCCATCATGCCTATCAGGCTCAGGCTGGAGCACGAAAATAGACCACCTCTACCTGCTGTAGCTACAACAGCATATCTTACATCTCTACAAACATCCCTAACTATGACAGCTATGCACATCCCCTCATACAGCAAAAACATCACTTCTCTAGTTTAACTCTATGAGAATTGCTAAGGTGACTTAATAGCAGGGTGGGATTTTTTCCGTTTATCAGGATTTACTTCTCTTGAATGAGAAGCATGGTGCACAGAAACTCCTTGCACGGCAGGTAGTAGTTTCAAACTAGACTAGACAAATACTACTGGATCTCCCAAGTTTCTGTGTCAGAAACTAATTTTTTTAACATCTCACCAGTTCCTACCACTACAGGAGGAACTAGGAAGAGAGCCCCACCCTCCAAAATCCCAATTCCATAATTAGTTTTTATTTAAACAAAAGCAACTCTCTGGGGTGGTAGCAATGAGAAATAACCAGTTGTAGTCTCTGATGATTGCAACTATCGAGTACCATATTATTTCTGTTTTCCTGGTTTTGAGTGGATCATATGGAAGATGAATTTGAAGAGCTGTAAGTAAACATAAGGACTGAAGAACAACTCGGAGAAAGGAGGTCAACTTTCTCCTCTATCTGAGCATATAATAAGATGAGGTATAATTTATCTGATTCCACACATGATATAATAAGGCAATACCAACTGGCCCTGCTGCTGAGACCCACCATTTGTGCAAAACCCTGGACATAGTTCAAGAAGTTAAGTTTACTTTAGATACAAGCTCTTTTGGAACAAATCAGCATTGGTGGGGCTATCATTTCCCATGATACTGTCTGAAAGAAGCAGCCTACTCCTGATGGGGGCACTAAACTGAAACTTTATCCAGGCACAATTAGGTGAATACACAGAATGCCTAATCCTGTGTCATTATTTTTTTATAAAACATCTACACTACAAACACCACCCAAAAGTATGCATAGTCAGAAAAAAAAGGTCCAGCAAACACAGAGACGTGCCTATTCTAGAGATCTCCTCGCATGCAATAAACTAAAATTGAAGAAATTCCCCTCCAATCTACCAGACTTACAGGGTAACAACTTTTGAGCGGTCGACTACCTAGCACAAATCACTAAGTGCTCAGAACACCAGTCTGAAAATACAGAGCTGGATAAAATCCAGGCAGCTTGTTTCTTCTTAATTATCAGGAAGGTGGTCTTCAGTTCACTAGGCAGGAATTGATTGAATCAGTCTTGGGAGCACTGCCAAGGCAGTCTGTTTCAGGATCAGCCGCTCGTGCAGGACAGTTCTACTCTTGGTTTCAGTGCACAGACCCAAATTCTCCAAGGACCACCATAGTCATCAACACCTACCAAACACCAGGTCTGTGCTCAGCTATGCAGCTCTGTGGCAAAACCTTTGCCAGAGCTGGAAGACCTTGCTCAGCCTGCACTACATGCTTGAAAGAAATCAGAAGACTCACACAATGAACTTTTCTACAGCATTTTCTCTTGGCCATCTGCTACCAATGCTATTTCTAATGAGCAGAACCACAAGCTATTTCCTCCAGCATTTCTAAATAACATGAAGTGTCTAATATAATATGTAGCATCTTGAATGAGGTCCATGCCAATAGTGAGTCACAAAGCCTCCCAAGGGTTCTCCACTCAAAAGTCCACATGGGTTTATTCATATTTCACCAATCCTCTCAACAAAGCAGTAATTCCATCAAGATGATACTGACCACTATGAAAGCCATTTGAAGAAACATGACAGCCCACACAAGACATTTTTTGATAACTATCCCTGTTAAGTTATTCCTGTGTGGGCAACCTTTGCACAAGTTCCTTAACATTATTTGGTATGCAAAAGTGAAAATTGAGATGTATTAGACAACAGTACCTTTTTCTACTTCAGAGTCCAAAGCACTCTGCATCACAGGTAGCACGCTCACTGATGGGTCAAAGATGCACACTCTGCCCTGAAATCACTAAATAGGTTCCTTCACAGAAACTGTGTATTCAAACTTCAGCACAAGTAGCTGAAAGACCTTCCTATTTTTAAATAGGGCACCAGAAAGGACCTTTAAATGAATTTCCCTAAGGACTTACGTAGTACTCAGTCCTCTTTCTAGTCCTATTTCAGTTCTTTCCATAATTGTGTTATTTGTCAAGATAGAGCTAAAAAAAAAAAACAGCCAGGCTTCTGGCTGATGGTAGGAGACTGTTTTGCTTGGCATTTCAGGACGTGCTTGATTTCATCTGTCTGGCTAGTGAAAACCAACACAAACACACATTACAGTGTCCAGAACACTTCAGGTAGTTATTCAACAAAAAAATCATTACAAAAGTAAGATGCACTTCCACTAGAAGGGTTTGCCATTATGCACCATGGACTACAGTACTTACTCTATAAGCTTTCCCAACACAGCATATGGAGTAGCATAACATATAACAGCATACAGTACTCTGATGTTGACTTGTATAACCTTCTGTTCCCATTCTCATACAAGTCCCAGCAGTTCACAGTGCTACAGTGTGTTATTTGGGACGTAGCTAAAATATGCATAAATATTTGACAAACTGAGCAGACATAGAGCTCTTTGCATACATTTCAACTTTATATTTGCTAATACTACAGAATAGAAACAGAAATGCACCCAGCTCTTCCTGCCATATTTAGCACTTCATAGACGTCAATTGCAGATGTTTTTTCTTATTGAAAAGTCAGCATTAGGATGATATCAGTGTCTACATTATTTTCCCACCAGAAAACTCATGCCTTACATACAATGTGGGCAAATATAAAATGCAGCTATTAAAAATACGTATTCTGAACAATGGAACGTAATCGTTTTGCTATTTTGTAACCCATTTAAAGTGGGTTAAAAACGAGAACTGTGTGCAGAAAGAAACCAATTTACAAACCTAGCACAGTAAAACATTAAGTTATCAATAGAGCAGAACAAAAGGATAGAAAATGGGGGAAAAAAGCACAGGTAGAGAGAAAAGCCAGAAAAGGAAGTACTCAAATTCAGGAGTTATGAGAAGACATTGATGGACAAATGTAAGAATCAGTAAGAGATAGCACACTGTAGGTAGAAAGAACTAACAATTATTTGGGGGGGGG
>VZRE01003967.1:0-41404 GCA_013396775.1 Cephalopterus ornatus | reverse complement strand
GGGGGGAAGCTAAAATCATAGAAGTAATTTAAGTTTATTTGGGCAGGATTTTGGTAGCTGGGGGGGCCTTTAGGGGTGGCTTCTGTGAGAAGCTGCCAGAAGCTTCCCCATGTCTGGATGGAGACAATGCCAGCCAGCTACAAGATGGACCCACCATCAGCCAAGGCTGAGCTCATCAGCAACAGTGGCAGTACCTCTGGGATAATGGATTTAAGAAGGGGAAAGAACCTGCTCTGAAACAGCAGCCAGAAGAGAGGAGTGAAAATACGTGAGAAAATCTGTGTTACAGATCTGCAAAGAGTTATGAAAGCTAATGAAACAAAAAGGTGGTGGCTGTTTTAAGGAACCATATATTATGGCTTTCATATGCTGGTGTTTAAAGACTAACACAAGATCTTGATAGGCTATAGGAAGGATATAGTGAGGGAAAGAAAATTATTAGGAGTGACACACAAAGAAAATAATTACTGTTGACTGGACATGTAAAGATATGAGAAGATTCATCAAAGTAGAAAAAATTTAGATTAAGGGCAGGCAACAGAAGGTGACTTCTAAGAAAAATACTCATGCAAAGAGGGACTGTAGGGAGAGTAGAGACAAAGCCAAAACTATTGACTCTGACAAGCTTGTCTCAGTGTCCTCCCAGCGGATTGAACTGATTTGACCAAGACAAGGTGAAAACCCTACCAACAGAAGGTATTACAGTATGATAGTATGGTATATAGCATGATAGACATAGTCCGATCAATCATCCAGCAAAATGGGGAAGGTAGAGATAATATCAAATCCAGGATACTCCTATGAACCTCTGGGATGACATCTAAGGCATAAAGGCATTAGAGTTCCTCAGAGGCACATGTCAAAGCCTGTGATCCCACGTACGGGGTAGACTTGGTTTGGGCAGCAAAGGGAGTGCAAAATTCAATCTCAAACAGGCTTCACAGAATACCCTGCATCCATATGGCATTCAGAATAGCAAGCTGAGAATAGGCACCCAAAAAAGAGGTGGAATTATCCTTTTAAAAGAATGGTTGCTATAGCAAAGTTTGGTTTTCACAGCTATGGGACCTAGGGAAGGAAGATTGAATCTACCTTTCCCATGTTCCAGAAGTGCCCTACATTCTACATTACAAAGTACGCTGTTTGGAGATGCTCCAAAGTCCTCCTTGGCCCAGGCGGCTACACAAAACAAAATGAGCTAATGGATCTTGTCTCCTGGAATTTTAGTGTGCTGATTTTAGGTGACTTTGGTCGAATGGGTAAATCATGCTCACATAATCCTCTATAAGAAATATGATAAACCAAACTTACTAAACAGGTTCCTGATATAACAGGAAGACAAGCAGACAAAAAACATTATGGAAAATATTTCTGCCAAGTTTTGAAAATGGTTGATTTTGAACATCTGTTTTCTCAACAATTCAAAAAAAATTAATTTAAGACTTTTTGCTGACAGGATTCTTTTCAGAGAGCCAAAGGAAGTTCAGAAGACAAATCAAAACTATAAAATAATATATATGCTGTTTTACTTTTTTGTAGTCAAAACATAAACTGCTGTTATGAAATAATAGTGGTAACTTACATACTAAGGTAAGAAAGCAAGCACCCACATAGAAATCAATCCGCGTTCGCCTGCATTTGTAATGATGCAGACAACTATACCAAGCCAAAAGATGGGCTACAAGTGTTATCATTCCAAGAACAGGGACTTTAATCACCCTGAGAACACAGATTGCCACATTTATGTTCCTTAATAATGGAAGTTGTCTGTGACTGTGTGACTACTTACCTCTCAGAACAAGAAAGAAGGCATCGAGGTCTCACAGAACTGATCTTTTCCTAAAAGGTAAAAAACCCCAAGCCTTCACTCCTTCAGCTAATGACCTGTCACTACTTGAAACTATATTTCTCAGAAAGTTCTTAGTCAATGATAAATACAGACAGTGCACTCTAATGACTAAAAAAAAAAAATAAATTCATTTTTTATTTTCAGCTTTCTAAACACCCTCCGCCTCTCCCACACATACACATTTGGTACCATTATGAACTAAATACTACTGTAATCAAAAGACTCAATGGATCTAAACACAAACTGATCTATCTTTTTCCTGCATACTGTAAAGCCAGTTTTGTTTCTTCTTCTATCTATAGATATTACATACATCCACAGTGCTGTTTCATTCCCTTGTTTTCTACTATGACAAGAAGACACAAAAAGGCTGGATGAGGTGTCACCAACGCATATAAGATGCTCCAAGATGTATTAGTCTTCTATGCTGGTCACCACCACTTAACTCCATTTTCTCAGTACCTACTGAAAACCACATTGCACTTGAAGAAAAGATGAACCCAGGAAAAACTAATACGCCTGCAGGAGAAGTTCACTGATGAACACAATATGACCTCAAACAGCATCAGACTTGCAAGACAGTTGGTTTCAACTTCCCAGTCTACTCCACACCTAAATGACTGAGGACAAAAGCATCCTTGTCCACCTGCAGCTGACCAAGAAAGATAGTGCTTTTTTCACTAGAAGAAGAAAGGACTAAACTGCATGAATGGCCTCCTCACTTCAGCAACAAATCTCTAATAATTACATCACATTATCTTGAAAAAAGCTGACCACATCTCCACAAACATTTTGCTGCTATATTCCAGTCCCTGTTCCAGTATCCTCCATTTTCTGCAGAGTTCCTTGTTTTACACAAACCTCAACCCCTAGTCTCTTGCCTTAATATACAGGATTCCCACTGGGACCAGCTCTTGCATTCCCCCTGCACAACCATGGCCTTGCATAAAAGGAAACTGTCAGACAACAGAAGAAAGCTCACGAATGCACATACAGCAAATTTCTCAGCAACTGAATCCAGACCAGAAAACCTCTGAACAAAAGTGGACTTGCCATTTTGAAAACAAAACATAAAATTCTAAGTTAGTTTCCTTTGTTCAACTCTGCATGCAAAACAGATCCACACATGAAATTATTTTTACTGAATGGAAGGGAGGAAGGATTTCTATTTCTATTTTTACTTCATGAGAGGAGAGATAATAACACATATCTCTTCTGTAAACTACAATTAATTCCTTTAAATTTGGAGAAGGGTGGGGAATAAAGATGCTAATGTGAGCCAGATACCTCACATTTACTGAAACCAATATCCTAGGAATCATGTATCTCAGGTAACATTATGTATCTTCAGAACAGTTCCTAGAGTTACAGCACAAACTAAACAGTTAATATCTCACTTTGCCAGGTGCTAGAATTCAGGCTTACGGTGCAGTCTTTTTCTCCCAGAAAATGAAGTTCCTACAGCTGCTTTTCAGCAACAACTCTGTTAAATATCAAAGAATAAATGAACCCTTAGGGTGAGACACAGTGGCATCTAGCTTCTTTAGCCAAAACACTTATGTGTAACGGAATGTTCTTTTAGGAATCAAACTTAGAGGGAATGATCAAGGCCATAGAGAAAGATGAAGGAATCCCAAGGAAATTATATTAGTTTATAAATGCCTATGTGTACGTAGCAGTGCTAAATAACTTCTTGATTTAATTTGTATACAGTTCCCTTGAGAATTCTAGAAATTTCAGGTTTAATGATTAAATAATCATTCCGTATAAAAGTTACCAAGATAACAGCACAGCTAGGAGATAACAAAAATATCCTTGTTGAATGAACCAGACTGCTGAGGTACCCACTGCTGGCATGCTAAATAAAGCTATTCTAATTCTAAAGAAATAGACAACAATAAAAAGCAATAAAAATTAAAAGTGCTGCAAGTAAACAGTTCCAGGCTTGGACTACTGTGACAAATGAATTTGAAGGTACTAAACCCAGTGTAACCATTTACAAATCAACATGGGTTTTTTTACACTCTCAGGGGCCTTTCAGTGCACAACTGGTAAAGCAAAGGTAACATAACTTACAACTAGTTGAAGCTCTCGAAGTTGCACAATACACACAAGCCAGTGTATAGATCATTCAAGTCTGGTGAACAATTTTCATCTTAGACTACCCTCAGAAGAAGCACATGCACCTAAACATCTCTCATTCTCCTCCTGAGCCCTGTAACAGCGCAGGCTGGAAACCCCATGCTCAAGGAGCTGCTCCCTGGGAATGGCCTTGGGGGTCCTGGTGGGCAGCTGTTGACCACGAGCCAGCAGTGCCCAGCAGCAAGGAGGACCAGCTGCCTCCTGGGCTATAGGAACAGGACAAGTGATCATCCCTCTACTCACTAGACCCCATCTGGAATACTGGATCCAATTTGGGGGCCTCCAGTAAAGGAAAGACACTAAGAAATTGTAAGGAGCTCAGCAGAGGGTGGCCAGGATGGGCAAACACTTGCTGTGTGACCAGAGGGTGAGGGAGATGGGTTTGCTCAGCCTGGAGAAGAGACAACTTTGCAGCACCTGACAGCAGCCTGAGAAGTACCCATGGGGAGGTCCCTAATGTTCTGCACACTGGTGCATAGTGGAAAGATGATAGGCAAAGGCATGAAAAAAAAAGAGTTTCAGGCTGGATTTACATGAAACTTTTCATCATGAGGCAAGTTAGGCAGCGGATCTGGCTGCCCAGAGAGGTTGTGCAGTCACTCTCAGTTCTTGGAAGTTTTCAAGAACCAGCCCTCACTGACCTGGTCTGATTTAAGAATTGGACTGCTTTGATCTGGAGGTTGGACTAGAGACTTCCTAAGGTCCCTGCCAACCTGAATTATCCTAGCATCCAAAAGAATTCCATCATTGGGAAATTATCCTTTTTTACTTTGAGCCCACAATTATTATCTGTAGTTCCAAGTCATTTACCTAATGACATCAATTACCTGGCAAAGGCTACCTTAACAGTTATCCAAACCAGCAACTACAGGAACCACTTCAGAGCACATCACAATGAAGCTCAAGGGTTTTTGGCATCACTAAGCGAAAGGCACATCTGATGTTACTGTTCTTGAAGACAGGTGAAAATCCTTGCAGATTTTGGCCTCGTCCTGTCACATGGAAAGTGTTGCAGAACCTAGAGAACAGTGACCTGCTTGTTGTGTAGATTTATCAGACTACAGTGAAGCTAGAACTGGAAGTAAAATCTAGTGTGAAATATCAGAAAAATTCAGCACACTACTTGTCACAGGAGACAGTGAAGCTGGGGAGTTGACCAGAAGGTAAACCATAAGATTCTCTGTTATTATAAACTAGAATTTCATGTTCTAAAGTCAACAACTGGTCAAATGAACTTTATAATCTGTGATGATACAAGGCTTGACTTCCAAATGCTTGTCTTCAGAACTAGATGCACAAAGTAAAATAATGTGAAAAAATTGAAAAATCTGAATAATAATGGGATATACAGAAGCATGATCATTAAAATAGGGAGAAAATATTTCCAAATGAATAACATGAGCAGCACCTACCTTCAGCGTGCTGGTGGAAACTGCAGGAACTGTAGAGAGCCAAATGCATAAAAGACAAAAATGCTATCGATTGTAGCTCAGAGCACATTATTGATGTTTATGTCCCAATGCCCCTAATACTAGAGGGACCAAAGTTCAATACTGTTTTTAGGTAAAGGAACTTCTTTTTCTGTGTAGCTCATTTGAAATTATTATTTTCACAGAATCACAGAATCAACGAGGTTGGAAAAGACTTCTGAGATGGAGTCCAACCTTTGACAGATCACCACCTTGTCAACTAGACCATGGCACTCTTGAACACCTCCAGGGATGGTGACTCCCCCTTCCCGGGCAGTCTGTTCCAATGCTTAACAACTCTTCCTGTGAATAAATTCCTCCTGATGTCTAACCTCAGCCTTCCTGGCACAGCTTAAGACTATGTCCTCTTGCCCTGTCACTGGCTGCCTGGGAGAAGAGACCCACCCACACCTGGATACAGCCTCCTGTCAGAGAGGTGTAGACAGTGATAAGGTCACCCCTGAGCCTACTTTCCTCCAGGCTAAACAACCCCAGCCCCTTCAGCCACTTCTCATAGGACTCACCCTCTAAAACCTTCACCAGCTTCGTTGCCCTTCCCTGGACATGCTCCACCACCTCAATGTCTTTCTTGTAGTGAGGGGCCCAGAACTGAGCACAGGACTCGAGGTGGGTCCTCACCAGTGCTGAGTACAGGTGAATGATCGCCTCCCTGGTCCTGCTGGCCACACTGTTGCTGATACAGGCCAGGATACCATCGGCCTTCTTGGCCACCTGGGCACATTGCTGGCTCATGACCAGCACCCCCAGGTCCAATTCCACTGGGCCATTTTCCAACCACTCTTACCCAAGCCTGTTAGTCAGAGAAAACTGGATTAAGACAACACAAGCTCTCCATAAGCTGCCATCTTTCAGAACAAAGAGTCTGATAAATTGCAAGTCAGAATCACAATGATGAAAATAAACACACACCTTTTGTTTATTTGTTTTTCAGACGTCCAGGCATTTAACATCACCAGGAATGAACAAACTTCATCAGAGCACAGAAATTCCACATTCAAAAAACTATGATTTTTCTTCAGCAATTCTACAGACAGTAAAATGGCAAAAGATGGCATTTCTCCTAAGAAAGTCAACAGATTTCAGAATGACCTTATTACTGGAGAGCAACACCAGACCTGCAGACAAGTGATACAAAATACCCCTGGGGGTCTCCATATGTTTAAATTACAGAAATTTTAAGCTAACCTTCCACTCACTTGAACATAATCTGACAAGAACATTGGCCACTGTAGTACATTAAATACTCTCCTCTCCAGCATGGGGTAGAGAACACCCAGCCAGAGCCACTGTCTCCAGAGAACATAGGGGAAAAAAATGGCTGAGGTCACACCCTGAACAGAGATATAAATGTCTACCTACTTAGCAATTAAGCAGTTGAACTGAGGCATCCAATACTAGTGCTGGTTGAATTAAGACCAGAAAAGACTGAGTCCTGTACTTGCATCAAGAATGCAATAATCCAACAGTGAATGACCGTTACGTCTCTCAAAATACCCACAGCTGCTTTTCTCCCTTCTAAAATAAGATGTATTTCCAATTGACCACCACCACCCACCACAGGAATGCCCAAGAGAACATTAATTTACATATCCACATTCACATCCCGGGGACTATCACAGCTCTGAGGTCTAACATTATTTCTGTTGTTAAGGTATCAATGTTGAGGCTCAGAGAACCATAGTACTACAACAAGTTAAACTCACTTTCCTGAACTTTATTGAACAAAGTGCTGTATGTTACTACTGAGAATGAAGTGTCACTTCCACAGAGGTATCCCCCAAGTGGTACCAAGGGATCTGACAGAGCTGTAAATCACATAGTTGCTGAACTGGAGAAAGCTGATATATGCTTAAGGTATAATATTTGCTAAGCCAATATATATATATAAAAGCCTTTTATAAAAATATAAAAATATATTTAAAATATATTAAAATATTTTTATATATAAAAATATAAAAATAATATATAAAAATAAGCCTGATAGATAGATAGATAAGGAATATATTTGGTAAGCCAGTGCTATGAAGTCAGTGGCAACACACAGGCTTCATCCACGTCATAAGACTTAGTGGAAACTTCAAGGGCCCCACTAATCTCATCTTAATCAAGATGAGTCTGGAGAAAGATACCTCCTTGAGGAGTCATCTTAGGAACAGTATCCCAATCAGTTTGGGCCCAGAGGTGCACAAACTGGTGCTTGTCCCTGGAAGTGACCAAGAGGTTCACCAAAACCTCAGACACCTGAACCAGTTGAGGCCTTTGTGCAGCAAATAGAGCACTTACCAGGAACGCATCACTTTCTAAGCAATAAAAATAGTTCCACAGCAATAGACAAATTATAAAGACATTATTGCTTTAAACAAAGAGAACAGGATCCAACATGCAGAAGAAAATCTGCCTAAGCAGAAAGCGGTTCATCTCTGCTGTCACCACTCAAAATCCAATGACACAGAAAAGGCACAGTGTAAGAGGGAAGATATAATTCAGTGAGCTGTTAATGAAACAAAATTTTAAGGTCTTCCTGATCATATAAACCCTATGATCATAAGCATACTACATTGACCTTTGAAAATTATAAATTCTTAAAAAAATCAGTCAAACCTTCATAGAAAAAAGTATAAATATTACCACAGGTTTCAGTGGGCACAGGAGAAGACTCTCAGAATATTTGTAGGCCCTCATGAAATTAAATACTATTAACACAATACACCCATAAGGATAAAGGACTACATAAGAATTAGAGACACCAAGTAAAAGCACTGTACAGGCAGCATGGGCAGCCTGTGGGACACAGAGAATGGCACATATACCATAGATAGAGCCTCTGCTCCCTCATGCTAGTGTGTCTGTCCCTTGTAGTCCCCAGCCATTCCTTATGTCTGCAACAATATAATAAAATGAGCAGACATAACAGGGTGCTTCAAGACCTGAGAGAAGATGGGAGCACATGGTTCAGAGTCTCCACTCCCTTACCCAGGTACCACCCAACAACTCCGTCACCTTAAGTTCTCTGTCGTGAAGAACAAACTTCTAAAGTTTAAAGACCATAAAGATGTGGTACAAAATGCTTATGTTTAAACATAGTTTCAAGAAGGCAAGGGACCTTAGCTGAATGGATTAGAGTTACAGGCTTTTGTTTCAATCTGTTTTGTAATGTTTATCACTGTAATCATATATTGTGATAAGCACAAAAGAGATAGCAAGAGTAAGACTGGATTTCTCAAAGAAGCAAATATTAGAAGACCTGAAAGTAAAAAGAACGCTCAAAAGCCTAAAAAGAAAGCTTTCTAGTATCTACTTTGGTTGTGTGCAAAAGGAAATTTAAATTCTAACTTATATTTCCCAGTATCCATGTTAGAAGGTAAAGAGATACAGCAGACAGTTTCCAAAATATGTTTGTGGTTATACCAACTAAAGGATCAATGACTCAACTTGAAAATGGAATAGTAAATCTTCACTGGACACAATCCTCCACAAAAATAAGAGGACAACATGAAGCAAACAGTCATGCCAGCCCCACTTCATTTTGTGCGGAAGACAAAATAAAAACGTAGCTTAAAAACCCCAAAAGTTTCTGATACTAAACATTTGTTTATTAGAGAAAGAAGTGTACATGCATATCCCTGAAGGCTGGTAACAACTTGCATCTATTAATCCAGCCAGCCCAGGGTCACATTATTCCCTTCTGTTAAGCCACTTACGTATGCTCTACCCACTCGCATCAGCATGCAATTTCATAACCTAATCATTAAAGTGTGTTGATTTTATGTTAGAAAGGAAGGACCATGGTGGTTTTAACTTTGCAGTCATTAAACCAACACAAAGAAGAAAAATGGAGAAGTTTCATCAAAAAGGAGCATTCATTAAAAACGGCAACATGGGATGTAAATGCAGAGTTCCTGCTGGCACCACTTTTATGATAAATGCGCTAAGAAATCCAGTCACTGGATGTGATTGCAACCAGCCTATAAATAAACACAATTCCAATTGCTCATATAAATAATGCCTTTGCAAATGATCCCTCGGTCATATTGTGTTCTGATTAAGGAGCCCTGTATGAAAAGTGTGAACTGAACAGAAATGCCCCTGAAATTTGCTTCCTCTCTTAGACAATACAACCACTTGCCACCTCAACCTCTCAGCAACCAAGCACCTTCATTCTCATTGAAATTGGTGGGACATACTTAGCCCTTTTTAAAAACAAGGTCTAGTCCTGAATACAAAGGTTTAACAAATTTCTGTTCAAAAATGAAACTCACAATCAGTCAGTTTTAACTTTTGGTAACCAAGTTTATTTTCTACTTAATAATTCAAACTTAATGAAAAGCTTTTAATGACGAATTTTAAAGCTATTTTGTCACATATGCAGGGACATTACACACTAAACTAAAAATAACCTAACACTGAAACTGATCTTGCTTCAGCCTTGAAAACATCACAGATATTGAAAGAATGACATTATCGTCAGAGGTGAACCACAAAATGTTATATCCTAAAAATTATCTCCCAGAAATTTATGGATATGTCAGAATTATGGCTATCATTGGCATTTTCAGTAACCAAAATCGTGTAAGTCCAGATGCTTAAAGAATCACTGAATTATTAAGGTTGGAAAAGACCTCCAAGACAATCAAGTCCAACTTTTGACTGAATATCACCACGCCCACTAAACATAACACAATGTGCCACGTTTTCTCATTTTTTGAACACTTCCAGGGATCGTGACTCCACCACTTCCCTAAGCAGCCTGTTCCAATGCTTAACCACTCTTTCGGTGAAGAAATTTTTCCTAATATCCAGTCTAAACTTTCCCAGAGCAACTCGAGACCATTACCTCTTGTCCCGCCACCTGAGAGAAGAGCCCAGCCCCCACTGTGCCGCAAGCTTTTCTCCAGGCTAAACATCCCTAGCTCCTTCAGGCGCTCCAAGACTTGTGCTCCAACCCTTTCACCAGCTTTGTTGACTTGGTCTGGACATGCTTCAGCACCTCAGTGTCCTTCTTGTAGTTAGGGGCCCAAAACTGAACACGAGTGCAGCCTCGCCAGTGCTGAGTACAGGAGGAAAGAGCTGTTTAACTGAATAAAAACATTCTATAACTCAATGAACTTCTACTTTTTGGGAAATCTAAGGCTGGTACATTCGCTCTAGAAAAAATGCAAGTCGAACCAAGCATTTCAAACAAGCAAACAAGTGTGCACACACAGCCACAAAAATGGCACGATTTACTATTATATAGATAGAAGAGAAGCAAAAGCTGGGTGTGAGCACATGCATTTGAGCAGGCACACTTGTCCTCTCTCTTCTTCATACACTCTCTTCCAGCCACAGACACATTCTATAGTACTTTGAGACTGCCATGGGCTGACCATCAATTCAGACCAAGACCTTTCTGTTCCATGTATGCTCTGATGCTAGATGGGCAGAAGGCCACTACTCAGAAAATCTAAAACAAAGTAATTTTTTTTTTCTTTTCTTTTCCATTTGAGGCCAATATTTTAGCCCATTCTAGGCACATCATTCACAATCGTTTAGAGTAATTACACAGATTATTTAATTTCTAACTTTTTATTTATTCAAGACACCAAGATACCATTTATACATTCCAGGATGTCATGACCAGTTAAATGTCCCCGTGAATTCAATGAAGTGCTTTATGTGTAAATTTGTCAGGACAGCTTTTTGGGTTTTGTCAGGTGACAGTAATATGGGGTCAGAGCATTTACAGGAATGAACTTATTCCTATTACTTTAAATTTACAGTCCTTACTTGACCATTATACAGTCCAGTTCTGTGCAGAAGGTTTTAAGCAACTGCCATCCAGAGTCAGGTGTGAGGATACCAGGAGCTGAACACACCAGCAAGCCCAGAGTGTTAGCATAGCAGTATACATGGTTAACACCTCTGGCAGACTGCAGCAAACCGGCCTCTAATAGCAGGCAGTCTTTGTCTCTTTTATGCAGCACAGCTTTTATGTCATCATGCATTTTAATCTTCTTTCCCTTTTAAGACCAGGTTCTCTGCAGAGATGGGAATGTGCACAGCGCAGACAATGAGGATGTCTCACACCCAACAAGCACTGCTGCTGGGCACTTGGTGGTAGGCGTACCACAAAGAATCTGAAATCCCATTTAACGTGTTCTTTTTGACTGCATCAAACATAGGCTTCCTACTCCTCTCTTACAGGCCCTTATTAACCTGGTGTATCAGCTACTGTCACTTGGTGTTACTCCTCCCTGTCTCTGCTTTGCTACTGTGACAGCTGCATGACCACAGCTCTCCAACAGTCCTTCAAGTATTTTTCCACACGATATTTTATACATGGATTGTGCTTCTTGAGCTGATCCATAAGAATTGTACCACCTTCCCTTCCTCAGCCTTGCAGAAGACCAATTTCCTGGATGGCATATGAAAGAAACCAACTGGGTTGGTCTAATAAGCCCCATATGTATTAGGATGAAGTATGGGGCACTCCATACTTCTCCTTCCTACATGCTTTGACTAGTACAGGTAAAAAATTCAATTATCAGAATGTACAGTCTTCACCAATGTGCAATAACATCTCGATGTTGTTGGGCACTACTGAATCACGACGACAATTTAGATTCTACTCTGTAATTACTCATAGACGAACTGATCCCAGGAGCACATCGTAGAAAGATCTTTTAGATTAGGATCTCATCTCTTTCTGTGCAATTATGCTACATAGTAGGCATAAGTATTTCTTTCCTTCTTGCTTAGTTGTGTTGCATTTGAAGCATTAACCATGAGAAAATGTGGTTGATTCTGTGATGTATCTAAAAATCCTACAGAACAGTAGGTAAAGATTACATAGGGAGACATTTTTGTTGGTTTTTATAAACACATATACATTTTTGTTTGCTGATGGCTGATTCTTTGACTTCATCTATTTGAGCCTGAATCGCAATTTGGTGATGGCTGACATTCCCCAGGAACTTATTCCCAAATGGATAGCACAAATTGAATGGTTCTTGAAAAATAAAGAATAAGATTACTGCTTATCTTCTCAGTAAAGAAAATGCCTGAAAAAATTGAATTGTGCCCTGCATGATCTTTTATATTAGTATATTACTATGATGAGTTATTAGTACACATAGTGTATTACTATGATGGGACAGGCAAAAAATTGAACAAAAGAATAGGTGTACCTGGCTCTGGATCTACCAGAATAGGTGTGAAAGTAGTTCTCAAACCAACGCTAGCAGGAGAAAAAGAAATAAAGATGTCTCTTCCTGTTGCTCACTGGCAAGAATATGAGGGAGCGGAAAGTAATTGTTTAGGACTCCTCCCTTTCAGTGTTCTCAGTCCCCAGCTCACAGAGCACAGTTCTGCTCCAATCTGAAGCTGTGTTTCCAAAACACAGACTGTGATAGCAGGGAAGATGAAGGCTGACAAGTAGGTGTTGAATTCATGCCTTAAAAGATACACTCGTCACTTACTAAACTGCATGCACAGCAATTTTCAGGGTATAAACTCCCAGTTTTGTTGCAGTGCGTAGCTGATGTTCAGTGCGAAAGATGGTTTCAAAGCCTGCCTGAAGGTTTAGGATTAGGCTGATGCAGGGGTCCCTCTTCTGTGACTGGTTATTTGAAACTGAATCTCCACATTTTCATTATTTCCTTGCATATGAAAAGGGAAAAGAGTTAGTGTTACCATGCAATCTCATGTTTAACAAGAAAACTAAACAAGGCTTTAACATTTCCACTTAATATTTCCTCTGACAAGTTCATTTGTCTTGATTTTCTCATGGAGTTCTGTTACCTATTCTATGTAATAAATACATACAATTTTCTTCATGAGTGGATTGTAGCATACAGCAATTTTTCATTCTGGCATGCTCATAATAATTCTTCACAATAATTGTAAAGACAACAGAAATCAATCTTTTTCACTTTCACACAAAATTGTGATTTAGAACAAGAATAGGAATTATTCACCTTTCTGTTATAGCTTAAAAACAAAACCCTTAAAGATGCATTGCATTAATACAACAAAATTTTATTATTTTTCGATTTTGTTTAATCTAAAGAAGAGAAGGGTTTTAATTTGGGTGAGAGAGTTATAAGGAAGAAAAATAATTATAGTATTTAGTCAGGGAAATTTCTGAAACAAACTCAGGAGAGATCTTCAAATTCATGTTCAGTCCTTAAACAATTTTCTTGCAAATTTTATACTAGAAATCTACATATTCTCTGCTTTACACACACATGAACACCACTGCCATGCAATGGCCAGATGCTTCTCCATTTGCCATGTGATCAAGCACCATGGGTGGGATCAAGACTCTTCCTGACTCAGTCAGTGTAAGCATTGAACCAGAAGAGAGATCCTGAGTCCAAAATGTATTCATGAGATTTCTTAACAGAAAGCTAATAACCAAATGGGACAAGTGGGAGTACAAGTTGTGCATGCAGAAAGATGTTTTCAGTCCCTTACTGCAACATGCCCTGCAATGCTCCGCTGTCATTTCATGCTGCCGCAGCACAACTACGCACAGTGCAAGCACAGTTATTCATGCATTGCTCTGCCTCAGCTGTTTGTATGCAATGGTCACTCCACCATCTCCATCAGTTTCTATCTATAACAGTAAACCAAATAAAACTAACGCACAAAGAGTGATGAGGTAGGATCCACAAGTGTTAAAACACTGCATATAATAATGGTATAATATAGCATTAGTGGCTTGCCTAGCAGTTCTAAGGAACTCAGTTTGAAAGAGCATACATACACACTAGATTTAAAAATTAGATCTCCAGTGAATTTTCAAGAGCAAAGACTTTTCACATATTTATGTAGAAGAGAAAGAAAGATCTGAAATGCAAAAGCAGGCATTGCCTAGTGTTGAAGAAAGCAAATCTGGTTCCACGATAGCAACAAAACTATTACTGGGAAGTACCAGTGCTTGGATAGTAAAGATGTCCAACACAGAACCATGAATGGCTTTGGAGGCACTTACAGGACCTACTGAAGAGAGACAACAAATATTGATTACAGAGACCTTTATCCTATATTTCTTCCCATGCTACAGACTTTCTGTATCCTCTAAACTAGATACAGGAGAAGAGGATGTCAAAGATATATGATAAAGCCATAAAACAAAGACACTGTGGAACTGTATTATGTGGTAGCAGGAGGATGGGTGCAGGAAACAGCGAGCATTTGAAGGCAACAAAACCTTGGGCTTACACTTTGACACAGGACATTTTGTTTAAGCACTCAAGGCATCGCTCCCTATGAAACATACAGCCCTGACATGGAGCCTTTAGTAAGCAAGACATCAGACTGCTCTTAATTTTATACAACGTGCATAAATGGTATCTAGTGTTTTAAACAACATAGTATTTAGCAAAGATAATGAAATATATAATTTCCCCCTCTCTTTCCACAGTATTTAAAAGAAGCAGTACTTGCCAAATACTAAGCCAAACTTGAAAGTCAAGGGCCAAATCATTTGTTATTATGGTGTTCTACAAGAAAACTTGTTAAGCAAAATGTTCCACAAAGATTGTTATTCCATTTTGAACAGCTCACTGTGCAAAACGTGCCTTGTCTAATTCACCTTTTATCCTTCAGAAGAAATTTTCTATAACACGAAAGTCAAACTATGTGAAATCACAGATGGAATGGAACTGTTCTGGAAAACTGGTAAGCAGATACTACAGCCTACAGATTCATGCTCTAGCACTTACAGGGGAGGGAGCATACCTCCCTCACTTAAACACAAATGCTGAAGGACAATAAAGCACAGCAACCAAAGTGAGCTTATCACAGATGCAGATAGGGAAACATTTTAGAGAAGAAAGATCAGAACTGTTAAATAATGACTATCAATACTCATGAAGTCCAAAATAACTTTAAAATCCTTCATCTTTCTTTAAGTAATGAGCATGCACACTCGTTCAAAAAAATAGCAATTATCTTATTTGTTTCAAAATCATGAGTTATGAGCATCCTGAAAAAAGCATTGGAAGATTACTAACTTATGTGACCATGTTTCGATTCTGAGGTGTTATTGGGATCTGTGAGGCTACCTATAGGGAAGGTTAAAACAGAAGCAAGTTAAAACAGAAAACATAGTATGACCTACAGGTTGACAAACACAGGAAGAATTTGTCATGCATCAAATGTTAGGTAGAGACCAGAGAGGAACTATTAATCTGAAAAACCTGGCTATAAAATGAAGAGAAATTCAAGTACAGAGAAAAATCTATTTTATATCAACTAGTTCGCATCACTCACTGCAACCTGAGAGCATCCATGAAGAAATCTTAGTATATTTATGCAAGTCATTAACTTGTGCAAACTACTGCTTGCACATATATAACAGCAATATTTATTGTTATTAGTACGAACATTTGGCCTAATTTTTGATAGAAAGTCTGTTTTTCTGAAAAATGTGTTTTCTCTGGAATTTATTCACTATTATTTAGTTACATAGCAAGATGATGATCTTCTCTTTGTCTACAACACATTTGTTTGGTCATGAAAGAAATATCAGATCCTGCATTAAAGCATTCTAAGTACAAGAATGCCAAATACTTGTCTGTCTGAACTAAGAGGGAAAACCAAAAATGGAGCTCCTCAGATAGACCTCTGTCTAGTCTCATGCAGGAGACTATGCTGACCTGAGTACCCAAGAAAGCAGAAGGAGCCAGGCTCCAGCATTGTTCCTTGCACAGTCCCAAACAGGATTGTTCCCAAACAGTGGTATGGCTGAGGCCACACTGCTGGCTGCAGGAAGGGCTTAGCATAGAAACACAAGTTCTACTGTGGCACTTTCCCCTACCCATCTTATTTACAAGTTACTCACATAAAATGAGTTTAAAGGAATTGGTCAGTCAAACTACTTGATACCTTGCTAGGATATCTGAGCTCTCCCTCAGCTGTGCGAGCAACAGTACATTAAGACAAATTTGATTCATATTTCAACACCGATCTCTGGTTTATGTTTCATATATCTGAAACAAGATAATCCTAAATAGCTGAAAAAACTACAATGATTAATTTTATTGATACAAAACCGGATGCAGAATACTTTCCAAAGATAATACTAAAAGAGCAGGAAAAACCCCAATTTCCCATAAAGGGGCATATACAATAATTCATGAACTCAAAACACATTTATAACTCTCCTATTTTCTAAAGAGGTTGCTAACTAGCTTTTCCAGCTTGTGTAATTTAAAAATAATTACTCTGTACATTTTAGTTTATAAAATGCAGTCAAGAAATTGCAAGGAGATCTAAACAAACACAGAAATGAAACATAGATGAAACCTCAATAAATCAGCTAACCTATCTATCTAAATCATCTATGCACTGCTGCAGTATGAATTACACCTCTATTCCTGCAAGAAAAGGTCTTACCTTTCCTCAAAACTTCTGAGATTACACAACATTCCTGAGCAGTTTAGTCTCTTGCTTTACTAAGTGCTTAGTTAGAAAGTTTCCCCCAAAGCACAGCTAAATATTTGTGCATGTGTGAAAATTAGGCCAATCACTATCTGTTTATTTCCTTCATTCCCTGTCACCTCCTTGGGGCAAATATTGAGAGCCTTCTCTATAGCAACCTACAGCAGAGCACAAGGCTTAGGTACTTATTCCTACCATCACCCCTCTCTCCCTTCTCTTACATTCTTTCCTCCCTTCCTCCACCACCTCAAACTTTGCCTTATTGTATGCATCTACTAAATCTCTTCTTCTTTTATTAAGCTTAGTGTTAAAGTGTTATGACAAAACAGCTTAAGCTTGGTATGACATTATTTTGCAACAGTTTGCCTATTTCCGTAACTCAGCTCCATAAATGGACTCTGAAAAATTCATATTCAACCTCTGCTCATCATGTATACAAAGGAAACACTTTGATACAACCTGCTAGAATCTGTTTCAGGTTTTGGAGTTTTAAAAAAAGGAAAAAAAGTTAAAAAGTTCCTGAAGTAATTCAGATATAGCTTAAATTTTGTTTTCTTTAGAATAAGAATACCACTTCCAACTACATAGCATAGTATGGAAGAATTATGGCACACATGCAATGCAACTGACAGAAGAAAAAGTTCCATGGGCACAATCTGTCACTAGAACAGCCAAAACAACCAAAACAGGAAGGAGGCAGAAGACCTTCTTGAGCACACAACCTCTTCTTCAGATCTGCATCAAAAGCAACAAATCTCAAAGTAACAACAGGTCAGGAACAAGTACTCCAAGTATAACATAATGGTGTTATTTTATCAGATATTCTGAACAAAATCACTGGTGAGAAATGGAAGTAAATATGCACGCTCTCTAAGCATCCCTAAGCCTGTATTTATACACCATTTTTCTACAAGAACTTTTCTCAAATTGCCAGAAAATATAAAAAGAGACTAGACAGAGAAAACTAAACTTGTTTATGGGACTGTCCCATTTGCAGCAGAACTTGTGAAGTGCACAGCAAATAAGCTATGCAAAAGGAACTACAGGAAGATGGATCCACTCGATTATGGATTGGGTAGGAAACTGCTTTTATCACTAACTTTCCACAGACCCAAAATTGTTGCGGGGCAGGTAAATGAGCTCAGTTCTTACTCAAGAGTTACAGAGTCAGCAGTGCCCTGGCAGCCAGGAGGGCCAACCATGTCCTGGGGGGCATCAGGCAAAGCATCACCAGCCGGTCGAGGGAGGGGATTGTCCCACTCTGCTCTGGACTGGGGCACCCTCACCTTGAGAACTGTGGGCAGTTTTGAGCACTTCAGTACAAGAAAGATCTAAAGCTATTACAGAATGTCCAAAGGAGGGCTACAGAGATGGTGAAGGGTCTAGAGGGGGATGCCATATGAGGAGAGGCTGAGGTCACTTGGCTTGTTCAGCCTGGAGAAGAGGAGACTGAGGGGAGACCTCACTGGCACTTACAACTTCCATAAGAGTGGAAGAGGACGGGCAAGCACTGATCTCTTTTCCACAGTGAACAGTGACAGGACTCAAGGGAACGGCCTGAAGTTGTGTCGGGTGAGTTTTAGGTCAGATATTAGAAAAACGTTCTTCATCCAGAGGGTGGTTGGGCACTGGAACAGGCTCCCCAGGGAAGTGCTCACAGCACCAAGCCTGACAGAGCTCAAGAAGCGTTTGGATGATACTCTAAGACACGTGGTGTGACTCTTGGGGATGGTCCTATGCAGGGATGAGAGTTGGACTCAATGATTCTTCTGGGTCCCTTTCAAGTCAGGATATTCTACAAAACACATACTTTCAGCAGGACCAGACTGAAGCACAGCATTCTCCCTGATCCAGGGGCTATAAGGTGCTACAGCTCAGTGTATCATGCCCATACTGTTATACAGCAAACGATTTCAGTGTTACAATGATGATAACTGTAAGAGAGACCACAACAAGGAAAGACAGTATTCCCTGTAAGGACTGAGGAGTACAGACTATACAATGCATTTGTGCAAGATCACAAAATAAAGACAGGAGCAATTAGCAATTGAGGCAGCTGCTATTACAGAACATGGCTGAAAGGGTACGGCTGCAGAGGAAAGCTGCAGAAACAGAAAGCAGTGACTGCCTCGCAAGGGGAGCTTGAAGTAAACAAAGGGCATGTCCATTTACACAACAGTGCACGATACATGTCTGCATCCATGAATGGCTGCAGCCCTGAGGAAGTCAGCACAGTCCTACAGTCCCGCTCAGCAGGCTGAACTTAAGGAAGATATTCTGCTTCTCTGACCTCCAGTAAGCTACAACGGGCCACACTGATGTGCTTTGGTAAGCTTCACTGTGCTCTGTTCATGCAATATAGATACACCCTCAAATTCTAACAGCACTTTTTCTTCTGGTTTTCCTCACTGTGACAATGACAGCCTTAGTGCTTAACTGAATTTTAGTATTAGATACTAGTCAGCTATGTCCCTATTTATTTAAAAATGTGACATATTGGGCATTTTAAATTTTGGATTGACTACATGTGTGTGACGAAGAACAAAGATGAATTCAACATCACTTGAATTAAATTGGGGGTTATTCATTACTCAGAACAAGCAGAACCAGTAACTCTGCTTGAAGAACTAGAATTACTGGTTCATCAAAAAAAGTTCTTTATTATTCTTTCTTCTGTCACTATCGCTTTATATGCTTCTACAACAACACTGCATCCTACCTGAGCATTTCCAAGGTAAGTTTACAGTTAATTCATTCCTCACCATTATTTTTGGTACAAGCCCAGCTTATGCCTTACTGCATAAAAGGGAATAGCACTTCATTTCAGTAAGCTGCCTTTCTCTGACAATTTTTAACATGCCACAGGAAAGTGGGCGCCAATCCTTTTAAGGAAAACTCAATATAATTGAGTTGACTGAAAATCACAAGTGAAATATTGTTCCTAGGGACATCTTCTATTCTTGGCTAACAGCATTGATTTGCTCTTCCTAAATACTAGTTTATATTTAACCGTTGCACTCAGTATCACCTATGTTCTTCCATACTTGTAATTTCAGAAAGCAATTAGCTATTCCTTCACTAACAGGACTCCCATGGTCTAAATGCAGTAAAATTCACAGTGTTTTTTCAGGTTGTCACATTTTCTATGGAAATTATTAAATTGAAAGCTAGCAGTGATATATGTAAATGCTACTGTGGGGCATGACTAATCCACAGTCCACACAATGGTTCAGAACAATGAAGACCGAAACTTCTATTTTGTCACTTTCTTCCTAATCGCACCTTACACAAAGATGAAGAATAAATTATTCTGGCAAACTTGCTCCCAAATTTTCCCTTTTATGAGGGCTGTGCAGAACCTCCTTCCTCCTATCTCAAGGGATGCCACAACACACCTCTACGGCAGGCAGAGGCGTGAGCCCTGTGCATCAGACACAGGGGAGCACTGAGAACACCCGTCTCCATAGCTGTATGACAGGAGTGCAGCCAACTAGGGAAGGAAGGGCCATGGGCCAGTCACACCCTAGGGACAGCCCTGTAACCTGTAACACGACCTGTGTGTGACGAAATGTGCAGGCGTGTGTCCAGCCTCTGATGCGGTGACACTGTCCTGCTCCCCGCAGTGCAGTCACAAGCCTTGGAGGTCTGAAGACAGCCCACCACTGATGTACTCACTACTCACAGTGATGCTGTAAAGTACTTGCTAACTTGTGTGTGAAGTGTTTCACTCTGTGTATGAAGTATTTTAGTTTAGAAAAGACCGTTATGATGACCAAGTCCAACCACTAACCTGCCACCACCAAGTCCACCACTACACCATGTCCCTAAGTGCCACATGAACATGTCTTTTAAATATCTCCAGAGGTGGTGAATCAACCACTTCCCTGGGCAGCTTCTTTCAATGCTTTGACAACCATTTTGGTAAACAAGTATTTCCCAATATCCAATCTAAACTTTCCCTGGCTCAATCTGAGGCCATTTCCTCTTAATTTGTTGCATGTTACTTCAGAGAAGAGACTGCCCCCCACCTGGCTACAACCTCCTGTCAGGTAGGTGTAGAGAGTGATAAGGTCTTCCCTAAGACTCCTTTTCTCCAGGTTAAACAATCCAGCTCCCTCAGCCGCTCCTCATAAGACTTGTGCTTCAAGACCCTTCATCAGCTCTGTTGCCCTTCCCTGGGCACTCTCCAGATCCTCAATATCTGTCTTGTAGTGAGGGGCCCAGAACTGAGCACAGGATTCAAGCTGTGGCTTCACCAGTGCTGAGTACCGGGGAACAATCACATCTGTGGTCCTGCTAGCCACACTAGTCTTGATAAAAGCCACGATGCCGTTGGCCTGCTTGGCCACCTGGGCACACTGCTGGCTCATGTTCAGCTGGCTGTCGATCAGCACTCCCAGGTTCTTTCTCACTTGGCAGCTTTCTACTCTGTCCCCATCCTGTAGCATTCCATGAGGTTGTTGGGACTGAACTGCAGGACCCAGCATTTCACCTTGTTGAACCTCACACAACTGGCCTCGGCCCATCGATCCAGCCTGCCCAGATCCCTCTGAAGAGCCCTCCCGCTTTCCAGCAGATTAACCGTCCTACCCAATTGGGTGCAAACTGAGGGTGCACTTGATCTCATTCAGATGATTGATAAATATATTAAACAGGACTGGCCTGAGTCATAAGCCCTGGAGAACACCACTAGTAACCAGCCACCATTCACCACCACTCTCTGGGCCCAGCCATCCAGCCACATCTTTTACCCCACAAACAGTACACCCATTTAAGGCACGAGCTTTCAGTTTCTCCAGGAGAACATTGTGGGAAACCATATCAAAGGCTTTACAGTCTACGTAGACAACACCATAGCCTTTCTCTCATCCACTAGGTGGAAGAGGCTTAGAAATTCATCAGTGTGTTTCGATTAAAAAATTTATTTACTTCTGAAAATTCTAAAATGACTGAAAAAAATCATAGGTTTCCTATTAAGTGTTTTCTCCTGACTAAGTTTAAGAGAAAATATTTCTAACCTGCAGAAATTCTTGCTGGAAAATATTTAAATAATAGCAAGGCTTGAGCAGATGTGAACTAAAATGACTTCTTTACCAATTCAAATTAACTACCATCTGTCTTAAACAATTCTATTATCATGGCTTTTGGGCATCTCAAGCAATTAAGAAAAAAAGAGAATGCTGCATCTTCTTTGTTTTCTTATAACTGTTTTGTAACTCTAACATTTGTCAAGTAAAATGAGTTTTGGTTCTTTGAGAAACTTTCGTACTTCCATAAAAAGAGGTGGGAGAGACGAGCCACAAAATGTAGCTCTGTCCTTACAAGAAATCACCACAGTACAAAAGTGTAAGTAGAAAAATAATTTTAATTTAAGTACCTGCTAAATGAATTAAACACTTCATTTGCACAGGGCATAAAAACTGGCTTCCTGCTTTCTCAGCCTTTCCTCTTCAGCTAATCAGCCATCTACCTAAAAGTGACTGCTCTTTGCAGTGTGTGGAAAGGCAAAAAATAATTCCAATTTCAAAAACCGCAAGTTTTTTTAAAAAAAGGTTCAAAGTAAAAAAAAAAAGTTGCACTGTGATCTTCTCTAGTGTCACATGAGATTCTCTCTCTTTCTCACTTAGGTTGATGGCTGATGAAGTAGGTGCACAATGTAAGCATCCATTTACTTATATTGTGTTTCTCTTTTTCTTTGGAGAGGCTCCTTACCAGCACGTATGGTGAAGAAGCCTGAAAGATTTTACTTTCTCTAATTTCTTCTGTTCTTTCCTCAATAGTGGCATCTCCTTGATCGCAAGTTTATTCCAGATATACCTAAACCAGTTTCTCCCTAGAGCTTCAGTGCTAATGTACTGTGCCTGTTGACTATGTTCAAATTATTTTTGTTCAGAGCTTTGTGGAGAAGGTGGCAAATAAAGAAAGCTACTTCTCTTTCCCATTTGGTTGGGAGAACAATATTTAAAACTTCATTTATTTCCTTTCCGCAGGATGAACGCGGTATTTTAAAGTTCAATATTGTCTGGGGAGGGGAATGAGGAAGTTATATCTGTTCTTAATATGCCCTTGAGTCTATCTACCATGTCTTAGGTTAAGTAGGCTAACTCACAGCAAGCTCAGTTAGGTTCTCTTCTCTCTCTCAAGCTTAAGCAGATACATAACTGAAGTAACTTTATAGACTTATCTATTTCTTAATTAAAAAATTATACATTTGTATATAATACTAGTAAATGGGTATAAAATAGCCTTTGTAAATATTATCTGTCAAGTATAAATTTAAGGTCATTATGCAGCAAACCCATGCTGGTTTTGTTGCATTAGTCTAAACTCCTGCCAGTATTTAATGAGATAATTTACTTGTTTATCTATCTGTCATGGTTTAAGGGAAATTAAAATTTATCTAATTCATAGCAAGAAAGTATCTGTCTATATTCAGAAACTTGGCCACCTCAGCTTGTTCAGGAATTTCTACTAATTTTTCACCTCATGAACATATTCACAGCTTTCTTTTCCACTTCATGCTGCTTCTATCTCCGTGTTCCCCTTTTTCCCCATCCAAGTCTCCTGATTGCCTCAACAGTTGTTATCCTTTCTCTTCATCTCAGTGCCACCAGATTTTAAAGTAAAAATTGAGGATTAGCTACTTACAGCTGTGTCATTGTTCATTCTAGCTGTATTAAGTCTTTTTAATCTCCTCTTCTTGCTAAATTCCTCTGTTTAAGACTATGATATCTATTATCTCTGTGCATAGGCTAGAATAATGAAGTGCATTATTAACTAGCCCATGTGTAGCTATGTCATCAGCACTACGGGATATGTGTATTTTATGTACAGAGCCCACATTGCATATGCACACATACATATGAATAAAAACACATAAGAGATATTATACTAGGCGGCTCAATAGATTTTAAGAATCAGAATTCAAGAACAATTAATTGATCCTAGCTTACTTATGCCTGTATTCTCTCCTTACCAATGACAGTGCATTAATACATTCACAGCACGTTAACAGGAACAGCTGTTAAATAATAAATGCCTTACTGTATTATTTTCAGTGGGTGCCTCAGCAATTAAACTCTGGCTGTCTAATTTCCAGCTCTGTTAGGAAAAATAACTATATCTTATGCAACCAAGTAAAATACTAGGCATTATCCAAAGAATAACAGAAACATCAAGATATCCACTGTAGAGAATTACTGTTCTCTGTGAGGAAATGTGTCATCTCCTGGCTTCTCCTTGCTTATCATTGCAAGAGCTCCAAAAGAAGCTTTTAGCAGAATAGTCTATGAGCCTTTGCTGCAGATATCATTGGAGGTTTTGCCTCAGCTGGTGTCAGTAGCTCAGCTCTTTCTCCATCCCACCACTGGCTCAAGGCAGACACTACTTCCCCTCTTTCAGATATAATTATTTGGGAGCCACAGCACAGGTCAGTTAGAAACCCAAAGCAAATCAACACAAAAACCCCTCTTGTGTTTCTGTTTTACTAAATCAATGCACCCTCAGGCAGCAGAACTAATAGGTCTATGCCAGGGAAGTAGGGACAACCAATGGGCAGTGGCATGACAAGGGCAGGGACCCTGAAGTGACAGACTCTCCGAATCAGCCCGCAGGATCACTAGATCAGATGTACATCAAACACACGCTACAGCTAACTCTCCAAATATCCAACCAACTTGGAGTAATGTTCACCAAAAGCAAATCTTCAAAAACACACAAGAATCAACAATCTTGCACATTTCAAATTTTAAAATAACTCTTAGCCAAACTGCCTAAAATTAAGAGAAATTCCTATTTGAGAAAAAAAACCCTACATCTCATTTGGTCTGCCTCTCATTTCCGAAACTCTGATTACAGAAGCTACCAAGCATGAAAAAAAAAGTCCCAACAGCTACTATCCAGTTTTATCACTTGCAAGGTATCTTGACTACCTTAATCTACCCAAACAACTGTGCAATATGGTTAGGACTGCAAACATCCCTGTGAAATGTTTTTATTATCAGCATAATAAGTCTGATTTGTATTTTTAATTTTATTTTTCATCAATCATGTTTCTTAAATGCGCTGTACCTCTCTGGTACTCATTTACCATTTAAGAAGAAAACAAAGAACTATCATCTTCCACAGGCTTTCTTGTTTGAAAAATAGTTATTTTAACTACTAAAGCTGCCAGCAACTTAATAAAATAGTACATATAGTAGACTGCAGTATTACCTTGTTCCAGCTTGAAATGTATTCACATGACTGACATCTGGAGAATACCATGCAACCTGACTCCTTATTCTGAATAAGATAACTATTCTATCTCTCCACAACAAGACCAAAACACATGAAATAATAATTGCCCACAGAAATTATTTCCCCAATAACTGTGCAGAAATTCCAGCCTTATAACGTTTTTAGTTTCATTTCAAAAAGAAATGTTAATTTAACGGTTAAGAAACATTAAAAATAACTAGCTAGGGCTTTTTTGTGCATGTACCAGCTTTTCAAACAATCAGACTCTCCTACTGAAATGCAAAAGCTTAGCACACATCTGTTAGGACTGCATTCATTAAAGTCAGCTATCAATCAGTCACAGTAGAACTTTCCTTAAAAACATGAAACGTGATTTGCATAGAGCCCTGCTCACTGTTACTGAGTGCTAGTTAACGAACCACTCCTTTCATTTCGAGCTACAGTACTTCATGAAGTACTGTCATTACTGAAAGCACGAGAATATTTGGAATTTATTACATTTTCTTACTTTCTGCTACATATGTGAGGGCAGTGAGGCACCGGAACAGGTTGCCCAGAGAAGCTGTGGATGCCCCATCCCTGAAGTGTTCAAGGCCAGGTTGGATGGGGCTTTGAGCAACCTGGTCTAGTGGAAGATGTCCCTGCCCATGGCAGGAGGGGTTGAAACTGGATGATCTTGAAGGTCTCTTCCAATCCAAACCATTCCATGATTCTATGATATTCCATGCACCAATCCTGAAAATGCAAACTTCCATTTTTCTACACAGTTCCTTAGTAATCCTGAGGATTTCCACTAATATTTTTATATTGACAAGGAACTATCTGACTGAGGTTGTAACCAGCAAAATTAGAAGTCTGGATAGACTTACTGCATTATCAAATATGAACTTTATTACATTTATTATTTTAAATTGACCTGAAGTTGCAAACAAACTCTTATGAGTCTATCATGAGTTTCATTACATTTTATGCCACATTTTCAGATTCATACTACTTTAAACAAACAAGATTTAGGTTCTGGGCCTCATGCTTCAGGAGAAAAAGGCCTAAAAATTAAGCCTGCATGGTATGACACAGCAGAACAACAAGGAGAGGCCAAGGATATTAATCTTTAATTAACTAATTAATCTAATTTTGAATTCTGTGTAATTTAGAGGGATCTGTTACATGTAATGGAATAAGGTAAAGAGTCCTCTGAGCCAGCAAGAACCAAGTTAATTTGAAGAATACACAAATTGGCCCCAAAGATGCACTCCTAGGTGCACTCTGAGGACAACACACCACCACCACTACAGCAATGGCACTTCTAGACCCAATCTGCCAGCTCTGCAGAGCAATGCACCATGTACACAAACCAGCTCACTTTGGAAGAACAGTGAAATTTTTTGCACAGTTGTACATTTCTTCACGCATAGCGATCACAGAATTGCAGTTTCAGGTTGTCTATAAATTAAAGTAACCCTGCATCACATTACACTCAGGTCTTGCTTTCAGTTCTGTTAGGACTAAAATTATTTTCTCTAAAGGAAAAAATCACCTTAGGTTTTTAATAAGTTTTACAGCACCAAGAAGGGTTCAGGCAAGTTCTGTGACCTGAAACCTCAGCTACATTTTTCAGTAAAGCATGTAATTATTTAGAGGTTAACTCAAGTCAGTCATCTTTAAAGAACTCTGACTAATGTCATATTACATTTTACATGTCAATCACTGTCAGCAGTATGTTTCAACTATTATGTAGACAAGTGAAATTTCATTCAACTTACCTGATGCACGTCTGGTGAATCGGTTTATCGCTGGAGCTGAAAAAAAAAAATACAACATTTTGTTTATTTTTGTCGTGGTTTAACACACTTTAAACATAACAATGTTACACTTCATTCAAAGTGTTAACCATTATTTTTGTAGTTTTATAGAAACCCACACTAAATTCACACACAAACTTTCAAGCAGCTTTGCAAGAGATGGTACATAGTAACTAGTAAGCTTTCAAATCATTTTCAGCTTTCTAAGAGTTACTGTTACTTATTGCTGTTCTTGACTAGACGTGAAGTATTCAGATCTGCATTTCCATTATTTATTGAGTGCACAGTAACTGGCATCTTGCAAACAATAATGCAAGCAGGGATTAAGAAACACATATAAAAAAATCTACTTTTACAAAATGAACCTATTGGAAATATGGCACCAATGATTCTCCTACAGAGAAAAAGACTAATTTGCAATCCCATCTAAAAGATCGACTTTTGCTTTGGCTAACCTTTAGAACTCCTTGGGTAAGTCAATAACAATGCCAACCCCCACCCAAACCCCAGTGCAAATGTTTTATAGTGCCACCCTGGCACATCTCCAACTGTATGCTGCAAACATTTGTAATCAGGCTCCTGTCTTGTTTCCAACTGGGATAGACTGCAAAATGCAACTTAAAGCACATGGCTCTGCGCTTATTTCATTTCTAGGTTTATCAACTTCTTCAAGAGCTACTGGATATAAAATAGATAAAGTTTTATGTTTTGCCTTCCAAATACAACCCTCAGTCTTCTCCTAATTAGTATAAAACACTGGTCTAGAACTCTGCTTTCATGTGATATATTAACTGCTGGAATAAACAGCAAGAAGAAATCTAAATGACCTAATTTCAAATGTGGGCAGCAGCTACATTAAAAATGTATGCCCTTATAGTCCTTATTAATATTCAGCCTTAAAAACTGTTCTTCATGTTTACACAGAATTGAAACCTGAAAAATATCAAACTTTTTTATTTTATCCCACTTAATTGTACATGGGAGCTATGCATCACTTCTTGAACATCTAAACCAAGACAAAGAGAAAAAAAATTGCTGAGAAAACAGAAGAGACAGTAACAGCCTGAGACACAAACTGATTTCTTATTCCTTTGGGGATGAAAAAACAGAGCAAAGCTACAATTTCTGAACCACAGTTGCAGACGGTTTGTGCAAGCACATACAGTAGTGACAGGTCCAAGTGGCAAAAAATACACTGGGAAACCCAGCTACAGAGGTTTGGAGTGCTTATCATGAGCAAGGAAATCTCTGGATAATAAGATATCACAAACCCCAAACATGCATACAGATGTACACAAGAGTAACGTAACCAGCAATGTTATTTTTAAACACAAATTCTGATTCCCCCCAACAATTATTTTTTTAAATAAAAAGACAAAAAATATAGACACATTTTTACTAAAGCAATTAAAGCAGACACCATATTTTATGCAACTGCTGTTTTGTAATACAGGGGCTGTTTTACTCCTCAAAATAGTTTATTTTGTCAGTACTGTTACGGGCCAAATTTATTTCAGGGCATCAGTCATGACTGTCACCATCAGACCGCTGAGCTGTTTCCTCAAGCATGTAGATTTGCAGCAGGTCTTAGCAGATGTGTTCATATAAAAAAACCCAAAACTGGAATCTGACATATTTCTAACAGGAAAGCATAAAATAGTGTTCTGCTCCCATTCAAAAGCTTTCCCCAAACTCAGGGAGGGCCTCTGGCTGTCAGTTCTGTACATAATCTGTGAATATGAAGATTTAACTCCTCTAGACAGCTACCTCAGCACATTTTACCAAAAACACCCAGAACAAACCAAAAACCAACCAACCAACTAAACCCAACAACAACAACAAAAAAATAGACCATTAAAAATAAAGAACATCTAGCACAAAACTAACATAATTTGAAACAAGTTACTGGGACTGTTGAAGAAGAAAGTTCTTTTCCAGCTCCATAATTCTAAACTCACTATTCTATTTGGCTGCAGGGAGCTTAATTTATTGTACAATAGATTTTACAAATTATTTACTGTTGGGAAAAAAAATAGTAAGAATGTCAGAACATTGATTAGCAACCATTTTTGAGCTTATGTGACTAATCAGTGTTTCAGCAGCAACCAGACAAAGCCTTCCTGCCCAGACTGGGATTTCATGGAGGTCATCCAAATGTGTTATTGGGAGATTTCAAAGCAGCACCCACAGTTATTTTTAATGGAGCAAGTTGAATTACTCTCTATTTTTCTGGTAGCAAATTACAGTACTCTTTTGTCGTCCAGAAAGATGGAAGTGTTAATATACAAGAAGGTCTCAGAGAGTCATCAGCCCTAGAGAAACTTTGTAGTTTTCACTACAAAGTAGATGCATGGTCAACCAGGTCACTACAATGTCTGGCAGGATAAGCATAGTAAGGTGGGCAAAAGAAAAGTTTAAGAAGCATTTTGCTGGACCCATAAAACAAATACTAAATTATCTTTCAAACATGTAAGCAGGCTAAAGCCTTGGCTCAGAAACAAATGGATAAATAATGGCAGAAATATTCAATGAGAGATATTAAAAACTCCTCCTGGAGCCACACAGCATCAGGAGTAGCAGAAAGATTCCCAGGGAAGAAACACTACTTATTCTGCCTGCGATTATCATCTTCCCTGGACATCATTTTTTTGGCCACAGTCCTTACTGAGTTCTGAGTTAGGCTGACTTAGTTTTGGACCGAGATGACTGTCTTGATTCGCATGGCTCAAGTGAAAGTGGTACCCAGAGAGACAGGGATGCCAAGAGACAGTCTTGGCATTCACCCTGAATTATGAGGCAGCTTTGAAACCCCACTCACAGGCCACAGGAATACTGTATTTATATCCCTGGGTTCAAGTCCCAAGCCATGCCCACGCAAAAAGTGGTGCTGAGGCACCTGTGCTTCCCAACCTGCTACTTCAGCTGCTCCCCAACACCCCCGCTCCCCTCTCTCCTCTCAGCCATGTCCACAAGCAGGTTCTTGGGACTTTCAATGTCTGTCTGCAGGCACAGTGGAAAGCAACTGGCTTTGGGCTCTGTGGGCTGCCCAAAGACTGCTCCCTACAATGTGAAAGTAGCCTTGTCAGAGGGCTACCCCATCCCCAATAACATACCACTAGCAACACTGTTGACACACACCAGTTCACATCTCCACAGTTTTCCAGCAGGGGGAAACTTGGAAAAGGAATGGGTTTGAGGCTGCTGAAGTTAACTCTACAGAAAAAATATCTTAGAGGTTATACTGACATTGTCTTGAGGGCTGGTTGCTCAAAATGATTCAATAAACCAACTTGCTAGAAAAAAACCACGGTAACTTACAGCTATACACACACCCTACTAACTTGTGCAAAATGTAAGAGACAAAACCCATGGATTGCAAAACCTCGTGATTGCAAAAGTCAGGGATTTTTCCCAATTAAGGGTAAACTGGCATACAGATAAATTCAGAACATGTCCAACGACATTTAATATTTTTTACAGTATCAGAAAGAGTGCTGCACCACAACAAATAATGTACTGCTGTGCACAGAGGATCTTGTTTACAAGCGTGGTGTCACTCCAATATTAAATATGACTCTTCATGTTCTACTTAGTCTCAACCAAAATCTATTACAAACTTCACAGAGGAAAATCATCTGGGGGTGGGGTGGGTGCGTGTGAGAGAAATTACAGAGGTCTCCATCCTGATAAAGTCTTGATTAAATTACCATTTGAAACTTCACAAGCTATAGATCCTTACATGACATGTTCCAATTGTTTCATTTTTAGTGGTACATAAGAGAGAATTCCATCTGCTGGTAACTGAAATTCATATTTGAAAATCCTTGCTCAGAGGACTGTACGAAGGTACGGCTTTTAAAATATTTTGGGCAATACAGATTAAGTAAATAAACAGAAATCATCTAAAAATGATCAGGAGAGACTGAAGTATTTTAATATATCTATTCACCAAGAACATAGGCTTTAAAAACAACATCAAACTACGTGAAACATACACTAGAACTTTTTCCATCACTCAACTCATTGTCTAACCGCTGCTCCTTTTCCCGTTGTACTTTCTGAGAATTAGGCAGTCACCACAACAATCCTGGCAAAACAGACCATAAAAACAGCATAATTTTGTAAGTAGAGGAGGAAATAGGAGTCTGTGGGATGGTTTGCAGAGCACCAAGACTAAGAAGATAATGCTAAGAAAGGATCCCTAGCTGGGCAGCCTCTAGATGGTTAACTTGTTCTGATAGCTTGAGTTGTCCCTTTTTGTAGACTCCCAATTTAAGTGTTTTTGCTTCAGAAACTACCAGAGATTCTTATGCCATTTAATGTCACCTGGAATAAGAAGCGAAACACATCGCAGACGTTAGACATGCAGCCTTCCTAAAAAGTCAGGGACTGTCAAACTGGGATTCAACAAGAGGCTCTGCTTATCAGGGGCTGTTAAGGGCATGCCTGAGCACTCTCTGACAACCAAACCTGCAAACTGGTGATTTCTGCAGGTCTGCAAACACGGCAAATACACAGCCCCAGGCTGTTCAGCAGAGTGCACAGAACCTCACATGTGGCCAAGCAAGGGTGAGCCCATCCCAGTTCCTGCAGCCCCTCCAATGCATGGAGGGCAACAGGAGACTGCTCAGCCTCCTGCCACATTCATGGCAACTCAAGGCAATGCTCTTTTAGAGCAAAACACACAAAGCCAAAATGCCTGCTCTGAGTGACGAGGGTTGGCAGGAGATTAGTGATTAAGCTTCAGTATTAGCAAAAAGTAGAACACCTTCCACAAACCTCACTTTCAATTAGCCACTGTAATTTCTTCATATAGCAAAGGGCTAAGCCCCCTAAAAAATAAGAAAACCCCAAAATAAGTAAACAAATAAACGAAAAAAACCACACACAAAAATTTCTGCTATTACGTGTTTAAAATGCTCACATTTGGCAGCCCATACCCCCAAAAAACCCATCTCTATTTACACAGCAGGAATACTGTTAATATCTTAATGGATAGACACAAACAGAAACATCCACACCATAGTGTACCATCTTCGTGTGGAAGATGCAAATGCCCCAAGTGAGGTTAGGAAACAAATGTCATAGCCAAATCATACATTTTTTTCTATCCTGTTGAGGGCAAAGCTGTGTTAAAACTCTCAAGAACCTCACTGAGGTTAGTGGGTCAAACCTAGTCCAAATTTGAAGAATAGACTGAGAACCTGATCTCAATGGAGTGTATGATTTTATGCCATTTAACTTTAGTGTTTTCAGAAGAGTTATTCCTGATTTACCCATGTCTTTTAATCATATACCTCAAAATCCCAGGCCAAGTTTTAACCGATGAGAATCATGGGCACTACATGCTCCACCTTTTCAGTTCCAAGTTTATCTGTTTTTCAGAGATCTTCCAACTTTCAGAAAAACTTTGAATTATCCTTACTGCAATCATATTCCTATATTATGCAAATTAACATTTGCTTGTCTTCTTTCACAGATTATTAATTAGAATGACCTAATCAGAACAAGAACAAAATCAAATTTAAATGAATGCCACTCTAAAACACATGCTTTAGTCAGACTTATGTTTTTATGTCCCAAATGGAAGAAATACAGTTAACTTCCCATTAACCAGGACAATGATAGACTGAGACACCACAATAACAATAATAGCAGTAATTCAGAGCCCCTCTAATTTACCTCCATCACAGGAAACTTTTACCTTAGTTCAGGATTATTTCAGGTAGAATGATTTTTTTCAGACTTTTTATCTTATGAGACGGACACAAGATCATACATAAAATTATGTTCATATACCTTCACACTGATAAGACCTCATAAAATCTCAAGGAAGGCAGGAGAAACATTCACTGACAGTTTGAAGAAATGACTCTGACAAGAGAGGGAGTTGTCAGGTCTATGGAGAATGGTTCTTGTCTCTTCTGTGTGAAAGGCCATGACAGCTGTGAGGAATGAGAAGAGGGGATGAGCCCAGCAAATACGCAGCTATTATTTGGAAGACAAACAAACAACCCTGGCAACACAGTAGTTAGACAGAGCATCACTTTCAACGTAAGTGTGTTTCAACTTCTGGAAATTTAACAGCAACAGTAATACTTTAATGATGAAATACATGAGATATATTTTACTATTTCTCTCACCAAACAAGTCAGTCTCAAAAGATGATTTTATTACTAAAAACAAAATTGAAGAACAGCAGCACACAAGCTTGGCCTTTTCACAAGGAAAAAGGGTAAATCATGGCCACAGAGGTGCATGCTGTAACAGCCAGCCAAACAACCCGAAAGGTTAGACAGCAACACTGCTGCCAAATTTCCCAAAAAACAAACCTTAACATATCAGGAAAATCTGAAGTTCATTCCCAAACTCTGATTTACACCTTGGGGAAGAATACCCACAGTTCCTCAAAGGGTACGATCTGCACACAGAGGGATTTGGCTCCATCCAAAGAAAGGTGAATTGCTGGAAGGCACTGCAAGTACGTGCTTTCAGGAAGAGTGTGCTCCCTAAGGAGTCAGGACTGCTGCGTACCAGAGGAGGCAGAGTGCACGCAGACACACATTCACATACACAGCAAAATGCAGGCAGTGAGGCATGAAGGAAATGCAGGCTTTCAGCAAATCCCGTAGACAGGCTGAGAAGTCAAAGATGAGGGAGAAACAATGCTACAGTGACAGTATTAATGTGCTACTGAGAGAAAAAGTGGAAGCAAATAATTTAGCTTTTGCAAGAAAAGTAGGAGTTGGCAAGAGAAAATAGCTACATCTGATGGGATGCCCTAATATTCATTTATTTTTTCATTAAAAATGACATCTACAGATTTTAAAACCATCTGTACCATAGCAAATACATACATAATTATTGTTGTCTCTGAAGACATCAACATATCTGTAAAAGAATAAAAATATACAAACCCCAGAATATTGTTATTCTCATTTTTATAATATGAAGCAAATTAAACTTAAATGAGGTTGTAGTCCTAAAATGCATTTTGTTAGTCAAAATGAAATTCTGAGATTTTCATTAGCTCTATAGTTTACTTCTTTTAATTTTTCAGTCTGGAAAATTAGTTCCATTTCACTGTAGAATACTTTCTCAAGAAAGCTGGGAAAGCCCTGTAGTCACAATAATTTGCGAACTAGACCAGATATTGTGCAAGGACCTTGTGCTCCTTGTGATTTAACTTTGGAGCTCAGATTTCCACAATTATGTGCTAGTTCACTAGGACTGCCCCTTTTCAAACTCAGCATCACACACTTCCAAGGGCTGTATGACTATACAGTAATAAGACACAAATTATTTCTTCAAAACCCAAAAAGCCTGACTTGATATTTCACATCAAAAAAGGCTCAGTAAAATTTTTAGCAAATTGATTCATTGATTATTAAGCTGTCACCACACAAGAACATAAATCAAATATGTGGATAAACACCTTGGGGCTTGCTTTGCTGTGTATCCATTTGAACACATCCCTATGGATCCCACAGGAAAACAGCAGTGCTATAAATTAAGTCTCTGAAAATGTTTAATAAACAGAGAAACTAATATATTATTTTGGGATTTTTATATTATTTTTAGGTTATAATTAATGTTGATGTTAAATATAGGGGTTTTTTAACACTAGAAAGCAGCACATTTTCATTGCCATGTTTTTGAGATAAACATACAGTCAACATTAAAGAATCAGAATGTTTTTGATTGGAAGCGACCTTCAAGATCATCTTGTTCCAATGCCCCTGCCACAGACAGGGACACCTTCCACTAGACCAGGTTGCTCAAAGCTCCATCCAACTTGGCCTTGAACACTCCCAAGGATGGGGCAGCCACAACTTCTCTGGGCAACTTGTTCCAGTGCCTCTCTACCCTTACAGTAAAGAATTTCTTCCTTCTATGTAACCTAAAACTACCCTCTTTCCGTTTAAAGCCATTCCCCCCCGTCCTACCATACCTGAAGGCTGTTGTAAGGTTTCCCTGGAGCCTTGTCTTCCCCTGGCTGAACAACCCCAAATCTCTTAACTTGTTCTCATAGGGAGGTACTCCAGCCCTCTGATCATCTTTGTGGCCTCCTCTGGACTTGCTCCAGCAGCTCCATGTCCTTTTTACACTGCGGACCTCAGAGCTGAACACAGCACTCCAGGTGGGGTGACCTGCTGGCCACACAGGTTTTGATGCAGCCCAGCACACAACTGGCTTTCTGGGCTGCCAGCACACACCACTGGGGTCATGTCAAGCTTCTCATCCACCAACACTCCCAAGCCCTCCTTCTCAGTGCCGCTCTCAATCCATTCTTCACCCAGCCTCTATTTGTGCTTGGGATTGCCTGACCCATGTGCAAGATCTTGCACTTGGCCTTGTTGAACTCCATGAGGTTCACACAGGCTGACCTCTCATGTCTGCCAAGGTCCCTCTGGATGCCGTCCCTTCCCTCCAGCACACTGACCACACACACAGCTTGGTGTTATCTGCAAACCTGCTGAGGGTGCACGCAACCCACGTTATCAACGAAGGTGTTACTGACCCCTGAGGAACACCAGTCCTCGCTGGGCTCCACCTGGACATCAAGCTGTTGACTGCAACTCTTTGACTGAGACCATCCAGCCAACTCATTATCCACTGAGTAGTCAAATACACGCTGTTTCTGTTCAGAGGCAAGGATGTGGTGTAGGACAATGTCAAATGCTTTGTACAAGTCAAGGTAGATGACATCAATTGCTCTTTCCTTACTCACCAATGCTGTAACCATATTGTAGAAGGCCATCAAGTTTGTCAGGCACAATTTGCCCTTAATGAAGTCATGTTGACTGTCACCAATCACCTCCTTATTTTCCATGGAAGGAAGGATCTGCTCCATCATCTTGCCAGACACTGAGGTGAGACTGACTGGTCTGTAGCTCCCTGATCATTCTTTTTTTTTCCCTTTTTAAAAAAGGGGCTTCACTGGACGGCCCTTTTCCAGTCAGTTTAAACTTCACTGGACTGCCATGACTTCTCAAATAGGAGGGATAAATGGCTTAGCTACTTCATCTGCCAGTTCCCTCAGAACCTATGGATGCATTTCATCAGGTCCCATTAACTTGTGCACCTTCAGGGTTCCTTAAACAGTCCTGAACCCGACCTCCTACACCAGGTGGTTTTTCATTCCCCCAGTCCTTTCTGGGACTTGAATCCTTCTGCAACTTGGGTGGCAGGGTTAGAGCACTTGCCAATGAAGACTGAGGCAAAAAAAAAAAATCATTATGTACTTCAGCCTTCTCCACACCCCAGCTAATCAGGTCTCCTGTTTCCTCATGGAGAGGGCCCACATTTTCCCTAGTCTTTCTTCTATCACCAACATATCTGTATTAAGTTTTTGTTATTGCCCTTGACATCACTGGCCAAATTTAATTCTATCAGGGTTTTAAGTTTTCCTAACCTGATCCCTGGCTGCTCAGATAATCTCCCAGATATTCCTCCCAGGCAACTTGTCCCTGCTTCCATCCTCTGTAGGCTTCCTTTTTGTGTTTGAGTTTGTCCAGGAGCTCCTTGTTCATCCATGCAGGCCTCCTGGCCTTTTTACCTGACATCCTCTTTGTTAGGATGCATCACTGCTAAGCTCAGTAGTGGTAATTCTTGAATATTAACCATCTTGATGGCTCCTCTTCCCTACAGGGCTTTATTCCATGGCACTCTACCAAACAGGTCCCTGAATAGGCCAAAATCTGCTCTGCTGAAGTCCAGGGTATCGAGCTTGCTGTGCACCCTCTTCACTACCCCAAGGATCTCAAATTCCTCCATTTCATGATCACTGTAGCCCAGGTTGCCCCTGAGCTTCACATGCTCCACCAGCCCCTACTTGTTGGCTAGAACAAGGTCCAGCACAGCACTCTCTTTGTTGGCTCCTCTATCACTTGAAGAAGTTACCATCAGTGCACACCAAGAACCTTCTGCATTGCTTATGCTCTGCTGTGTTGTCTCTCCAATATCAGGTTGGTTGAAGACTCCCATGAAGACCAGGGTTTCTGAATGTGAGAACACCACTATCTGCCCACAGAGGACCTCATGTGCTCAGTCTTCCTGGCCAGGCAGCTGTCACAGACCCCCACTGTAATGTCACCTGTCCCTGCCCTCCTTTAATCCTGACCCATGAGCTCTTGGTTGGCTTCTCTTTCACCCTAAGACAGAACTTCATGTGCTACAGATGCTCACTGGCACAGAGGGTAACACCCTCCCTTCATCTCTCCTGCCTGTTCTTCCTGAAGAGCCTGTATCCTTCCATTCCAGCACTCCAGTCATGGGAGCCCCATCCCACCATGTCTCCATGATGCCAATAAGATCACAGCCCTGCAGGCATGTGCACAACTTTATTGATCCCCCTTGCTGTGTGCACTTGCACAGAGGCAGTAAAGTTGGGCCCCCAATGAAGGCACCTCACTGGCTGGAATATTGCCACAAGTTAGTTGGTTATTTAACCTGTCAGAACACAAACCTCGAAAGAGAGATAAAGAAATCTCTTCCATTTTATCAGTTAGAGAGATTTAAGCTCTTATGAATAATTGATGCTGTATGTAATTACTAACACTGAAAATAAAAAGATGAAATGCCTGCCTGATATGTTAGACCAATGACCCAACACAGTGAAATGGGCTCTCACAACCCATTAATGGGAATCAAACACCGCTCTTTTCCCACCCAAGCAGCTAGTCCAAGATTTGGGGCAATTTTTTTCATTTTTAAATTTATTCTTTCAGAAATATGTCCCATGTTAGAACATAAAAGTGAAGACATTGATGTATTGAGTTTTTCTATCTTAAATGTGCATTCTGTTACTGAGCATATTTCCCCTTAGAAATTCATCCTTCTTATTGCTTGTGATTCATACACTTGGTCATTATCTCATTAAAAGTAATCAGTGATCCAGATAAGAAGGAAAAAAAAACCCATATATAATTCACAGCAATATTTCTAAACTTTTGTTACAGCAAAAAGTTAATTTGTTTTAGAATTTGTCTAGGTACAAGCTGAAGATGTGAATCTGTGTAGAAACCCTGGCTTGGAGAACTTGCTGCCCTCAACCCCAGGTTACTCAGGATATTATGATGAAAACCAGTAGTATGTATGAGAGAAGATTTCTACCCACCAGAGACAATATATTTTGAAATCAAAAAAGAGATATAAAACTGACCATAAAAATACTGATGGAATATATGTATGAGGGAGGTCAGCCTTCCTGGGACATGCCCTGGACTGTGAAGACCCAATCCTTCCGACAGAGCCAAAACCCACAACCTGCTGCCCTGCTTTAGCTTGGTCACCACCTATAGATTTTGTTTTGTACAATTTACCAAACCGCCTATTTCTGCCTAGCAGAGTGGGTTGGGGTGGTTTAGTTTGGTTTTTTACCATGATCACTGCACCCCAACACCACTTGCAGTAACATTCTTCCTTGCTAATGTGTTACCAGATCCAAGGGATACTCTGCTAATAGCTATAGCATAGTTTACAATTGCTACTAAACAATCTGACACAATCTGACACAAAATGTCAGTAATGCTTTTATCTTCTCACCATCTGTAAATGGCTTCTTTCCACTTGAAATTTCATAAGCTATTTTAAGAATATTGTGGTTATTTGCTTTCTAACACTGCTGCATAGGCATTTAGATCCATTTCATGTTCTCTCCTGCTTTCTAATTTTGCTGCCTGGAGCATATTTACTAATGTATGCATGTTCCCTATCAGAACAGGAGAAAAACTGGTCATTCTGCCAAAACCCTACCAGCAATGCCCAAATCAGTTGGGTGGTGCTGCTCGTCTTTAAAAGTATCAAATTGACATTTTATATGACATTATGCTTCAGGTTCACCATCTCAAAAGATGAAGAAAAACTTGAACCTGTTCTTGAACCAGTAGTTCTGCCACACTGAAAACTAACAAAGCTTTTACAAGAGTGACCTGTTCTGATTCCCTGATAGGCAACAGCTTCCCTTAACCATTACACAACAGTGCTCCAGATCTTTTTTTTTTTTTAACAAAATTTGGCCTACGTCTTTTGTCTCTTGACAGTAGCTGCAAGATATATTTATTACAAAGGAATAACGTTGCGATCTCACTGATGGAAGTGGGTTGGAGAAGATGTCATGGCTGTCAGTATTCTTCTCTGAAGGAGTACACCCTTGTGTAGAGTTTATAATTATCTCATCTATTTTATATGGTTTAACAACGGTGAACATAACTGCTTTTTCCCGTACACATTCATACTACCTGTGTTTAATCCAAAGCCTCAAACCTTTTAAGACTCAGGCTTTCCTATTATTTTTCATGTTTTTGTCACTTTGCTATTAGGTTATTACAACAAATCCTACATGGGCAAACACCATTAAAATGTTCTGAAGCAAAGATTTTTTATAAAAAGACTCTGACTGGTTCCTAGGACTACCTTGGCAGAAATGTGTGGTACAAAGTACCTTGATGGAGAACTATATGAATATGTATGATCTGCAATCTGCATTGCCTGCTTATTCACTTCCTGGTGAAATTTAAGATTTTGGACTTGATGTGTATTTTAAAGTTTGCATATTTTAAGAACATTACGTACTTATAGGGAGTTTCTCTTGCATCCATGATAATTGATTCTCAGCTAGTCAGATCTAAAATAGACAGTTTTGTCAGCTTTCAGATTATGAGGCAAAGCACATTTTCCCCACTTGGTTTTAGAGAAAGGCTGAGATATATACCTTATCAGAAAGTACAGTGACCCTAAAAGAAAAAAAAAATCCCAAACCTCAAGTGTTACTGCTTGAATAATAAGAATAATTATATGAAATAATGGCACTGAGACTGTTTCAGGGACAAAAAAACCCAACAAGAACACCAAACCAAACAAAATAAATACAAGCATCTAACTAGAAAAGTCATGACCAAAAAGTGAAGCTCTTAAGGAATATCCTGTCCTCACTCCTAGCACATAACAGAAGCTTGCAGATGATACCGATGGCAGGATAACACTTCCTGGACTCCAATGAAATGTCAGGCAGAGCATATCAGCCATTTCTTAGTCCAACACTTCACTGGTTTAACTATAAATAACATACTTCCCACTATTATACAAACTGTCCACTGCCTAGCACCCAACAAAACCAGTTAGAGAAACAACACCACAATGAACAAATCCCAGTGTTCTCCTACCAGCTAGGAACACGCCCACCGGGGTCACTTCCCCAAGCTCAGATCCCTTAGGTCTGAGTATAGTTTCTGAGAACAAGTTTGGGATATTTCTGGGTTTTGTTTTTCTGTTTCTAGTTAATGCTTGTACTCTTAGGCTGCAGACCCTGGCAACACCAGCAGCAAAAGCCTGGTCTACCAAAAACTATTGTAGAGATCTAAGAGTTTGAGTGAAAGACAGAAGAAAGAAGAGAGAAGAGAAAGAAGAGAAAATCAAAAATATTTTACTGCTCACTTCCCACATACGTGCAATGGGAATGACTGCAAGCAGCTGTAAGGGATTACAGTGAAGCTGTTAGCCAAAGCACCCTTCATGATTTGGCCTTTACAGTTCTCAGGGGCAAGTGAATGAAGCACAGCTGGTGCTGGCAGCTGCACTCACTTCAACACAGGCCCAAGGTACCACTGCAGTAACTGCCCTCATTTACTCCTGCAAACATTCAGGACGACATGAACCCAGGGAGAAGGTGGGATACAGATTCAACCTTAACAATACAAGCATTTCAAACACTCAAAACCCCTATCCATACCCACAAGACTACTGATGATGCCCTAACTATAGAGACCCCAAGTGTCATCCAGGCTGACCTTCATGAATGGCTGTATGAGCCAAGAAAGGGCATAGAGAAAGCCACCAAAAAAATCCCTGGTGACAGTGATACCTAAGCAACTCCACAGGCAGCATCTTGAGTTAGCTACACACTGGCCTGTTGGCATTGCACTAGCAATGCAGGTGCTACTGAAGACACACGAAATCTGCCAGAGCAACTGAAGGGCTGCAGATAACAGCAAAAATCTATCAACAACATGACTTGCAATAAAACAAATTATTGTTCTCTCTATTGATATCATCCTGTGAACAAGAGAGCTGAAGAAACTCATGTAAGCAAAGTGCATTACCTACTGTTTTTCCGTTACTCAGAAGGGTATCAACTGAGGATCCCACAAATGGCACCTCCCAGCCATTTGGTACACCTGGCTGTCATTTTCCCCTGAATTGGACAAGTAAAGAATGGTGGCAGTTAGGCATAACTACTCTCCAAGTGACCAGGCAGCACCTTCCCTTTGACCCATTGCCTTGTGATGGCCAGCTACCGAACAACAAAGAACATGGACCTCATCTCCGTGATCACCAGCATCCTGATGCTGAAATTCTCCCTTTAACTCCACTGTCACTATCTCTCTTCTCACAAATGTAGGCAACTCATAGCACAATATGCTGCACAGCTGTAATGGTTTGGATCTGGCTTTCCT
>VZRE01003966.1:713547-732393 GCA_013396775.1 Cephalopterus ornatus | reverse complement strand
TGTGTTTGAGTCCCTTCAACAGCCTGGTTACTCTGGACCTGCTCCAGAGAAGGAGCAGCTTTTACTTCAGTGATACTGGAGCAAAACTTCTACGGTTTTGTGGAAAAAGCAAACTGATCGCCTCCAAGTACCTTAAAAAAACCTGTTCATCTTGCTGGGTTTGTGATTTATTTTTTTTTTCATTTATTCCCTCACCCAGCCAACTGCAATTCTTTCTTTCTGATACTTCAGTGTCATTAATTTAAAGGGAGAGCTTACATTATCACTCTTGAGTTACTTGACAGCTTCAAGTTGTGCCTGTGGGTGTTATATTGCTCTCAGGGACATCTTATATAATAATGCAGATACCATTTTTCAGCTGGCACAGCACATCTACAAACTTAAATTTTACTGAGATCCATGATAGAATGAAGTCTTCTCAAATAGCTGAATATCAGCAAGGAGTTTGAACCTTCAAGAGTAGCACAAGCTCTGTGAAACTAATGCTTTTGAGATCAAAACAAATACGTTAGTGACAGCTATTCTCTTTTTAAGACAACCTATGATAAATACACTAGAAAATAAACATCAGGGGGAGAGAAGGAAGACACCATTGTCAAAAAGTGACAATTGTTTCACTCCATTGGTTCACTGTAGGACTACCTTTGGGTTCTACTACAGAGAACAAATAAAGAAGAGTCACCAATTCCCACTGTGAATGTCATACTCATTACTGAAATGCACTCTCATTTAAATTATTCTAGTTTTCCCTTCCTACATCTGGATAGTATTATATTTCTCCCTGTCACAAAAAGAGGCTTCTACAACTTTTTTTTTGTCTCCATGCAGTCACAGACAAATCAAGTCACTGCAAACAGATTTTCTGTTTCTGGAATAATACAGTGGCAAAACCAGTAAGTTTGAATGAAACTCCTTTGTAGTTTTCCAACTGACTGTACTAGTATGTGTTTTCTTTCTGAAGACCTAACCTGCTGTGGCATTATCATGATGGCCTTTTGCCATCTTTCACATCTTTATTATTTTTCTCAATGTAATTTCTGGTTTTAATTATCCACAAATTTTGTCACTTATTTAATTACTAAAAATATCAAACTGCATTAATCCAGCACCATTCTCTATAATCCTAGTAGAAATACTTCCTTTCACTGATTACTATTATCTGCCAGTTAATCAGTTCTACATCCATTTAACATCTACTTTGTGGGTAATATGAAAGCTATATTTTAATTTACACTATTCTATTATAGCTATTTTTGTCAAAGATGATTTAAAAGATCTGCTTTACGATGAAGTCACATGAGATCACTCCTGTTATGTAGGTATTTTCAACTTTGCACTAGGACCCCATCATACAGATTTTTTTGCCTAGAATTGATACATGCTAACTGATCTACAGTCACGTGGTTTACCCCACTTTTCTTAAGTAGAAAACTTAGGTGACACAATAATTTTCCCAATGTCTGTATTACTTCAAGGCTTATTCAAAGTAAATATAAAAGGCCAGATATGTCCTTCAGCCAGCTTCTTTAGAATCTGCAGATTCAAATTGCTTAACCATCCACAGTTTAGAGGTTTTTTTTTTAAGTAAGCAATTTAACTTACTCCTCCATCACAGAATTACATTAGTGGTAGTGAGCAACCCTGCTTTTTCTGAAGTAAATACATTTCACTTTTCCTAAAATCTATACAATTCCTCAGTGAGATTTTGATTCTTGTTTAAGCAATGGAATGGCAACTTCAAAATAAAAGTGTCAGTGCCATTAACAGGTATGATGTTCGTGATCCTCAACTTGCATTGGGTCAGCTATTTATGATTAACATGCTTAGTGAAGTTCTGGGCACAAACCATTCTCTTGAAAATCACTAGGTCTTGACTGTGAGACCTGTATGCTGAACAGTGACAAAGGACCTAGTTCCATGGTCAAGATGCAACAACATTTCTCCATAGCTTTTATTACAATAGAGAGGAGGAAAAAAGGAGTATAGGAAAGAAAAATATTGTGAGTTTGTAGAGATGTGTAGAAATAGCACAAGTTTCTGTGGGTTCCCCAGGCAACTACTAGCTTACAGGACTGTTAACATACTCTTCTCCTAGCAACAGCACTGAGAGCTCAGGAAGCATGAAGCAGGATCTCCCAAATTCTGTTTATCTTGCTTACCTTATGTCAATATATTTTAAATATATTCTTTTATTTGTGACCTCAAAAATCTAATTTAACATAAAAAACCAGAACAGTAATAGACTAGGTTATAGAGCAGACTATTTGGTAGACATAAGTCTCACTAGCAGCCTCATTGTTCTAACATACTAAATACAAAGTATACTCTTCAAATCTGAAAGAAAAGGCTATGCCACTACTGAGAAATAATAAATGGGCTGAGGATTTGATAGAAGTTTGGCAAAAAAAAGACTCCTCAGAAACATAAGAAATAAAACTTTAATATAATTCATATATATGCAGACAGCGCATATGAGAGGAATAGGCAGGAGAAGCAAACACAGATGAAACACAGAGTGGTCAAATGAGCAGATAGGAATAGGAGGTGTTGATAAAGCCCACATTTCACCTGAGTCAAAGCAAAGTAGAACTTCAAACTAGCTGTTTTTACTATCACCAAATACTAAGTTTCAGATTACTTTCCCACTATACACACTGGTAATAAATTAAAAACAAGAACATTGAGCTTGACCTCTCTTCAGAAATACTTCCTCACAAGCAAGGAAAGAGCATTATAAAACAGCCTGGCTTACCAAGCCTGCCCCAATAGATGGCAGTAAAACATGGTATGCAAGTCTAGCAAAAACACCTACTAGCAAAAGCATAATGGAAAAAGATGAGTAAAATATCAGCCAGACAAAATCAAGTAAGAAACGACAGAGTATGCATAAAAAAAAGCAGTATTGCAAAGGACAGAAACCCCTCACTTCAGTAGTAGAACACACAACCTCTGATATTTCAAAACTATTAACACAGATTCCTACAGCTCTCACTATAGAAAAAATAAGACAGACATTCACAGGTTGTAAAATGTAAGGTGACAATGCATCAGCCAACCATAAGGCAACAATAACATGGGAAGAAACTAGAACTAAGCTTGCTTGAATTTCTTCCTAGTCCTCCTTTACACCAGCAGCTGTTGCTCAGTGGCAACTGTCTCCCAGCAAACACAGCTGCTTTGTTACGGCATGAGAACTGTAAAGTTAAAGAGAGAAGCGGGAACAATCTGTTTAACTTTCCCTGTTAAGTAAAATGCAGAGTAGCAAAAAGAAAGCACAGATGGCAAGAATAGACATCTTAAATGCACAAGTCCTCCACAGTTCAAGGTGACAGGATGGGCAAGATGTTCCTTATTTAAAAATATGTATTCCTTTAGTTCTGCTCTAGCAGCTCTGCTGAAGTTGACAGCGATGCATAAGCCTTACTGAAGGTTAAACTTTGCCCAGCTCTGCAAACATACACTTGCCCAGCTTTATGAATGCACCTAAATTCGTTCAAGTCATTGTGTATCTGTGACAAGCAATGAATGCCTATGTTTACAGAATAGTACCGTCCTTCAACTGAGAGAAAACAATGTGAATTTTTATGCCCCACAGTCACTTTGACTTTTAATCAGTAAGACGCAGCACATTTTCACCTCTATCAACTCAAAGTTATTTATACAAATCCCCGCAATTCTGTGGCAGTGCTCATTATAGGTGTACTGCAACACAAAGAGAAATTTTCTCGAATGACCATTTTACATGGTCTAAGAGAGGATATTTTTTCAGGAAAAGAAAACCGTATGAAGCTCTTCTCTAACTCACCACTTAAAATCTCCAGCCTATTCTTCCAGAAAATGAAGTAGCAGATTTATTTTGTGAAGAGAATAAACTAGCCTAGTGTTGCCTTATATTAATCTGAATGCATAAAAATACAGTTCACTATAATGCTAGGAAGTTGGAATCATGTATCTCTACAATTTAGTGAATACCACTATAAAGATAAAAACATAAAGGGATTAAAATTTTGTTGTTCGACTTAATACTGACAAAGCAGCATTACTTTTAAATTTAAGACTTGCAGCATAAATCCAATGTAACACTGCTCTCTTGTGGTTAAATACATGAAGTTCATCTGCAGAATGTAACTGTTTACATCAATTATTTTTAAAAATTTTCAAAGATATTTTAATCTAAGACAGTTTTTGATGATAAGGAGTTTAAAGCAACCAGTGCCAACTCCACCCCTGCACACTATACTGCTTGTCTCCATTACCTAAAGAGAGAATTAAAACTCCTCCTTTTGGTTCTCTGTTCCATTGAAATTAAATGCCTAAATTAGCCTTTAACAAAAGGTATGCATGCATCCATCCCCATAACAATGAAAATGGAAGTCTGACTCTTCTTGCTGACATACGTAAATAACTTGTTTTTAAAGCCTCCTTCAGCCTTCCAGGCTCAATAAAAATGTAAGCAGAAAGTAAAATGTAAAGAGGACTAGAAACATAGCTGGAACAAAAGCATCATGCTGTTTTTCTTTCAGTATGCAAAAAACCAAATAAATTAAAATTCCCATTGCAGAAGGAGAGATCCTGCTGACAGGATTTTTAGTGGCAATAATAAATAACAAAAGAACAGCCTTTTATAATCAAAATTTGTAAATAATCTGGCCAAAGAATACTGAAATGAGCAAAATATTTCTCAAGTTGAAAGACAGCTGTCATCTTTAGCCTTACGCACAAAACAATTTCAGATATTGTTAAAACTATCACCACAGTTCGTGACTGGGTTCCTAAACAAAATGTTTCAAGGCATAACTATGGAGCGTAGTGCATTGTTACAAATCACTGAAACACTTACTAACAGCAAGAGAGGAAAAAGCCTGTCAGACCCTTCCAGATTGTGCCTTTCACATTTGTCTAACTACAAGAAACAAAAGCAGAATAATTTATACAAACAGATTCAAACATTAATTCATATCTTTTTTCTTGTTATGCTCTTTTTCTCCTGTACCCTTTACAACTTTCCTACAAAAACTCTATCCTACACAAACTAACTATCCAATACCTCTCCTTTTTTGATATACTGTAAATGTAGAGTAACATCAGCTTCATACTTCAAAGTATTTTGAATAATAATGAAAAATTCCCCTCTTTATACATTGATGATTTACAACAGGTATCTTATTCCTTCTAGTCAAGCTACATGCTTCCTCTTCAAATCTTTGAAAGTAAATTGCCCTTCTCTGGACACACTCCAGCACCTCAATGTCTTTCTTGAAGTGATGGGCCCAAAAGTGAACACAGGATTTGAGATGCAGACTCACCAGTGCTGAGTACAGGGGAAAAACCATTGCCCTGGTCCTGCTGGCCACACTATTGCTGATACAAGCCAGGATGCCATTGGCTTTCTTGCCCACCTGGCACACTGCTGGCTCATGTTCAGCCACTGTCAACCAGAACCCCCAGGTCCTTTTTCACTGAGCTGCTTCCTAGACATTTTCTAAGAATTAACTTCAGCCTTTGTAATAAGATGTCAGAAATAGAATATTACAAGTTAAAAATTAATCAACCTCACTAATAGCTATGTACCTTCCTACACATACTTAGCAAATTGAGAAACTGACGTGTGACCTTCTCATAGAGGGAGATCAGGTTGGTCCAGAAGGACCTGCCTTCCATAAATCCATGCTGGCTGGGCCTGATCCACTAGTTGTCCTATATCTACCAAATGGTGGCACTCAAGACAATCTGCCCCACAACCATTCCCAGCACTGAGGTCAGACTGACAGTCCTGGAGTTCCCCAGATCCTCCTTGCAACCCTTCTTGTACATGGGTGTCACACTGGCCAACTGCCAGTCACCTGGGACCTCCTTAGTTAGCCAGGACTGATGACAAATGATGGAAAGTGCCTCAGTGAGCACTTCCACCAGCTCTGTCCATACCCGTGGGTGGATCCCATCTGGCATGACAGACCTGTGTGCATCCAAGTGGTGTAGCAGGTTGTGAACCTTTACTCTTGAATTACTGGGGCTTAATTCCACGCTCCCTGTGCCTGTCTTCCAGCTCAGGGGGCTGGGTACCCAGGGAATAAGTGGTCTAGCTATCAAAGACTGAGGCAAAGGCAGCATTAAGTAGCCCGGCCTCTTCCTCATCCTTGTAACTGTTTCCTCTCACATCCAGTAAAGGATGGAAAATTCTTCTTGGCCCTCCTGTTATTGTTAAACTATTCACAGAAACATTACAGAAACATTTTTATTGCTTTTTACTTCAGTAGCCAAAGTTCTACTTGGGCTTTGGCCCTTCTAATTTTCTCCCTGCCTAACCTCATAACATTGTTAGTCTTTCTGAGTTGCCCGACCCTTCTCACAGAGGTCATAAGCTCTCCTCCTTTTCCTGAGCTCCAGCCAAAGCTGCCTGTTCAGCGAGGCTGGTCTTCCCCACCAGCTCATCCTACAGACCACAGGAATGACCCACTCCTCTCCTTTAGGATTTCCTTCTTGAAGAATGTCCATCTTTCCTGGTCTTCTTTGCCTTTCAGGACTGCCTCCCAGGAGATTCACTCAACCAGTCTTCTAGACAGGACAAAGTCTGCCCTGCGGAAGTCCAAAGCAGCAGTTCCTGTTGACTCCTCTCCTTACTATTGAAAACTATCATTTTGTGATCACTGTGCCCAAGATGCCTCTAACCATCATATCACCCACCAGGTCCCTCTCTGTTTGCACACAACAGGAGCAGCAAGGCACCTTCCCCACTGAAAACTACTCAAATTTCACACAGATATCCTTGCCTTTACCCATACAGTCTGTACCTGTGTGTGCAGAGAGATGACAGATTATATATTAATTGTCCCTCACAAGTAGTTAGTATCTGCACAGGTCTGGAATATTATAGGACTATATCAGCAGTGATGTTCTCACAATTTAGGTAATTGTATTCATTGTAATGGGAAGCTCACTCAAATCTCTTAGGATCTCCTAGAGGAAAACCTGTAAAACTGTTTTTAAAAGACTGCATTGTACTTTTCCTTCTCACCCTATTTACCCAAAATATTTGAAACATTTATTCTTGTTTCAATTTTATCAACTGGAAAATCGGATATACTTATACATATTTTGTAGGCTTTTTAGAGGAAAACCAAAACCAACTTTCATTCCAGAGACCACCCCAGCAACCCTTGAAGGAAGACATGCTGCCCAAAAATTCGTGAGTGGTAGGAGGGTAAATTTTTCAGACTTCTTCAGTGATAAAAAAAAAGGCACAGCCTTTCCTAAGATTGTTCTAGCAGATCAACAGAGCACTCATGTTCTTCAGTCTCTTCCTCCTCTCTCATATCAATAGCACAACTCTTGAGCTGCATTGTGACTGAGCAGTTCATTCAGGGACCTTATGTGAACCAGGGCATTTGCAGGCGAACAGGGCACGGATTCTAGGTGGGCATAAGTAACCTTCAAGAACGTCAAGTTGCTTCCAAGTTGTTGATACAGAAGCTCTAGTCAAAGAAAATAAGATGACAAAGCCACATTTTCATCAGTTCTGAAAGTGAGAAAAATCTCTGCAATAAGTGATAAAACTTTTCATTGCTAACTATTCCTAAGCTTTGCAACTTCTTAGTATTGAAAACTGTCAGATGTTACCAGATACCACCCACAGACTTCTCAAGCTATACCAGAGTTGAATGCCTGCCCTAATTTACAACGGGAACTACATAAAATAAAGACTCTGTTCTCATAACATGTGTATGTGGTACATAGTCGGGGGAAAAAAAAAAAACAACCCATATGGCCCATGATTTATTCTTTTTCCTAACGAAGCAGATCAGCTTAAACTACTTTATAACTAAATTACTGTACAATTCACATCAAACTGACACAAAAATCAGAGAGAGTATCCAACAGCCAGAGTGGTCATACAGCTCACTAAAATTTGCAGATGCTTCTGACGCTAGATCATTGGTTTCAGAGGTACTAAGAAATTTCTCAGAAGTCCTTTCCAAAACAAAAAGACACTTCCAAATTCAAAATTCCTACTGCAAACTCCTGCTGTGGCCAAATCCCAAGATGAACTCTGGAGAGAACAGAAAAATACAAAAGGAGTCCAAAACAATAGTTCTTCCTGAAGAGAAGAAACTGTTGGTCACCTAAAGCAACTAACGTACAGGAGAGAGACTACTGTATTGAGGGTTTTGTAGATAATTCAGTCTCTCACAGAAAGAATTCCATCCTTGTGTTTGTCAGTCATGACAGAACAGCCACAAACCCTGAAATCCCCTGGATCTAGGAACACTGATATAAAAAACAGGAGATAACTTGCTCCACTTCACCACACTGCAGATACTGAGGAAAAAGGGAGCCAATTCATAAGCCTTATGTTCCCTGGGACTCATCTGCCCTCACATCCTCTTTTGCAGGCACTGCATGGACTTCCATCCCTGTCGCTCCCTGCTGCCCTAGTACAGCAGACTGGAGCTGCAGCCAAGACAGTGAGGAGTTCTGATAGAAGAGGGTAAGACTGCCAAGTAGGGGGCCGAGCTGGCTATTCGGTATGGATTTCACAGCAGTTGTTAAATTTAGGTAGAGAAAGCAGCAAACGTGTATTTTGAAAAAAAGGGAAGGCCAAGCTGTTATGGACCAAGCAAGGAATGGGAGAACATGATAAAGTTAAATTATTACTAAATCCAGAAAAAAACAAACATCTAGATGATGATCATTTTAGGAGCATAATATATCAAGTCACTTAAGCTTCAGTATTAGTCAGAAGATAGCTTTTAAAATTAAAATGGAAGTATGGCATTTGCACACTAATTTCTTACAATTGTGCAAATAAGACTCAGCAGAAGTGGGGGGGATACAGCTGCCAGTCTACTCTGTGAAAGTCAGCAGGGAAATAGAAGACACACAGGATATATAAGGGACACATTCAACAGTCTGACAGGATTTGGGTTTTACACATCAGGATCATTAGACAGAAGATTAAGTGAAGGCAGCTACTGTGAGAAGTGGATTATAATAACTTTGTAAATAAGTGGCTCCATCAAGTACTCTGGCAGCAAAACATATAAGCTGTACTTCAATTAGTTTTAGATAATGCAATTTAAGAAGCTGTCTAATATGGTCAGTTCTTAAGATACAAAAGAGTCTGCAACACAAAAGGCCACTATCACACACATCTACAACATAAAGAAAATTTTATTTTATAAACTCATGTAAACAAAACTGAGGTCAGATGAACAAGCTGAGGTGGGAATTAATGTTTACTTACATGGAATTTAGACTATGTGCTAGCAGATCTCTCTACAAGGTCTTTTTTATCTCAGAATGCAGCTCCCTCATATTACAGGCACTTAGTAGGCAGCTGCAGTTTACTTACAGCACAAAGTTTCATGAACATAAAAGTTCATCTCCTGACCCAAAATAAATCACAATACTGTTTGCACATGGAATAAGGAGTTGCATCAGCAAACTGCAAAGAAAACCATGGCAACTATACCACTAATGAAAAAGTATTACCATTATATACAGTCAGTGATTACACACTAATAAAAAGTTTATACTTTGTTATTTACACTGCAGTGCAAACAGAACACACACCTCAGCTGACACAGCAATAAATTTCCCTCCCCACACACACTGCTTTCCTCAATTTCCCAGGTTTCAAACACACTGCTCCATAGTAATGGAAGCCTTCTTTTGGTTCTGTGCTTCTCATAAAAACATCACATTCACAAGTTTGGCTTCTGGGAAACTAGGGAGGAGGTAATTTTACAAACCCTACAACACCCAAACTTTAATAGCATAGGAAAGACCTGTTCTAGAACAACACAATACAGCACCTTACAGCAATTTCCAAGTGGAGCCACCACTTATATACACTATGAAGTTTCCTCAGAAGTCTCCACTGCAGCTAAATATGAGCTCTCACTTTCCACACTGGTACCTGTTGAACTTCATCAGTTCTTGTAAGGCTAGGTTTTGCATTTAGCTTCAGACTGCAACGTCCAACCTGGGGAGCAGGGATGGAATTAAAATTATATCCAAGACAACTCAATTAGATGTTTAAATAGAAACAGTTCGGAAGAGTTGTTGTACTTCTCTTACAGTAGGAAGAACAAAATAGTAAGACTGTGCAATTGGTTTAAGTACCTTTATTCTTCAAAATATTCAACAGTTAACAATTAGAGTCTCGATTACAAACTCATAAGATTATTCTCCTTTAAGCAGAAAAATTCCATCTTCTTGTATCTACTCCTGAATACGCTGGCCTTAAGCAGTCTCTCTTTCAGGACTTTATAATCCAGCTGTTAGAGGATCTATTTTTGATCTTTGTATCTAGAATCAGATGCATCACCTATGCAATGCAATGGTCTGCAACATCCAAAATACAAGCCTGACTATTTTTAAGAAGTCTTTTTTTAACTCCTAAAGGAAAAATTAAAAAGTCAAAGAAATTTATTAAGACTGCACCAAAGCTGTTGACTCACTGCAGACTGTAAAATATAAGCTACATTTTGCTTGTGAAATCCTTGTGGCAGCTAAAAAAAATAAAATAATTATAGCTAGAAAGAGGAACACACACGCACATTAAGTTTTCCTCAAGTTTTCAGCCACGCAGCTAGCCTCATGTATGAGCAGCAGCCTTCAAAGAACATCTGGATTTCCATTATGTTTTGCATTACTTATTAGGATAACAAGTGCCACAGTCCAAATCATTTATCTCACTCTTACGATAAAAAGGCAGAATTCCTAAACAGAGAGACACAGCTTAAATTACTGCCACCTATTTCTATCCACCTCACCTAAGCAGTTCCGAGGTTTGTGAAAATGTTTACCAACCAACCAACAGCACTGCTGGACTGTGTAAGCTGAGGTAGCTTGCACAGGCTGCTCTACAGAAACCAATGCTCAGAGTCACCTTAGTCTGATGGTTCTGCTTACTGTGCTTCTTTGTTCATAGAAAAAACTGTATTTTTCGTGGGCTTTACAACAGAATCGCATCTCATTTTGGATAAAGATACAAACTGTGTGAAAATTACGCTACCTCAAAGAAAAAATATTACTGACTATGCTTTTGTTTTCACTTCTGAACACTCAGCATGTGTTAGTCAGACCTTTCTGTGCCTTCCCAGCATCTTTATTTGTAAAATATCTATGCATGGGTACCTGCCAGTTACCATCAAGCAAATGTCCATAGTTCAATCAACCATGAGCTGAATTTTTAAAATCAGTCTTCTAAGTTTTTTCTCTTGGCACATGTAGAATTGTATTTACCAGCCTAAACCCACCCAAAATAACTAGTCTTTGATATTCTCTGCCTTGATTATATTTTTAAAAAGGCAACTAGCTAGGCTGATGGTTAAAAAAATTGAAGAGAAGTTCTAGACTTGCGAAAACCCTACAACTACCCATGCAAACAGCAGTCATTTCAAGAATACAAACACACATTCTTATATAAAAACATACCGTTGGGATCTCCGGACTAGAAAATGGAGAGCTATCAAAAGATCGATTTTCTTTGTCCAGAGAATCATCTTCATCATAATTTTTATGTGCAAATTTCTGCTTTAGTGCATGGGTTAGTACAGCAATTGGATCCCAATCTGAACTTTGCCTCTTTTGGGGTCTAGAAAGAGGAGTACCTCCGGGAGACCTAATTAAAAAAAAAAAAAAAATTTAAAAAACCCATTATTGCCTCCTGACTCTACTCCTATGCTGAGTGAGCCAAAAACTAGAGACACAACTTCTGTAAACACCCTATCCTATAAATCCCTGATTACACAAATAATGCTGCTACTTTACAACAATTCATTAAATACAACTAATATAAGTACACCCAAAAACTTGTGAGGCACATTCTTAGCCTGAAAACAACATTTGATGCTGTTCCATGAAGAAAAATGGCAGTAAATCAACACATCTTGAAGTACTGCAAATAAATAGAGAAAATTTTTAAAAAAGCAGAATGTACAGTTTTTCTAGCAATTCATTCATAGGTTATATTAAGGTATATTAGTGGAAATGTCCCACTACAGTATTTCATAATCAATATAAATGTAATTTGATTTAAAACTTTATTCATTTTAAGTTCAGAACAGTATGGCTTTCTATGGTCTCAAAAGAACAAACAAACTTAGGAAATTTCACAGAGTAATTATATTTAAAGAAAACAACCCCTTTAAGTCAAATATGCAGCCAGGTAACCACAAAGCCCATTTAGAAGCCACACTTAAAATAAGTTTCATTATTTAAAAAAATTAACATCAGGTTTAGCACAAAGGTTTCAAAGACAGTTTTTCCCTCCAAGTGAGCACCTGAGCATGCAAATATGAAAATTTTATAGGTAACAAAATAAAAAGTAGAGTTTGTATTTTCATTTAGAAAAACTGTTATTATCAAATTAAAAATCAAACCAGCACCTGCACCCCAAAACCTAACATGAATGTGGAAACCACTGACTAGTTCAAGATAAATAAATCATAAGAAAAACTTTCTAACCGCTGAGGTATCTGGGGGCGGGAGGGGGAGGAATCAGAGGAATCGAGGGGGAGGTGTTCAGAGTTCTGCCAGTAGAGTGCTGCCTCCAGGCCAATGATTTCTACCTAATAACACACACTGACCATGCTGAGCTTATTCAAAATCTGGTAGTTACAGCATGTGTCGCTTAACACGAGACCTGAAAGGACTGAGTTCACTCTTCCTGCAAAGCAAGCCGACAGAACACTTGCCCAGCGTGAAAGACGGTGCTCGGGCTGGTAGAAACTGGGATCTTCAGACTCTCAGTTTCTAAGAACAGGGGTTTTCCCTTTGCAGTGCACACATGAAACTATTCTCAGACAGCAGGCTGAAAGATTATAGCAATTTTGGTCACCGTTAGACTCTCCCCCCCCGCAATATGAATTCATTATCCAGTTAAGTTCTACCTTCAGAATACAGGCAGATATCTAAGTCCAGAAAGCATTTCAGACACACACCGCTTCTAATTATGCCCAGGCTCAACATGCTGGGCATTAAAACTGTCAACCTGAACAGCTCACTGTCTCGACTCACCATACACGGAATTATATGGAAGAAAACATACATAAAGGAAGCACACAGTTTTACTTAAGTGCACTTTACATTTGCCTTATTTACTGTGAAAACGTCATCAAAACTGTAAAGACATGCTCTGGAGCTGCATACAGATAATTTGCCCAAGATTTGTGCTAGTTACTTTTAGGGATAAAGCACACAGTTAAGAAAATGTTGAAGTGAGAATGCAGTAAGTTTTGCCAAGTGACATTCTTTCCACATTAAGAGCTTCAGATATTCATTACAGACTCAGTTATTCTTACATATTTTTGCAACTCAAGAAGTTTAAAGACATCTGACAACCTCTATTATGCCTAGCACAGCACAGCAACACTGACCCAAAAAAGTGTTAGTGTCTAGTAAAGCATTTTTCTAACAGGTCAACTGTGCTTACCATCATAACAGCTGACTATTAAAAATACTTATAACCCAAGGGCACTATTGAAATACAAATTTGTGAAACATTTTCCATAAAAGATACAGCATGTGTTTTCTTTAACGCTTCAAAGCTTGAACCAGGATAGTCTGGGCATCCTACAACCAGTTTTCCAAAGTTTCCCCAGGGATTTGGCCCTTCACTGTGAATCCAGAAAGTTATTTGTTCAGATCAAATTCCTGTGATGGTGTAGGAGACTCTGTAAGCAATCTCTCACCTCCCCACACCAACTCGAGATTTGCATACTGAAGCAGCAAACTAGTTTGAAATGCTGTGATATTCAGAACATTTTAAATGCATCTAAAAGCCGTGTCACAAGTATCTTACATTCCAAGCTGTGAACTCAGACGTTGCCAACTTCAGTTTGACAGCAGTAGCTGCTCATGAAATGATGTTTCACATTGGTGTTCTCTGGTGCTACACTGAAGTGCTGTGATGCTTACACAGCCTTGGCTTGCTGAGGTAGACATTCAATTCAACCTACCTCTCAATAGCTCGCAACTGAACTTTGTTTAGGTCTTTCAAAACATCCATCATACTAGGAATGCTCTTCGTCTTCTGGTGATCAGCACTATCAGCTGCACTTGAATCACTGTTTCTTGCAGCACGGCGTTGTTTTATAAGTTCCACTGTAGATTTACTAGAATCAACACCAGATGGTACACCAGAAGGAAGTGGAGGAGGCATGGGAATTACAAAGTGATTGTGAGAGACGGACAGTGGTGTGGAAGTCATGGCTGGCACTGGGTAAAATCCATCTGGAGTGCTGAGTGTATTAAAGGCTTCTGGAGACAGTTAAGAGAAGAAAAACAATAACATATATTAACATCTAGGATAACTCGGTTTTAAGTCAAGGTAAGACTGCCCTCTTAAAGCACTTTCTTATCCACCTCGCACATTATAACACAGAAGAATTAGACTTAAAACAAAGAACATTACTTCAAACCCACAGATTCAAAACACATGAATAATGAAACATATGAAATAATGAATCTGAGGTGTTCTATGCCGCTCTGATTTTCTTTATTTGTGTTTTCAATCTAAGCACTAGATAAATTAGCAAAGCAGCCCTCCAGCAGCAACTACATACAGTTTGTTCTTGATGGTCTGAAGGTTATAATAACACACATGAAGCAAAAGCAAAGATAGCCACGAAACATGCAAAATAAACTACAATACTGAGTGCAATGGGGAAGAGACAGAGGAAGAGTCAACAGAACAGCTAACTGAATCACAGAAGTCCTCACAATGCCGCACAAAAAGTAAGTACCTTGTACCAGTTTAAGTATTTCAGCAACCACAGTGGGGTTAGTCTGCAAGTAAGACAATCAAGACCTCATAATTTCTAAGGGAAAAAGAGAGGTCACTAGAAAGAAGTTCACACTGGACACCAACTATCTTAGACACATCTATCTGTAGCGTTTGATTCTGTTAAAGCCCAAACCTGACTGACTTAAAATACTTTTTCCATCCATTTTCTTGATAACTTGTTAGAAATCGCACAAAAGGGACAAAAGAGTCTGTGATTTTTTTGAACAATAATTGGTAACCTCCTATATACAGTGATGTTATTAAGCTTCTTCACAAACGCGGATATGAGTACAAAGATTACTTAGGATCAACTTTCGAACTTGGCAAACAGGCCACAAAATAGAAGTGAGAGAGGGCCACCAAATAGCAAAAAGAGAAACAAAACATTATATTTGGTAGATTCATTGGTGTATCTTCAGTTAGAAAAGTTCTCTATCAGACATAGCAAGCACTAAAGCAAAAAAAGGAAAACTGGTTTGCTTCAAACCAGAAGGGCTCACGTGACGGAATGCTTCCCAGTGTCTGCGCTGAAACAATTGCAGCAATCTGAGCACGAAGAAAGGTTAGCTCATCTTCAAGCGCAGAAATCTTCTGGAGGGCTGCTTGATCAATACTGTCTTTTTGTGTGCTGTTTCTTGCAATGTTCTGTATTGAATCTATAGATGGATATAGGTCATGATGAGCTGTACTTTTCTCTTTTCTCCATAATTCAGTCCTAGAAAGCAATAAAAGAAACAGTTTCAAAGGCTCAGCCAACAGTGGAAATCTAAAAACTACTGTCTGTTCAAGAAAGTTATGGTCATTCAGCAAGACCTAAATTTTCAAATCATCTAAGAAAACTACACTTTTAGCTACTCATAAGCTTTAAAATGTTTTAAGTCTCCCTTTGGTCAAGTGCGATGTAGAGATCCTTGCAAAGTCATCATAGAAATTAGTCAGATAATTTACTCAGAGATAATTAAACATCATAAAGTCATACAGTAGGATTGAGTTACCATTATTCAGTAACTATTAGAATGACACCATGTGGTATCTCTCCCTTCTCCCTACATGAATATGAACGGCAGGAGAGTCAAAGACTAATGATCTCTTAATTAGGCTTCAGAAATTTTAGTCATTTATCAAACTAAGAAGAACACTGCAATAAGCAAAGAAATCACAATCTTTCAGAAGATATACTGTAGAATAACAAGGTTTAATATACACTTACAGAATAAGAACCTCGTCTTGTGTAAGGTACTATGAACAAAGACAGCATTAGAAAATTGTGCTGTAAGTCTCAGGTTTTAATTTTAAAAACTGTCTCGAGTCTGTGCCTGCAGAAAGAACCCTAAAATATAAAACAAGTGTAAAATCAAACTGCCAGAATTTCATTATAAAACCAGGAAAAAAATTAAATTTACTTTATAAATTCAAGATGTACTAAGTTTTGACTGAAAACAAAACACCTTTTTCCTTATATTAACCATCCTTTCACTTCAAATCAGACCTGCAGCATTGCTTTCTGATTTGCCAAAAACCCTTGTTATTCACACTGCTTGAGAGGGAAAAGATATCAATTAGAATAGCTGTTCTTGAAAAACATCCCACAGAGCCAGAAGAGGAGGAAAGAATGGAAACAACAGAAGAATAAACTTTCATAGATCTGCAAATGTGACTGGCTAAAGAACAGCACAAGCATAAGCAAGACAAAACAGGTATTTTAACAATATTCCTTTGAACAATATAATTCTTACTCTTGCAGTATTTTACAACTGTTGCATGAAACACACTGTATCAAAACTTCTCCACTAAAATGTGTGTCCTTCGAATCCATCAGTTTCTTGTATTTTCATTACCAGCAAACAACACAAAGATCACAAACAAACAAATGCCAATATGAAGTAGAATTTCATCATCCTGTACAGATAGAGTAAAAGACAATACAAGTGTCCACATTTTAATCCTGGTTCTGGCTCTCTAACTCATCCTCTGATTTTGAACAGATCCTTTAGAGGAAAAGTAAGACAACTCTCTATTTCTTCTCTAGTGGGGAAAAAAAAAAGAAAACTCGTATACTATCTGTGTCTACAAATTCCTGGACAATTTGTCTTTTCACAGTACCTGAAATACTTTGTAATTTGTAAAAGTATTTTCCTTCAACGTTCTATAAAGGCTAGAAAGAATTATATAAACTATACTCAAATCTATTTCAAATTGTTAAAATTAAAAAATTATGTTTGTACTTCCAGCAAAGCAACCACCAGGGTTTACACAGAGCAGTGTAGAAATCAAAGTCAAAAGGAGACATTTAAATATTTTTTCTTGTTTTCCCCTTTATAAAATTTATCAACATGGTTGCAAACTAAAAAGATAAAGATAGGAATAATCTTACAGTATAATACAATATTCACTCACAAAATATTTTGTGAGTGATAACCAATTAAAATACCATCTGACATGCTACTGTGAAGAGAAAACAGGAGACTAAATTTCAGAAATCTTTCAGATAAGAGTACTTTACACAGTAAGAATTTCCAGGTATGCAGGAACTGCCCCCACGAAAAAAACCTAAGATGCTTCTGGAAAACGGCAGGTTAAAAAAAAAAAAAAACAAACATGAATTCACACCCCATAAAGAACAGAAGGCATAACTCCTTTTACTCCTATTACTTCTTTTTATACTTTTACTTACCTAAGCCTAGTAAAAGCCTGTCCTTCATCATTTGCCACCCACAGGACATCAGCAAGTGATGGAGCTGCAGGAGCTGCACTTTGTTCATCATAACCCAATGGACTTGGATCTTGAACAAGCTAAACCAAACAAAAATGACAAAAAAGTATGAAGAGAAACCGAATTCAGCACATACTGAAAGTTTTGCCTCAGCAAAGGGAATTTTTGAACAGTGATGTAAGGAAGCTGAAAAGAGGAAGCATAAGGGATACAACACACAAATTACACTAGCAAAAAAGAACAGAAAAGCTATCATTAAATTAAGAAACAAGAAAATGCAAATAGGTGAAGCATACAGATGACAAACTGCTTACTTGAAAATAAGGTCTTGGGTAGGGCTCCAAGGAAAGAATTGTCCCAAGTCTCCGGACAACACTTCGAGTAGATCCATACTGCTTTTTCTGGTAAACAGATGTGACCTAAAAAACCGAAAACCTTTGAAATTGAGAAGAAAAATCAAATTCTGCAGTTCTTACAATCCAAATTATTAAATCCTTTAATATTATATGTCATTAAATATAACACAGGTTAACTTAACTTTCCAATGCTCTTCTCAAGGTGCAAGTCCAAAGAGGCCTAAAACCTGGTTTTAGCAAACAATGTCTAAGACGCTTCCAAAATACAGCCTGCTCACAGAATACTTTAAAGAGGCACAAAGGCAAATATCCTGAGATACTGACAAAAGAAAAAGTACACATTTAAGTAATCATATGCATCTGTGTAAATCTTTGGGGAAAAAAAGTTACTAAAGAAGTGAAAAAAATGTAACGTACCTTGATTTGATACTTCCTTATGATGGTGTATAACTGCTGGAAATGCCTTCCTGATGAGACTGCTGAACGAAGGCATGTTCTCATTGCACGAGTGATACCGCTGCCAAACATGCGAGTTTCAAAAAATATGGCCTGTCAAAAAACACCAAGGAGTCACAACGATGGAAACAGAAAATAAAGAGGACAACTCAGTCAAACTAGCGCCCCTAGAGACACTCTGGCAGTTTCACACACACATACCCCAGAGCAGCCTCAGAAGCACACGCCGCAGCAGCACCTCGCTGCTGACCCCCCCACGAAGGAGCTGCCCACGGCCCCCCTCCAGCATCAGCCCCGGCACTGCCCCAGTGAGCTGTCTCACCTTCCCATACCGTACCTTTCCCAGGTCTCCGGAAACACAGAACTGACTTGGGAATGGGTACGTAGCCTTTCGTTTAAAGCAGCAAAGCAGGAACAGCTGACGCTACTGACCCTGCTCCCCCCTGCTCAGGGCAAAGAGCGCGCCTTGACCGGCCGTGCCGGCGCAGTGACCCACGCGCTCCCACGTGCGGGCAGAGCGTACCGACGAG
>VZRE01003966.1:685402-713238 GCA_013396775.1 Cephalopterus ornatus | reverse complement strand
CACACAGGGAGCCCGCCAATAGGAGCCCGGCAGCGCTCGGGGCAGAGCCAATGAGGGGGCGCGGCGCTGCCGCGCGGGGGGTGTCGGGAGGGAGCGGTTTGAAGGCGCGCCGTGAGCGCCCCGGGCCGGGAACACGCAGCGCCAGAGACTGCGGGAGCACAGCACGGTACGCATCAAGAGAAGAAACGCACCAGGGCATGTTATAGCTCTGAATTCGTGGTAAAGGGCTAAATTGAGATGCTTTGGGTTCTCAATGTAGCAAACTCCTAACTAGTTCATTCACGGACAAATAGACAAAGTATCCTCAGCACAACAACCTGATAAGCATCTGACTAAACCCAATTCATTTCAAAACAAGAAATGTGGCTTTGGATACTGTTATTTGGATACCTGTTCTTTAATCTTGCTTGCTGTTTAAGAAATTGAATACTTCAAGAACGCTTCCAGCGTGACAAGACAGTGCTTCTACCCAGAGAAGTAATATAGATCTCTTTTTCCTCCCCTATGCAGATAGGGTTACTACTGTTAGTAGTGTAGTTACTATTACCCATAACTTGTCACACAGGCTGATTCTTCAAGACCAAAGAAAGAAGGAACAGCACTAATGTAACTGTAGCAGTACTGATATAACACTGTGATAACAACACAGCAGGTTTGGGGGCCTAGGAAGGTTTAAGCTCGAGGGTTGACTGCATGAGTACCAGTAACCAGCTGCTTTGGAACTGGAAGTGCAGTTGAGAGAGACCTCATACAGAAAGGCTTCAAGTCAGCAGGTACAACTCTGAGCAGTACAGAAGCGACCTGCAGGATCTCCTTTTTGTGACAGGCCAGCTTTGAGAAACAACAAGACATGCTGAAGTGACACGGGGCTCAAGGTGTTAATGCTGCAGCCTTCACCGCTGATGTACCAAAGCTGATAACAGCAGGAAAGCTTAGATCTGATGTAGCTGCCCACTGTTACAGTAGTGCTACTGATTCTGCCTTCCCAGGAACTGGATGTGAGGTTTAATTCCAAACCAAGAAATTGATCGAGTGCACACAGTCTAGAATAACAGGATAGCTGTATTACTTGGTGTGTTTTGGGGGTTTTTGTTTGGGTTGGCTGTTGGGGTTTTTCTTGCATAGTGAAATGGATGTCTGATTTTATCTGAACTGTAGAGATAAGTTCAAACTTTATAAGCACACCATGCAGAGATGAAGTGGATTCACAAAGTGTTTCATTGCTGGAGAGCAGCAAGTCAGAATGAATTACTGAACTCAAAAGGTCGTTAAGCATTTTATGCCAGCATAATGTCTAGACTTTCCTTCCCTGGAGATCCATCAATGATGGTATTTACCTTGTAAAGAGAAATGCAAAATGCATGACTCTTGTGAATGGAATTTAAGTGCAACTACTTTAGTAGCACCAAGTGAAAACTTCAAAACATTTTTTTTTTCACAACAGGGAAAATTCAGTTAATGTTGAAAGACTAATAAGTGCTGAAGCATTAGTTTTGGATCTATAAAAAAATAATCTTCACTCCCACTTTCTTACAGATCTCTGATAATCAGACTACAACTTGCCTCTTTGACTACAGTATCTCTTAATTTGATCTAATTTATTTTTAAAAATGCTTATGGCTGTCATTATGTGTTCTGAAATCAAATTGTATTTTTTAAAAACTGCACTGAAATTAGGGATTGTGAAAAAAGGATTTTTATGATCTAACCCACAGAGAGGTCTGTAGGATCAAATGCCATTACCAAAGCAAACTCTACTAGATCTCTCTGAACATTCACCTGAAGCACAAAACTTACATCTGCCTATTCATGCAGGAATTATCTTGCTTTATGACACACAGACCACGACAATCCACTTTCAACTTAACCTAGATGATTCAGCTTACCTGTTCTAAGGTTATGAGAGATCAAGTGTATCTTGGTCCTATTTGTTATTTTCAGATTGGTGTTAAATTTTACTTCATTAGGAAAGACTTTGATACTGCCGTCAAGTTTGCTTTGTTCCTTTTCTTGCATATTCTGATTTAATATACAGAAGTGTCTGAGTTTTGCTAAAAAGTCCAAGGAATACTCAGTTTTACATTTCAAACAGCTATTAAAACATGCACTGTACATGTAAAAGCAAATCTTGCAACAACAGTATAGTTGGTCTAAACTTTCTAAAACATAAAGCAGGAATGACCCCTTAGTAACTAACTACTATTGGAGAGCAAGTATTATTCCTGTTTCCCTTTCTACACAGCTGCTGGCAAACTAGTACAAATCCAATATACAGTTTCTTCAACTACGGTTAGGATTAGAGACCGTACTGTTCTCCTGCCTTCTAATATTTAATTTGGATAGGGCTGATGGTTAATTACTCCTTAACAATAAAGGAAATAAGAGGGCATACATTATATTTGTATTTAATACAAACACCTCTATCAAAGCTTTTCCTTTCCTTTTTTTTTTTTATTTTTTAAAGACAGTATGCTATTTCAAGGGGTGAATAAGAACAACCCCACTTTTAACTCCATATAACATTAAGATTTTCTTTCTCAAACAGCTGGATAAACTAAAACAAAGTAATCTTGTTGTATTAGAATGTCCTTTTTCTGGCAATTCAAATATGTTAGCGTCACCCGTAGCATTCTGGAGTTAAAGTGTGCACCTACCACTAAACTACACTTGTGGGCTTGTTATTTTTGGGTTTGTTTTATTAAAAAAAAACCAAAAAAACATAAACTAACATTTGCACTTTGGCTACAAAAATTCCACAAGTGCAGCTATTAGAAATCAGTGTATAAAAAGTAAGATCCATTCCTCACACTTCTAGTATATCTGAATTATCCTTACCAATGAAACACTTAAAAGACCTACTCTTGCCAGATTACAAGCCTGGAAAGGCAAGTCCACCTACAAAAATTAAAGAGGCAGTTTTAACAAACTGGAAAAGAAATTGCTAAAAAAGATATTGCTGCAAATTTATTCACTAAAGTGTTCTGCTGTTGACTAAGCTATCAAAGAATACACTTGAAACTCACTTTAGTATTTATATACATATGTATTTCTTAGGCTTCTAAAGAAGAGTAACAATTTCACCATTAAAGCAAAATTCTTGCTGCACTCTCACAGGGTGAAACAAGAATCCAAGTTTATCACTGATACTATGTGAATGGGATTCTTGTGAACTAACATATAATCCGCATTTTGCACAACTGTTTGTACTTGCACTATGACTATATAACTACCCTTAAATACAATTCTTATAAAAAGCCAACACAGAAGTAGTAATCAGTTTATAAAAAATGCTGCTCCAAGATTTCAGGTGTGCAGAACTGTAAGTTTACTTCAGAATAAAACACAGACATAGGGGAGAATCAAAACTTTTAGAGTTGTACTTGACCATATATTTGGACAAAGCAGAATTACACTGCATATAACAAACAGTAAAATTTCTTAAAAGTTGTTACAAATATTTTACTTTCTACCTGTACGATCATTAACATAGTTTACTATATCATGATTTTTTTCTAAAGGCTTAAAACAAAAACAATCCCCCTAAACTACTTTCCAACAGTAAAATTTAAGTAAAATGCTTACATTCATTTGACAACAAAAAAACATATTAAAAATGTTGTGAGGGTGGTGCAACAGCTGCTCTTTCAGCTACAACTTTCTTCCAGAGTTATTCCTGTGGAAACAAAGAAAACAGTCTTGTTGTAAACTGTTAACAACCAAACTCCAAAACCTTTTAAAGTGATCCCCAGTCGCATCCAATGACTTACAAGATGAACTGTCTAATCTGCAATTCAATGAACGATTTACCTTTTCCTCTTTGCGTCTGTCCTTTTCTTCATTATTCTCAATGGTTTCTTCTTCATCCTCCACAATGCCATCCCCTTGATATTTGTCATGTGTCCACTTCGGACTGCTACCTGACTTTTTGAAGTTAAAACGCCCTCTGCCACGCTGGAAAGTACCACGGCCTCTTCCTCTCTTGGCCCAATAATCCACTCCATCGTCTCTGTCATCATGCTACAATAATGTCAGACAAAGAGTAAGGTTAGAACACCTCTTAAATGTACCCCTTAATGTTAGTACTCTACAGCAAATGTATAAAACAAAGTAAACATTAAAAAGTTCTTTTCAGATCATAATTTACAGCATCCATTATGAAGTATATTCTTACAATTCATGATGCTGGAACTAAAACCACAACATTGTTTTAAGAGCCCTTATTAGCTCTGGGTCTACTAAATGTTTGTGAGTAACAAACAGCTTATCTGTCACTTATCTTCAGTCAGAATAAAGAACTACTAGTTTTGAGGGGAAAAAACTTACTTTAAAAAGAAGCAGCTCTAGGAATGTACTAGGATTTTTTAAAAATTATTTTTATTTCAGTTCCTTTATACTTAATAAGGAAAAATAACTGAAGGCAGTTTTCAGAAGACCTGATTCCCCTGCACAACACAGGGCAAATGAAGTTTAAACTGTTTAAATCTGACATTAACAAACAACAGCTGAGTTGGTTAATAAGCCAAACTTTGCTGTCTTGCTACCAAATACAGCCTAACATAGCTTGATAAGTTCTGACAATCATTCCATGCACTGCATAAAAGCTACAGACAATTATTTAATATAAAAAAGATTTACATTTAGAACAGTGAGGTACACTTGCTTCAACATATGTTTTTTTTACTTGTGATTTGGAAAGAAATCTGAACTACTAAATGTATCACATCCATATAAAGCAGTTTAATAACTATATAAAAGTATCTAAGGGGTGTAATTTTTGTCTAAAAATATTCTTAATGAATTCAAGTTTAACAGCTACAATTAACTGTTCTAGTATCACAGCATTTCTTAATAAATAGATCATCATATCTCTACGTTTACAGATCAGAAAAGTTTATATGTGTGTAGGAAGACAGAAAACTCCTTGTGCAATCATCCAAACCAGGACTGCATTATTTCTTAGTTACCTATTAACATATTTGTGGCAAGCTATAATGTTATAGGAGAAGGTCTAATCCTCACTAATTATTTTTCAGTGGTGAAACAATATACTTCCAAGTTTGCACTGTTAAGGAAATCAAGCGGAGTAGAGGCCACATTTTCAGTATACTACACTACTTAGAGTGGTTACATCAACAGTCCTCCTTTCATAATCCAGATGGGAAAAAGGCATCAAAACTACGGTGATTTTCTTATGACTATCACACTACTCAACTAAGAGCAGAAAACTGCTCATAACAAAGTCAGCCTACATACATCCACAAATACTGTCAGCTTTTCCTGATCTTCCACTTTTGCAGACTTCCAGACAAATCTAAGACAAAGCTCAAATGTCATACAGACATAAATCCAACAAAACACAGCACAAATCTTTTTGGTTTAAAGTTCGGTTTTAATAATTTTTGTCTAAGCCTGCCTTCTTCCCTACTCCCTGATGAAAGTTTTGGAGATAAATTCCGTGTCAGGCCTCAGTTACTGCCAGCCTGCTGCAGAAAGATGCAAGAGAAACAGAACCAGACACTAGAACCACCCTGATTTTCTCACAGTCACTTAAGTCCCTGCCCATACATGCATGCTACTTCTACACTTGTAGAAAGTTTGAAAAAACAAAAGCATGCATAAGACATTGAGTTCTCCACACCCACCAAGAAGTATTTCTTGCTTTTTGGGGTATATTCAGGATCCCATTCCTCTTCCTTCGGTCTCTTCTGAAAAGTAGTATTTGAGTTGCTGGGACCAGTATTTGTTCCAGCAAAGACTCCTCTGGCTCTTCCTCTGCCCCTAATTCGAAACTGATTAACCAAGATGTCATTTAATCCATTTACATAAAACCACAAAGAAGAATTCAAGTTCTCTATTACTGAAAATACTCTTTCTGTGCTTAATTACTGTATCTGCAAGTGTAAAACCATTTTCAAATTCAAATATTACCTTAAGTAATATATTCAAGCATTCACTTTGAAATAATGATTCTATTAAATGTAATTGAAAGACATTTGAACTTGGTGTAAGTTCACCCACAACCACCAAAAAGAAATTTCCTATGACTACTGGTAAACCAGCAGTTTTTGTGTTGCAACAAAAGGTCAGAATAGCATCTGAAGCTGTTCACAGACAAAAAAAACAAACAAGAAAACTAGACTGGAAGAGGGAGAAAACTATCAGGGGGGAAAGTAGAGGTCATTTATGGAGTCAGTCATATCAGTTATGAGGAAGTGATTCTAGAACACATACTAACAATGCAGTTTTTAAAAGTAGTATATCTACACATTTTTAACAGAGACTCAAAAATATACTTTAGGCCAAATCAAATTTCAAATGAGTAAATTCCTTACTCAAAAAAAAAAAATCAACAGTAGGTACTCTACAGAGTAGCAATGCTTGAACTGAAAAAGAGTGTCTTAAAATATTCTTTATAATGTATTAACAGTATTTTTAAACATTAGGCTAAAAAGTCTCACGGCAAAAAAACACCTTTAAATCAGAACACACTAAGTAGTAATATATATACTTCCCTTACCATGTAAATACTTAGCTTGCAGAAAACATTAAGTGATTTTATATCCTTCATCCAAAGGGATAAGAAAGGTTAGACTGGGAAGATAAGAACGCTAAAACTTGCAGCTGCTACAGAACACAATTTCCATAAACAGCCTACTGCACAAAACTGCATCTTCAGAGTAACAGTACAAAAACATGACTTGGAAGCTAATTTAATTTGTTAAAATAAGTATGTTTCATAAACACAGACCAAAAAATTTATATGATTAACTAACTCAAAAGAGAAGTATTATGAACACTTAATTCCCCAAAGCTCCAATACTTCTAATACAGAATTTATGCTGGACAATTTTAAAACTACCCTGAAATCAAACAGACTGAAAAACAATCAGTAAAAGGCTCATAAGACCTATTCAGTACCCTGTAGGCAAAAAAACAAAAATAATTACATGAAGAGTAATTTGTAAAGCAAGAGACTAACTGTACAGGTGAGGAAATACTAATGCTTTCTTTATTTCCAACAGCTTTACAAAAACAGGGCACAACAAACAGTATCTGGGGGGTGGGAGGGCATAGAGACAAAATTATGACTGGATTAAAAAATAAATAAAAATAAAAAAAAATCAGCATTTCCTGGTATTAAGTCCTACGATCAGACTCCCTTAAAGAAAAACGTCTAGAATTTTCCTCATCACTGTATGAATGCCTCCTCTACCACGTCATCTCTTTTAGGGAAAGAACTACAGGAGGTGAAATGTACTCTCGGCTTGCTTACTACAAAGACCACCACAAAAAAATAGAGTACAATTTCTGTGTAAGACTCCTTTTAAACAGAACTTTTACACACAGAATTCTTTTGGAGCTGAATACTAATGACCCTGTCATTGAAAAATTCTACTTAATTTCCATTCATATTTCAAAACTATTCACGGTGATTATGTACGAGAAGCCTAGAACTGAACAGAATCTTGGATCAGCAAAAGTTAGTGAAAAACCATTGCTGATTTAACATGAAATGGACAGCTTAGCTTGTATTAACTGGCTGGAGAGGGGAGATGTGATGTGCTGCAAGGCTTCACAACCAAAGCATCTTATATACTCCAAAAGCAAAGCAGTATTAACTGGAATGCAACCACTATTAGCCTGCATTTACAAACATATTCCTACACCATTTGTCTGTATTTTTCAATACAATAATAATAATAATAATGCCAAGCTGTATCCCTAAAGAGGAGATATGAGTCAAGAGGTTGGCCTATTTAGATTCTTCTGTTCAGGGGATTTGTTCAAAAAGCCTGTGTATGACCAGGTATGTCATTACCGAACATTAACCAGCTATTACTGCATAGTCAGAACTGGCAGTCACTAGTAATTAAATGAGTAGAACTCTTATTAAATTCCCAATTCACATCTAGCTAAATTTCATATAAAGTTACATCTATTTCACAATACATACAATCCAGTTTTATAAAGTAGGAAGCCTTCAACCAACGAGTTTTCTTCCAATAAATCTCTTAAGAGAGGTGATGGAGCTTTAAGCTCTGTTTTTGTTAATTTCTGTTCTGTTTGTGCTGTTACCTTATACAGCTGGAAATTGTGCTGATAGTCATAATTGATGCCTACACCATCCAAGGACTTACATATTTATGCCAGAGAGATGTTACTTAGCATAACTATATAAAAATAAGAAGAAAGGAGGAAATGATGCACTTTTACTGTTAGAAATTCAGAACTTTGAATTTTCTTCTAAGCAGCTACAGGTTTTTAGATGGAAGATTCAAACCTTAAGTGTTGGCACATGCCACAAGCATTTCAGACACCTTCATATGTAATTCAAAACTTACTTTGTACACTACTACAAACAATTCAATGTACATTTATAATAAACAGTGCACGTTAGCATTATTTTGTCTTAATTACAGGTTACATCAAGAAATTATTGTTGAAGTACGAAATTTATCCTACCTATTATATAAGACTATTTGACAGTTTTTCCCCAACCACATGGAACTTGCACTTTTTTCTGTGATTCCTTTTGGTTTGGGGGTTTCTTTTGCTGTGTTGTTGGGGATGAGTGTCTGTCTTGGGGTGTTTTTATGTTTTGTTTGGGGGGGGGGTTTCAAGGCCTCCTTTACTGATTACTGGTCTTTCCTAATGCTCCTACATCTCCCGTTTAAATAACTACATTAACATGGAATCTTTAAGATTTTTCTGAAGACCATAGTGGTCAGTGTGTCACTTTCCAAATCACAATGCTTAAACACATTCCAGAGGTAAATCAATGAACGTTCATGTTCACTGTGGCTAGTCTCAGCCAAAGAAACACAAAATAACATGTATACCATCTCCTCAGTACAGCTGTTTCAAGGTTGATGTATATCTTTAATTATGTGCCATTCTCTATTTAACAAGTTGCAGGCATCACACACAAAGGAGGGTAAAACCAAACCCAATGTGACAGGGAAAAACAGAAGCTGCAGGGAGTTAAGAGGTAACAGAACACAAGATTTAAACTTTACAGAACACAAAATTTTCAGATCCTGTTAGGAAATAACACAAGAGCAAGGAATAATCAAGACATTCTTTTCCCAGACTTATGCTAGGACCTCTAATGGCATATTTACATACCATTTAACTGCTACTAGGCACTGCTGGAGAAAAAAGAAGACCAAATTTTTCAGCTTTGGTATGTCACATAAAATAACTCAAGAGTAAGTCTAGCCTAATATTAAACAGTGCAACACTCCCTCATTTTATCTGTTGCGAAGCTTCCATAATTTGAGGAAAGAGTAAGAGAAAAACTTACAAAGGTGCCTCTTGGCCTGTTGACTCCTGCAAAACCAGAGTATTCTTTCTGTTCATGGTGGGTTTTGAACTCTTCATCTCTCTCCTTCTTGCAATCTTTTTCTTCTCGAGAACTGGATGAAGAAGAAGATGGGGAGGAAGATGGGGAGGACCTAGCACGGTCTTGATCTCTTTTTTGTTTACTGAAAAATAAAAAAATATACTATGTGCTATTTTAAACGTACTAGATAGTCTGTAACATGCTATACTAAACCGTGCCTCTATATTTTATGAGAAACTAACCCCCTTCTGGTTATAAAGTCACATGTGTTACATATTTGAGATATTAAGGCGAAGTATAGTTCCACTTTCCAGCCTCCTCTTACACATTTAAGTGCATTAAATGTATATTATTGCTAGTGAGTTGGAAAGCAGCAGTCTGCAAACTGCAAAATAATTTTTCTAGATTCTGACACTATGAAGAGATTCTGTTACTTTTAAGATCTGCCTTTCTTCTGAGGCAGAAAACAGAAGTTAAAGGGAAAAAAGCCCTCAAGGCAAAGTTTTACAGAAACTTTACATAGTTCAGTTTGCACACTGTTGAGAAGATATAGTATGGGCTTCCCTACAGAGATGGCTGTAGGGAATTAGCCAGTGGAAGAAAATGTGGATACCGAAGTCAGAAAGTAAATGGGAATCAGGAAATGTAAGTAAAAATTCATTGTATATACAGTACAAAGCAGGGGGAAAAAAATTCCTACAGCAAGACTCTTAGTAACCCCATAGTGGCATTAATTTGACCAATCTAAAAGACTATTCAATTCAAAGAAAGGTCATACCTGAAGTAACTCTTACCACTTCTACACAGTATCCACTGAGATTATGTTAATGTTTCTTTCTTAAAACAGCCCACTGGCTTTAGACAAAAATAAAAATTCCCCTTCTCACCCATGTTAAAACCTAAGTATCAGTAAAATTCTCATACTCTGGGTGTTATGAGTTGAAAAAGTGCGGAATCAAGCATAACGAACCAAAGTTCTTACACAAACTGTTTATAGAAATGTACTGCATTGAAGTCCAACCTCCTGATGTAGCCTGGATAATAGGACAGATTAATTTGTCATTTTTTTTTTCAGTGTGTTAGCTTGCTATTCCAAAGTTTTTGTCCTCATCCACCATAAGCCGTGTAAAAGAGAGATAATACATATTTGCTGTAAAACAAATAATTTTAATTGTTTAAAATTAAATGTTCCATCATACATTGAAAATTGAAAGCAATTAAGCTTACAATTACAAAAGGCTAATTAGAAGCTATATTTCTATATAGGGACTTCAAATATTTACCTGTCATCTTTGTAAGATTTGTAATCCTTGTAATCTTTTGGAGTTTTCTCCTGCTTTCTTGACCCACTGGATTCCCTGGAACCCTTTGAGTCTCCTCGCTCTTTACTTCGTTCTTTTCTACGTCGGTCAATGTCATGACGAAGGTCAGCAGAATCACACCTTAATTTTTTATCTCCCTGTAAACAAATATGTATTTTGGAAGAAAATTTTAAAATATAACATCCAGAAGAGAATCTCAGTGAAAAGGCAAGTTGGGCATCAATTAAAAAAAAAAAAGATAGAATTTACGTATTTTTCAACAAACTTCAGCACACAAATTAACTTTGCCCTTTCCATGCAATGGCTACATCTAAAAAAAAGAATAGCTAAGAATTTCAGTTTCAAACAAGCATTCCCATCGAGGCAATGGGATAATATCTAGGTTTTGGTGCATACACACCATAACGCATGGTTTGGGGAAATATTTAAGTATTCATTTCTTCTGGTGAATTGTTTTTAAGCAGAGTACAAGCATCTTCGCAATTCAACCACACTACTCATTAAGCATGTGGGTACCTCCCCCTGCCCCAACACCTATTCTTTGTCCTTAGGCAGCTTAGTGGTCAAGAAACATGCAAGAAGAAAGGAAGCAGGGGAGAAGACTTGACCTTATATGCCACATTATCAATCCAGCAAAATCATACTAAATAAATGAGCTTCTAGGTAACATTTTACTCAAAGGAAAAGAAAATTCTAAACAAAAGTACTCTAGGTACTATAAATTACTTTTTTTTTTATACACAGAGATGAAATTCAGATTTAAAAGGAAACAATACATGGATTTTAGAAGCACAGGTAGGACATTTAAAACTTAGAACCTACTTTTTGACTTTCTTCTTTAAAGACTCTCTCTTCACCTGCTAAACGGGTATGCTTCCTCAGGGTACTTGGAGAGATGTCAATCCTCCTAAATGTAAAATAAAAGCAGTTTCTTGCCATACACATATGTGACTGCTAACGGCCTCAAGTACTTCTTTTCAACAGAAAACTGAGAAGGCATTTTTGCAGTAGACAAACTTTTTGCATATAAAGCCCACCATCAGAATACAGAAGCAGACTAAAAATTTAAAACCTTGGCTCTGTTCTGTGTAAAGTATGCTAAAATCACAAATATAGGCAGATTGATATTTCACATTTTAAGTACAGCTTTGAAGATACAAAAAAACCGTTTAATTATTTATTTCAAAAGGATCAGTATATGTAGCCAGTTGAAAGCCCACCCCCTTCAAGAAATCATCAGCACTATGATAGTTAGCTGTGAAGTCAAAAATACTTAACAGTTAAGAAAACTTGTAGAGTTGGACACTGTATCCTCACATGCAACACAAATATAGTACACTGCATCATAAAATTATAGCACATGATCAGACACTACAACTGCATGCCTACCTTCTTACCTTTTGGGTTCTCAGATTTTTCAAAAAACTGCTGTAAATTAACACACACAAAAACTAAAGCAGTATGAGATGGAACATTTCACACTGAAGAAGAAAGATGCATGTACAGGGCTTCTTTTCATCTTCAAGACATATGCCCCTCAATATTTGAGCACTGCATGTGAGAAAAGTAAATATATCCCAAATGAGATACAGAGGTAGAGAAGACATCTGTTACAAAACCACAGATGAAGCCAGACTTGACTCAGACGAGTTCTCTTTTACAAAAGGGCTTTTTTTGGTATTTTGTAATTACACAAATTACCCCATACAGATTAGAGAAAATATTTTGGATTCTCAAAAGAAATATTAGCAGACATTATTTGAAAAACAAAGCATCTGCATATGTAGTTAACATATATACCTATGTATTTCTGGGCTCTTTTGTCGGGTGCACTGTTCTTCAGTAGCTTTTTGATACGCAGTGAACCTCTCATTTAGGGTCATTCCAGCTGACTTGAAGTATTGCTCTGTTGGTTACAATAGAAAAAAACCACTGTTTCATTAGTTTAATTCAACTGATGGGTATTTTACTCCTGACAAGGCAAGTAACAGGCAATAAACAGTATTTTCTATATATTTATCAGGACAAGCAAATGTGGTGATTTCCCTATTTTTCCACAGTCTGTAACCCAAACAAAGTAAGTGCCCAGCATCACTGCAAGTCTACTATGCCATGACTGTATTACATCTAATTCAAGCATCATTTACTGATTGGACTTTCTCATTTTCAATGACATTTTCCTCTAATGAAAGAGAAAGAGCAATTTCTTAAAGTTACTTTATACTTTGCCCACAAGAGAAAGTGAAGTTACTTTGAGTAATGAATACTTGCAGTAAGTACATTTTATCATTCATCTCATCTTTAACTTAAAATAAGAGTTAGTGAAACATTTAAGCAATGTATGCTTCAATAACTACATGAAAGACCTGACAAGCCTTTTCTTAAAGGAATACAATTTCTTGATTGGAAGTTGTGATGATAAACAATCCAAGACAATTAACACACCTATACATAAGTAAAATCATTTAAGGATCTGGCATCTTGGCAAACTTGACAACTTCTCTGACAAATTTTCTCCTTCCTTCAAAGACAGTTAAATTAGCCACAGCAAAACTCAGTTTTCAAACCAGCTCAACAAATGTGTTTAAATGTAATATAGAAATACATAAAGTCATGAGCTATGAAATGTTACATATGAAGCAAGCTATCTGCTTAACAGGTCAACATACATCTGTATCAACTTACCGCCCAGCATCCAGTATTTGTCTCATAACCAACCATTAAAACTTGAAACGGCCACTACAAGGGTAGTGCCTCAATCATAATTCCATCAAACACAGGAATTTGAGCTAGCAACTCTGTTTTTATGCCATTTTTGCCAGGAAGACAGAAGGTTCAACTTTGCCTGTTTGGCATCTGTATCTTTCAACAGCTATTTTACTTTTGTAACATGGATTTTGCCATTTCAAAACACATTCCAGGACCTAGTTACAATGAAAAAGAAAACATCACTGGGCATTTTCAGCTCTACATTAATAAAGAGCTGTTCAGACTGGTTGCATCACACCAATAATGAACATAACTTCAGTTTGTCAAAAGTGTTACTAAAAATCTGATCACAGACCATAGTAAATCTGAAACTTAAAGAGATGTTCTGCTTTCAAAAGCAACCGTAACTGTACATATTCTAATAGCTTGACTGTATAGGCTGTTAAGCTGTTATATTTACCAGATATTTAACATACGCAAGTTTATAGAAAAATTCTATTCTGTGATCAATATGTGAGAGTTTCAGAAGTAGCATTTTCACCTATAGCTACATAGGTACCATATAAGCAAAAACTTAGAGAAGCTCTCACTGGATTGAGCCTTAAATTTCTTCACATAGCAATAAAATAAGATACTTTCACAACAAATCATTATACTCTAAACAGTTGTCCCAATATTTTTTTTTATCTAATACATTACCATAATCCATTATTGTTGACTATTACCTCCTTCTTTATAAGTAATTCAAAATGCAGGAAATCATTTGCCCTTAGTAATCTGAATTATGCCCACAAGATATTTTTAACTGAACATCAGTGCATACTTCGAGCACATAAATCTTAGCAATTTTAACATCTAACACATCTTAAAAACAATGCTTACAGATAGATTCATTGAAAGTGGTCACCTAACAAAGCATTTCCACATTCCCCCTTAGTATGATGATGTAGTAAAATTACTTTCACCAGCTCCATATTATCCCAGTTACATTTAACAAAAAGCAAGACAACAGCCCAGTGAAATAAAGCAAATGCTACAGAAAAAGGCATTTGAAGAAATCTCCAGACATCCCCATCGGATTTTAGGAATTATCTACTTTCCCATCAAAAAAACTTAAGAGGATATATGACCTAAGTGAAATATATCTACTTTGATGGTCTAGGTTTGGGTTTCACTGTTTTTGTGGGGGGACTTCTGTTGTTCTGATTGGTTTGTTGAGAGGTTATTTTGCTGTTTATATTAAACAGTCACTACTGTTAAAACAGAAAATGATTAGCGAGTAACTCATTTAACAGAGGTTTATTTAGCCACTGCCAAATTTCTTTAAGTGAAATTCCTGACAATGCTGTCAAATAGGAATCAAATGAAATATCACCATGGATTTTAGCACCATTTAGAACACACTTTTTCCTAAATCTTACTAAGAGAAAGACTCCCTTCTAATAAGGACCTGGAAATGACCTCTATGGTGCTCCAAAAGGAATGGAATTGTATTTACAGTACTAAAGACATCTGTCAACCCACACTGCACCACTTAATACAAATTGTGTATTAGAGCCATTAAAATAAAATTAATTAAGCAAAAATTGACCAATGTAGTATGTTTAAACTACACTGCAAAACTTTATATGCTACCTACGCTCAAAAATTTATCCAGAAACACAGTATAACTGCTACTATACTCTACACTGCTTGTGTCTTTTTTAATACTAGCATCTGTGGCTATTATTTTTCTAATTATTTTTATGCATACCTTAAAAGGAAGAAAGTCTGGCTAAATCAGCATTAAAAGAGGGCTGAAATCTTCCCATACTAGAAACAGCAAATAGGCTTAAATGAAGTAGTCAGAATATGTATCCCATATGATAAACTAAATACGTACCTTTGACATGATGAACCAAGGACACAATGTGCTGAATAAATGACTCTGACGTGCTTTTGCTGGCCTGTGGCAACTTAATGTGGTCAAAGATGGATCGGAACTCTTGCTCCTTCTTGACGGAATGAACAAGTGTGCTAGCAAGCAGCCTGTCTTTAGTCAAGGAAGCAGGTCTAAAATGCATTAACAACAGAAGAGACACACAAAAAGAAACCACTATTTTAAATAAAGATGAACAATACTGCAGACAAAGAGAACCACACTGTAAAGTGGAATAATTTACCTATTGGAATCATCAAGAGGTACTGGTGCCATTTTGAGTTTAACTTCAGGACGATGGGAGTCACTGGCTATCATTTTGATCCTAAGTGGGCTCTCCTCTCTGAAGGTGGATTTTTCTCTCGCATCCAGATTCTTGTGTAGAGGGGGACTGTAATCAAAGAGTTCTTTGAGCTTTTCAGACTTTACCTGCTCAGGTGACTGAGTTTCTTTCTTCATCATTAGTCTCTCAGAACTCTTGTCTTCTTCCTTGTGCTTATCTTTTGTTGCACTAGGCCTTTCCACTACATAGCCAGTCTCTTTAAGCTTATAACTTTTCTCATCTCTAAATCCATCGCTCTCTCTATTGCCCTTGATTGATATTTTAGATTTGTATTTGGTTCCTTCCTCCTCAGCATTCCGGTGAGATGCAGTAGGAAAATTTTTACCCTGATCTGCCAGGACAGACTTTCTGAACTGTCTGTAATCCTCTGTCTCCTCTGTGTCCTCCCCTTCAGAGTCATTAAACTTTTCTTTCCCAGTCTCTTTATCAATGAAAAAATCTAAAGTTTCCTGTTCCTCCCATTCCCTTTCTCCCTCTGTCCTCCCTTTTTCTGATCCTCTCTCCTTCTGGGCCTCCTTCTCCCTGGTATTACCCCTATCAAGCAGGTATACTCTAGACTCTTCATCTGTGTACCTGTGGATAGCAAAGAAGAGACTGGTAACTCTGGATTGCATTCATTCCAGTTCACTTGCATTCCTCTTTCGTGTCAATCCCACACCAAGAAGATGAAAATACATTCCTCCGAGCAATTAACTTTAGCATGCAATGCTTGGCACACCATTAACACTGTATCCACTGTCATTTATGCACTACTGGAGGCATCTGAGGAGACTACCTAGAAATTTTCTGCTAGAGTTTATAAGAAGGCTAGTGGCTTATTTTTTTTCTTAATCAGTACCTAGTTTCACATTATCTTATACTAGTCATTTTTTCCATCAAATTCACATGAAGTTTGAGAATTCAGACTACAATTCATTTTTGTACTTCTTTTACTGAAAAAGTTAAAGGAGTACCACAAAAAAACTGAATGAGTTTCAAGATCCTGCACATTACTGAGATAATTCAGGAATCTGAAACAGGTTTAGCAGGGAATCTTTAGAAGGCAGCTCTCCTAAATACAGAACGACACTTACCAGTTATTTCACACACTGCCTTATCTATACACTATTTTCACACAGGTTCTAATACATTTGCCAACTCCAATACACCTAATCCAAGGGAAGTCATATTTTTGATCTTCTAAGCAGTAATTTTTTTACATAATAAATCACTGACTGGACAAATTCTTTTAAAAGCCTACAATCAAGCCTATATAGCATAGTCACAACTTCTCTCTGTAACATTTTATAAGAAATCCACTGACGTACTAGTCACATTAGAAAGGAATAGTCTAATATCAGTAAGACTTTTACAACTTTCAAAAATTACTACTATACCAAACATTTCAAGAACAAACTAAAGAATTTTACATTCACTGGAAAATATGCACTGAAGTTCCTTCACATCAACAGAATTATGTTCCAAGAATAGCAAGACCAACTCTCTTTGATAAGTAATGCAAGTCAAGAGAAAGCTGTCATACTGCACCACACAATTAGCAATCAATGCTGTTTATGTTAACATAAAGAAATCACTGCAAAACATCAGCATTTTTCAAGTTCCAGAAGATCTGCATTTCAAACTACACGAAGTATTAAAATTTTGAAATACCTGAAGAGAATTCACTATCAAACAAGCAAGTCTGACGCACCATTCCAATTAAGATTTGTCTTAACAGCAAAAAATTGAGTACAAGAAAATACACCTTGAAGGAAAAGCACAAACCCATTTTTCCTCAAGGATACGTATCCCTATCTCCACTAGCCAGCAGTTAAGATTCTGAAGCATCTTAGCATATCCATGTTTCAAGCTCAATTCCAACCAGACTAATAGTACCTAGTGTTCCAAATTGACTTTTCCAATGTATAGTGACGATCTTGACAAAACTAACTTTTTAAGAGGCAACATCAGGCTTATAATTTAATTCTTACCTTTTTATAAACTTTCCACCTTTTGCACCTTCCTGTTCGCCACCCTCAGGATAAAATGATCGCACTCGAGCTTCCTCACGGGGGGCACTCTGTGATGGGATTGTCTTTGCAGGACTTCTCCTCGAAGGGATATGATGCAATGGGCTATTCTGAGAAGGACTATAACGACTAGAACCATTTCCAAGAGAACCAGAGCCAGACCTCTCAGGACTATGCTGAATGGAATGGGAATGCTGAGGTGTGTCCTTTGCTGAGTGGGCTGTGCTAAGCAAAGGGGCATCAGAGCAAGATGAACTCTGACTAGGTGGGGTGGCAATAGAAGGACTATGGGGTGACCTTGGACTGTTATCATACGCTGAAAGGCCAGGCCAAATGTCGCCAGAAGCTGCCGATGATTTGTTAAAATCGTCAAGAGGCTCTGATGGGTCATGTTCAAATGTATCTTTCTGTTCATCTTGTGATTTATTTTTCAAGGGGCTGTCTTGCAAAGGAGCCCCTTCAGTTTTCTTTGCCTGCTTTTCCAGAGACGCACGTCTTTTGGAAGAGACAGGTGATTTGCTGTATGGGGATGAAGAACGAGATGAAGAGGACCTCGGGGACCTGGAAGATCTGTAAGATCGACGAGATCTGCTCCGGGACCTCTGGGAAGACACAGACCTTCGTTTCGGACTTCTGGAACGTGAACGGCCACGTCTGGGGCTTCTGGAGTGTCTTCGGTTCCAGACAGGCCTATAACCTCCACGATGGTATCTACCACCTCCTCCTTGATAATATCCTCTACCTCTTCCTCTGTAACCATAGGGACGTCTCATTCCTCTATTATTTCTGTAATCTCTGCGATAATCTCTAGAATAAACACGATCCCTGCTGCGAGATCGTGAATATGTCCTTGACCGAGACCTAGAACTAAAGTTAAAAAGCAAACATTAACATCTGACAACTGGAAAACCAAAAAGAAAGAAGTGCCTTGACACTAAATGCTAGATTTCTTGAATGCAGTCAGAATGCTAAAGGATGTGGACTAACGGTCTTACAGTAACTTTTACGATCTCTATTTATTATTTCCGTAATATATTTATTATAATAAGCACGTTTATACTTCTAAGGACTGTGAAACTCTGCATCACATGACGAAGACATTACCAGCCTCAGTGGCCTGCCCTGCCATTTTATTAGAGATTATTACCACTCCGGATCATGGCATTCAGATTCTCAGCCATCAAGTTACATGACCCCCAGTTTAATAAGCCAGCCTGTGGATAGCAGCTGATGAGGCAGTGAACATTCAACTGACTCACTTCCTTTATGGGAGATGGTAAAGTCCACTAGTAAGAAAGATGAGCAACAGGCTGGAGGCAACTGAGAAGACAAGGTACAGCAAAGTTTATCTACTGAAGCCTTAAGTTACTTCAGATACGAAAAGCCGAAAGAGAAATACAAAACAAATTACAGAGGAAGAGACTGGACAAAGAAAAGATGTTATGAAGGGGAATGGAAGAATCAAAGGGGCCATAAAACATGAAGAACCATTAGCATTCTGAAATTATCTTGAGATACAGGAAAATGGAAAAACAACCCCAATTATTAAACAAAGTAGTGAAAATTACATTCAAAGCATAGTTTGCCTACTGCCTAAAATGAAGTAAGATCCCAGGCTCACTATTGCCACAGCATCATGAAAGTGAAAAACATTTTACAGGCAAAACCTAATATACCAAACCACCTTTTCATGCACTATGACATCAACTTACCTGTATCTCTTTTTCCTCGAATGTGATCTGGATCTCGATCTAGAGCTGGACTGAGATCTGGACTTTGATCTTGAAGAATGTGATCTAGAGTTAGATCGACCCATTTTTCTCAGTAGATACACTCCTGCCCAAAAGGAAAAGCAATGAGGGGAGGGCAAAAAAATGTAAGTAACTATTTAGAGTCCATGTAAATTATATAAGTGAACAAAATTTGTATATACTAAAATGACAATATTAGAAAGTAAAGCATTTGCTAAATGAACGAACTCTGGAGACAGTATGAGTACACTTATTAGTAAATTAAAAGCTCAACCACATTTTAAAGAATTTAACATTGATGCAGTGCCCACACTTTGTCTGAAAATATAAAGTATAACAGTAAGAAGTTTTCCAGATTTAACTGGAAGCTGATCCTGTAGAAGAGAAGAAGAAACAGAAGAAAAAAAAAACAACAAACCTTTCTGCAAATTTAGATACAAATAACATAACTCTGGATATTTTGATGTATTTTAAACAAAAGTCTTGCTATTGTGCAGTTTATAGTTTCCTTGCATTTCCAATCCACTATTCCCTCTCTGGAAGCAGTTTTAGGTCCACTACAATGTACCTTTTACATAAGGAAACAAAAAGCCCTCAAGTATTCTGCCCAGCAGTTGTTAAGTTTGAGCCATAGGTATTATTTCTCTTTAACCACATGTACTAAAGCTAATCACTCTAATCTGATTTTCCACTAGTCAAGATGCTCACCCTGCATCTTTTTAGGTTAACTTTGCTTTCTTAATCTGTAAGTAAAATGCATGGCCAACTTAAAGATTCTAACAACTAGTTAAATAATATGGCTTGCAAAAAAATTCAACATGCTTCAGCACAAAGTAAGCTATGAAAACTACAATTGATTATAAATCAATGAGACCTAAAAGAAAATAAATAATAAACTATCACTTCTTCTTACATACACTTACAGTAAATATTTAGAATTAATGCTAACCATAAAAAAATACACACCTTTTCCTTTTCTTTTCAGATCAGTGGCTAAAAATCCCCAATTTAATTAATATAAACTTTGACCCATTACCATTTTCTTTTGAAATTGCCCAGCTTTTAAAAAAAAAAAAAAAAAAGGGGTCACATTAGACAATCTGAATATAAACTATTAACAAGTAACTACATATTTTCAGGCCTTTGAATGCTAAATAATCATCACTGTTCAATAATAATTAGAAATGGGAAAACCAAACATTTAGCTTTTGTGTTGCAAACAAGCTTTAAAATCTAAAATTACTGTATTAAAAATACAAGCTCAACACAGCTGAGGGTGAAGGTACTTTATATAACTTTTTTTGTTACCTGGGTGATACTTCAATTATGTAAAGACAAAAACAACATCAGAGTTTAATTTCAAATTAACAAAATTTCAGAGATTTTAGACACACCCAAAAGAAAAAAGCAGACCAACTTTCTCCCTATCAGCTAGTTCCTTCTGCCCCACATGACTTTCCCCACAAGTCTGCATGGCCTCAGAGATGTAACCTCATCTGAAACCAACCCACCAAAACTTTTTAACCTAAACTAGCTTTACACTTAACTCAGAAAAAACTATTTACCTTGAAGAATATGTTGAATGCTGTCTTTTATGGGCTCATTCCACTAAAAAGCAAATTTGCATAACTTACACTCAGAAGATGGTTTCTAATTCATTGTGTTCAATTAAACTCACAGAAAACAGCTATAATCTTTTAAGCTCAATACTCAAAAGGCAACATAAATTTAGGGCTTTTAAAGTGTTGTAAGACATGATGCATGCCAATTTTCCAAGTGATGGAAAAAAACCCGATTTTTCTTCTATTACAAGTAATTTTCAAATCAAACATCAGATTAACAATGTTTATAATATAACCCAATCTCAGCTTTAAATTAATGTATTATTATTTTCCCTGTACTCAACAATAATATTTATACATTTTGCATTCTGTGTATGACAAGTATAGTTGATCTTTACAAGAGATAGACTAATTTATGAAGTTTTATATATTGTAGCTTCTTATTGCTATCATAAATTTTAGGAAAACAAAAGCAGTTTAATTTTCAATACCTGGGTTCAATCAGAACATTTAAAAATAGAATTAAGATAATCTTACCTCAAACTGCTAGTTGGTGCCAATGAAGCAATTATTTCAAAACTCCCTATTTGTGCTTTCAGCAATTCAGATTCCTATAGAACAGAAAATGAGACTGTCAGAGACATGAACATTCACTTAAGGAAAGGCAATACCTTTTGTTTAAAGGGGTTCAAACATTAACCTGTTTATTATGAAAAGACAACACATAAGCAATAGCAAATTTACTCTCGGAAGGGCAGTGAAGCTGCATGCTAAGATCGGAGCAGGTCAAAAGCCAGCCACTGTCAAGTGGCAAATCCTACTCCCCTTACACACGTGACCACTCCTCCTTCAGCCCTGCTTGCCGGGCTGTGTAACACATTATCCTCTCCTTACAACAGCCCTGACATCCTTCAGGTCCTTCAGTGATCAAGCTTTCCATACCCACAAACCACTTCCACATAAATAGGTTATCACAGTGGCTTAATGAAGTGCCAAACTGAGCTGGATTATGGAGTAAATAAAAGCATGCAGCCAGAAGGAGGGGGGTAAAAAGGACAGTGACAAACTGTTAGACCAATTTTAACCCTAACACATAGCTTTGCACTTCATTGGAGCTACCATATTGGAGAGAAAATAAACTGGGATGAGGACTTAGGCCAACAGTGAAAGCTTTATCTTCAGGTTTCTCTTGGAACATTTACAGAAGCGTTACTCTATTATACCTTCTTGTTTAAAATGCAAACATATATGATTTTACCTAAACAGCCAACAACTTCAAAACCTAGCTTTTTTAAGGTTATACAGAAACAAAGCATAATTGTAATAACAAAATCAGTCTCAAATGTATGAATTTTTCACTGGACTCAGCTTTTAACTACCTTCAAGCCTTAAGACTATGTACATTTGCAATCTGGCTCAATATTAAGCAAACTTTTCAATTCCACTAAAGCAACAAAATAGGAATTTTGTCCCAGTTCAATACAGACAGGATGGATCTCCCAGAAACTACATCTCAACAATTTATTCATTAAATCCAAAGACATAAGATATCCAATGCTCCTAAAATGACACTTGTTCACAGACATTTTCTTCATCTAAAAGAAGAAATGTAGCACTCGTGTTCATAAACACTGCTTTCAAAAGTCCACTTACCATTCACTAGTAGTGACCAAGATATTTCCAATTTCTACAAAATATATGCTTTATTAAGATTAAGTTTTTACTTCTCATCATCAGCAAGCATGAGTCTCTGAAGGAGCACAGTAGTGTATCGGACCATTTCAGATTTTGTCTAGACAAAAGGCGAGATGGTATTAGCTAGTAAAGGTCAATGAAGGCATTCAGAAGTCTACTACAGAAAAAGTAATACAAACTTCAAATTCAGTCCAAGATTTTAAATGAATACTTAAATAATATATATTTCTGACTTTAATTGCTGTTAGCTGAAATCCAAATCCTAATTTAGACAAGTCTTTAGATCCTGGGGATATAGAACAAGATAGTTACTTCACCTTTAAAGCCTCTCGGCAGAAGACAAGATCTCATACTCTGGTAGTCAGTTCCACATAACTCAAACTCCTGTAGTCAGTTCCACACAGTTTTAGGAATTTTCCCTAACAACTGGCAAAGGCAAAAAGTAGCCACTTGTTTTTTGGCTTTTTTTAATTAAACAAGACATTGGATTTACTACATCCAACCCCAGAAGCTAAAACATATCTGCTACTCTTTTCCCAAATATTTTTTTAATAAGAAGAGTATGGATATAACAACATTTTAAAGAAAAAGAGCTTTAAATAGAAAACCATAACTATTGAATAAAAACCACTCAACTATGCGCAGCTTTTGTTTTCATTTAATTGTAATAGGTAAAACCTTGACACACAACACCCACTTATCCAAACAATGCTTATACTTAAAAAAAAAAATTGAAAAGACTAGATTGCTGGTGGGTTTTTTTAGTCTGTGTAAATATTCTCATATTATGCAAGAATCTCAAATTTTACTAACCTCTACTAAAGCTTATTTAGAAAGAATAATGATAATAGAAATATGTAGGAAAACAGCTCCTTAACAGTAAGCTTCTACATGCTGCATACTTTCATAGAAAAAGTACAGGTTCCGCAGAGCATCACAACTGTAACAGACTGTTTCACAGTAGCAAATGAAATCACCCACAGCCTCTTCCTGTAGACTGGTGCTCACTGTCAGTCTGTAGCGGCTGCACTGCCAAGTAAGGGCACCAGTGCTAAAGGCCAACGAAAAAGAGGTCCTAAGCATCATGTGTTGCTATGCAAGAGCAGCTGCCCCTCTCGCTCCAGCGAACAAAGCTTTCCTCTGGACTAGTCTCAGACAGAGACCCACAGCCTGCCAGCGGTGCACACGGACAAGGTGACACAAGATGAAATTACTAACACCAGTGTTTTTAAGAGGACCAGGACTGCAAGGAACATGGTCTATGCCTGAAACACCAGGGCTGTAAATCCCCACACTTTTGGCAACTCAAGCTTCTTTTTCCCTTGCTTTCCACCCTAAACAACAGAAAGGAGACACCTAGCTCTCAGTCATTTCACTTCCATGTTAAAAAAAATCTGGATTTTACAAATGAAGTTGCTAAAGCTTTAAACCAGAATAAGCTGGCTCTGCTAGTTTAGAGAAACAGTCCCATCTCTCCCATCCTGTGTTTCCTCACATTCCTGATGATCTCCCTAATGCCAGTACAAGTATTTCTGCAAGTACATACTAGATTACTTTCAATATAAATTATTTTTTCTGATATGGCTCATTACACAGCCCCACAAACATCTGGACCAACACAGGGAAGTTGAAATAGCAGCCAGACAAGACTGCTTCTTTTGGCAGCACCACAGTCTTAAAGCTTCCCTGAAACCAGCCTGGCATAGCCTTCAGAAGCAATAAACTTGATATTTAAGCTCTTTAACAGTAATTGCATCAGTTTAAAAAAAAAAAAAAAAGAAAAAACACACACAAAGCCCGCACCAAAACAAACACACACCCACACAAAATTAAAACAACCAAAATCAAACACTCCCAAACAACCAAACCTAAACATAGAAACGACGACTTTTTTAAAAATTGGTCAGTTCATCACCTGTCAGATATTGAGTCACATTCAAAAAACGTATCTTCACGAAATAACAGGATCTGTGTCTTAAATCAGTCTTGGCCAGTAAGGATAACCATAAAGCAAAAACAAGATATGTACCAGAATACCACAGGCAAGAAAATAATGAGGAAGCAACACTGTTAGCATTTGCTATTTTTAATAAAAAAATAAAAAGGACAAGGAAAACTGTTTCCAACTCCTTTTAAACATTATTTTTCAGAGTCTTTACTGCACCACTGATGTCGAAATTTTCTCAGAGTACACAAACTGCAGATACAACACATCTCTTAAGACACTTTACAAGTTACACACCACATATAAGATTAAGACATTTAAGGACAGTTATACACACTTACACTAGCAAAACACTGCTTCCTGTTAGCTTCACTATCTTAGCTATCCTTCATTTATAACTATTTAGTAGTCTGTATTTCTCTTGCTTAAGCATAACTTGAGAGCTGTCAGGAAGACTTAAATCAAAATCTTGTTAAAGTAACTCACAAGCTGTTTCCAAAATGCATTTTCATTCAGAGATTCAGGCTTCAAATGACGTGGGGATTATACAATCATGAGAAAACAAAAGGGGATAGGACAGTCTACAAGAAATCCCACAAAACTTGTAGTATTCTCTCATAATACACACACTGAATCACAGAAAGCCTTAATGAGACAGCACTGTAGGTCATCTATTCAGTGCTTGCACATCTGCCGTGCTTTCTTATCCACTCTTTACCTCTCCCCTCCCTTTTCTTTTAATGTCCACAATCGTAGCAGCGGCACATTTCACGTAAGAACAGAATGCATTTCATAGCGACTGTAGACCCGTGCGACTCAGATCATCAAGGACTTAGATTCCTAAAATACTAGAATTCCACGGCAAGTCTGCCCAAACTATCTCAGAATGTACAAAGAAGATCTGGGAAGCGTTATTCTCCCTGTTTCATATGCTGGAAATACAATGGAAACAGTAAAACATACTAAAGCCTTTTTTCCCCCAAATTAATTCATTTTTTTATAGAAAACAATACAAAATACTTGTAAATTAAGTCAAAACCCAGCAACCTAGTAAGAGCAAAATCACCTCTGCAAAAAACTGTCATATGATTGTTAGCTGTTCTTTTATGTAATACTACTGGCAGACAAAAGCATGTTTCTCCTCTAACTAAAAAACACAGAAAGCAAAGTGATTTTTTTTTAAGAAATTTGTCGATACAGAAAAAGGAATTAGCATGCCTTTGGACACATTTTGGTTTGGATAGCCTTTCTGGGTTTCTGGTTTGGTTTTTTTTATGTGTGTGTGAGTTTTAAACACAGTGTTTTCATATGCCCTCACACAGTGGTTTCCCCAATCTCTGTGATGAAGTACGAGCATGCTGCTGCAGAAAAGGCAATTGTCCCTCCCTCATTTGTTTCAAGACTGATAACACAGCTTGGTGGGCTGCAGCAGTGACCTGATCCAGAAGAAAACTACTCTGGACAAAAGCTGACTTTTCAGGTCTCCCAGATCCCATTTACCACAAGGCTGCAGGGAGGCCAGTGACAGCACAATGAACAAGACACCAGTGCACTTTTTCAGAATACCTTTGGGAGAGACTGACAAACAACACAGCCCGAAGGCTTACTTTCCTCATTAGCTTCACCTATCTCCGCTGTAAACAATCCCTAAATGTTCTCCAGCATTCCTCAAACCCCTACATCACTATCTCTCCTTGACAACCAGTCTGAATATAATCCATTCAAATACCTGCACCCTAGATCCAAACAACTCCCTGCTGATCTCTTCCAAATTCCTACAACCACTACACAGGCCCTTCTCCATGGTACATGATCCTCTCTACTTCCCCCTTCCCCCTGGGAAGAATTCCCTCAGCAACAGCCTTTACCTGTGGCCTCCACAAAAGAGGACCCATTAAAGCCTTGGTCAGGAGAGAGGCAGTCACCAACAGATGTAACACACTGAACCTCGTCCTGCTATTCAGCACAGCCTGTCACTCAACATCAAAAGCGACGAGTGGGAGGATGCAATTCCTACTCTCCGTGCCATAAGAAGCTGCAAGCTAAGAGCACACATCAGTGCCAGAGCCTTTATCCCCTTGTTTTCCCCACTTTTGTCCAAAACAACGTGATTATCGGAGAGGAGAATGAGGAGGTGAGGGGAGAAAGACAACAGCTAGACAGCATTTTCCTGGAACCCCACGTTCTTTAATCAATCCCTCCCACATCGAGAACAACTACTCTAAGTGATGTTTTTATACATTTACAATATGCCAGCCATTGCTCAAGCAGTCACTACTTGCAACGTCAGAAGCACCTTTGTTTTGCATGCCCTCGGGCCTTTCTGTAGTAAAATTTAACTGCTGCAGTGAAGGCAAAACTTTGATCTCAAAGATAAACAAGTGACTTGGTAAAAGAACACCATGACACACAAAGCAAGAATCTGATTCTCACAAAATCAGAGGTTAAAATTAGGGGGTTTACAAAGCAATGGATAAGATCCTGCAACTACAGGCACACTATACTGAGACCAACACTGGGAACACAATAGCCCCCTTCAGCAAGGGGCTGAAACCCACTCCTGCCCCTCACGGGGCTTGGCGAGCATCTGTAAGCAGGGCAGGGAAGGCGCGGGGTGTTTCAGGCACCAAAGCCCGAACCACGGCCATGCCCGAAGGGAGGTTCCTCCATCGACCGTAAAGGCTGATCCAACACCGGGAAGCATCCTTTCTCCCCAGCACCGTTTCCCTCCTCAGCGTCACACCCTCGAGGATAACGGGGAGATTTAACACTCCCGTAATCTGCGCTGCACAGCCACATCCCCTCGGGCCTTCCCGCCTCCCACAGGAGGCCCAGAGGCAAAGGCCGCACTCCCGGGGCGAGGCCCGGCAGGGGCGGGCGACCCCTCCCCACACCCCCGCCTCGCGGGGCTCCCAGGGGCCAGGGAACAGCTACAAGGAAGATCAGCCGCCGCTTCCCGCCGCCCTTTCCTCCTTCTACCTTCGGTTCCCGGGGCGCCGTCCAGGCTCGGGGAGGAGCGACGCCGGCTCCGCCCGGCCCCCGCGGCAAGGGGGCGGCCGCGGCNCCGGGGCCGGCCCCCGCCCGTTCCCGTCCCGCTCCCGGGGTCTGGCCCGGGACAATCGGGATAATCGGGATAATGGCTGCGGAGCGCCGAGGTCACGCGGCAGGGGAGGGCGGGACGGCGCGGCGCGCGGATACCGCGCGGTCCGGGAGGGGGAAGGGAGGCGGGAGAAGGCGGG
>VZRE01003966.1:538037-685286 GCA_013396775.1 Cephalopterus ornatus | reverse complement strand
GGGCGGGCGCCGCGTCACTTCCGCTCCGGGCGGGGAACCGCCAGCCCCGCGCTCAGCGCCCGGGCGCCATCTTGGTTTCGGGTAACCGTCCTTAAGCAAGATGGCGGACGGCGGCCGCCCGCCCCCGGCCCCGCCGTGCCCCTTCCCCACGCCGGGGGCTCCCCGCCCGGCCCGCCGCTCTCTCCCCCCCGTCCCTCACCGCCGTGAATAAAAGCTGTCGCCATTTGTATTCTCGTTTCCCGAAGAGGCGCGGGGGGCTGGGCCGCGCTGGCCGTTACCTGGTTACCTGTGGGGCGGGGTGGCTGTCATGCACGGGACTCTCTTGGGAGCGCTTGTGTGTGGAGCGGAGCCCAGCCAGCGGCTCTTCATGCAGCGGCATTGGCAGCCGGTGCTCCTTGTGCTGGTAGGGAGACGGCGGTGCCGCGGCGCTTCACTGCAGCAGCTTTTGCAGCAGATGGGCGCCTGTCGCCTGGGTGCGATAGAGCAGCGCCGCGCCCGGGAGAAGCGCGCCCAGGAGGTCTGTGCCACCAGGAAAGTGCGGCCGAGGGCTGCGAGCGAGCAGTACTGACTGATGCACAGGATGTGTGTAGGCTGGCCAGGTCCTAAAATTCACAGGATCACAGAATGTGCTGAGTTGGAAGGGACGCACAAGGATCATCGTGTCCGACTCCCAGACCTGAACAGGTCCATCCCCAGGAATCACACCGTGTGCCTGAGAGCATTGATGAGCAATTCGTGCTACTCAAATCTTACACAGCTTGTTTTTTTTCTTCGAAAGCTGTTGCATATTATTTCTGAGACAAGAAAAAACCATATTAAAAATAGCAAGAAAGGATGCACATACACCATTTTAACTGAGTTTTTAAATTCAGTGGACGCTGACTGTGATGCAGGCAAAAGCAAATGATGAGAGGAAAAAGGTATGTAAGATGCAAAGCAGACATAATCCCCAAATGCTAGTTTCCTTTTTCATGTGTAGGGAAAGTGATGCACTGCTTAGATTTATTTCCTTTAAGTTTTTTTTTAAGCTTGGCCTTCTATGGAGGCACCAACCGAGGAGTAGTTGGTACTAAAATAAATACAGTGAAAGCTTTTAGTTCTCACCAGTTATGATTAACTGATGGTCTGGCCTAGAGAGGAACACAAGCACTCTCTCCTGTTAAGGTTTTCTTCCCTTCTGCAGGGGTAGGGGTAACTAACCGGTACCTCAAGTGTGGCACACATGGTACACCTTTTGCTGTAACCTACAATAAGGCACTGTTAGGAGGAGGCTCCTTGGTCTGTGACAATGAACTTGTGAGAGAAAGCCAATTTGCCAGGGCCTGTAAGCTTTTCAGAACTGTCATGGGATTTGGCTGCATGCAACACACATCCTCCTATTTCTTAATGGTCCTGAGAACTGGTGGGGTGCTGATGCAGAGACACCTTCCACTAGACCATGTTGCTCAAAATCCAGCCTGGCCTTCAGCATTTCCAAGGATAGGCATTTGCAGCTTCTCTGGGCAACCGACTGTTAAGTTTTTTGCCCCGACCCACGTGCAGGACTTTGCACTTGGACTGGTTGAACTTCATGAGGTTCACGCAGTCCCATCTCTCTAGCCTGTCCAGGTCCCTCTGGATGGCATCCCTTCCCTCCAGTGAGTCGACCACACCCCTCAGTTTGGTGGTGTTAGCAAACTCACTGATGGTGTACTCAATCCCACTGGCTTCAACAAAGGTTTGTGGGACATAAGCCAACATGGATATACGGCATATATCTTATTGGGACAGAAAGGTTGGAGCCTTCTACTCTTTCAGTTCTCCATTGTATTTAAGACAGCATGCTATGTGCCCAGAGGAAACAAACTATAACATGAAACTTTTTGAAAATATATTTTAATTATTTCAAATATATTTGTCTAATGATAGTGCAAGTTGTTTTGAAATTTTGTTCACTCCTTCTTTTACCAAACATTTGACATTTTGGCTGTGTGATCCTTCAGTGCAGCCTCTTTGTAGTGAAAATATCAGGACATGCACCAGTGGTTTTCTATTGGTATTGGTATGAAATACAACCTGACTGGTCTTCCCCTCCACTTGATGCTCTGACTATAATTTATCTTGTAAAATTGGGATCATTGATCTTGTAAAATTTGAGATTATTTTTTATGCAGTTTTTATACAGCTTGCTCAAACCTCTAAGGTACATAGGGACTTCTCACCTGCCTTTGATATTTTAGAGGCACTATCTTTTGCTACTAAGTATTAAAAAAATACCAAAAAAATTCAATTTATGTGTTTAATATTATCATAGGAGACCGTAGCTCTGGGCATGACACGAACTACTGCTTTATTTGAATATAGCAACAGTCCAGAAAATTTACAATAAAATATGAATTTCAAGGCAATGGGAAGATACATGAAGATACATAAAGACAAAGCAGTACAATAATACTGTGTCATCACCAGCCCAAACCAGACTCTTGGTGACTGTTAGCACATGTTCTCACTGTTCAGTGAGAGAGCTGCATAGTTGTACATCTTCTAAGCACTAACACAGAAACAGGGAATGAGTAGTAAAGTCCATCCTTAGTAGTCACCAGTGAAACTGGATTGTCCCATCAGGGAATGCCACTCCTAAGAGTTACAAAATGATAATATCACCTCAGTTCCAAAGATTTACTAGGAACAAAGAAACACAGGGAGAAGCTGTCTTTAATCTCTTCAAAAAGTGTAGCATAGACTTGCACGAGTCAGTGATGTTACTTACCATCTTTGGCCTGGTCCTTTACATGCAGCTGGTACTTTTCAAGAGATCCACACCTATAGCAGCTGCTCCTCCTGTTAAAACCTTGTTCAGTTTTACAACCCCTTTGAGTGGACTTTGTCAATCAATTCATGAGTGGGACAAGGCTCAAGGGAGCTGTGTCAAGGAGAATGCTTCAGTAGATGGCACTCTCCCTCTGAAGGAGGATGAGCAAATACTTCAGCCAAGGAATTTGATGCAGTGAGAACAACTTCCTTTATACCCTACCAAATTGCAATGAATGCAAATGAAGCTCTGTCTAGCTATGCAATGGAGTAACCCCTGGCAGATTTTCACAAATCGATCTATCAAGTCTTCACATCTGACTTCCTACCTGATTAAATGACTGTAGTCCGTTACTGTTCATCTGAATTCCTCCTGAAATTGTAATGGTGAATATATACATACACTCAGGTACACAAGTGTATATTTTTTAATATATTTATGTATTATATATATACACATAAATATATAAAAGAGCTCAGTAGTAATGTAACTTGCACACATTAGACTCAGGCTTTACAGTTGTTCTGCTTCCGCAGTCATCTTTTTCAAATTCATTAACTTATTCTACTCTTTTGTTAATGGTAGGTCCAGTTTGAGGACTTAGGTCCTTTGGTTTGTTGATTGTTTTGTGTTGGTATTTTGTAGTCACAAAATTTCATAGATCCAGAAATTGTTCAAACCAGTTTACAGAGCAGTTGCACTGAATTAATACAAATGAGGAGGCCTTAACTGCAGGTATGGGAACAATAAAGACCTGCCAGGCATTAGGGGAGCTATAACCTTTAAAATCACATCTGTTCTTAACCAAGCAGTAATGCACAGCCATCGTACAGCTTTCTAAACTGTACAGTGATTTCCTCACCCTTGAACAGGAAGGAGAGAGAAGAGAGTGAAAGAAACGTGTATAAGACAAAGTTGCAATAAAACATGTAATTGGATAAATTTATAAAATGCAATTTTTTAGATTTTTGGATTCTTGAGTAACGTGAGTATACTCTTTCCTTTTACTGCTGTTTAAGCATGTAAGTATCTGTTTTCTTACTTGACTGGCTCACAAGTCAAATAAGAAAACATAAGTTTTCAATCACTGCCTCTCCTCTACACTCCCCAAAAATCCTTTTTCCATTGATTAAAATCACAGTGATAACAGTTTTTCTAAAATCCAGAACCTGGAGCTATAATTTTGCTACCATAGCTCAGATAAAGCTGACCTGTTTTTTCCGATATTCTTGTCAGAGCTTGAGGGTGTTTTGTGGCCGGTTAGTATGAAGAGGCTCTAGGTAATGTACGAAAGAGGATTATAGAGAGTATTTGTATACATCTCTCCAGTGCCAGTCAACTTTTAGGCAACCAAAAGTTGTGCACCATTGCAAATTAGATAAAGGAATTGCTGTTACAAGAAGTGGTTCAAGCAGTGGCACGCTGCATGAGAGAAATGGCAGATGAACAACTGTATTTTTGAGATTTTCTGTTCTTGATTCAAAACAAAATGAATCCACTGTGAGTGTCAGATGCTAAAGGGATGCTAACTGTGCTCAAAAGCAATATTTTCTGTAATTTGTAGAGAAGCTACACAGCAAATAAAATGTTGGACCAGTGGAAGCTATCTACTGAAAGTACTGTTTAACTACAGCATTCATCTATTATTTGGCAAATAGATTTAAACTTCCAAATGCAATTTTTACAGAATTCTAAGTAGCCTTCATACAAAAAGGTTACTGCTTGGAAGTCTCTTCTGCACACAACTGAATGGAAATGGTTTGGAGAGGCTTTTTTAACACTTTGCAAAGGAACTGATTTTTTTTTCCCTTTGGAGAAAAAAAATAAGACGATGTTGAGTGTGAGACATTTACTTTTGAAACGTTCTGTAGAAGAATTAAATCAAAATGATTTAACACTATTAGAGTACTATATATCTTCTCCTTCTGCAGACTAGAGATGACATTTTATTCAATCAGAAAAGGAAACATATTAAGGTCATGAAACTAATAAAAAACATTGCATTTATAACCTTTACCTATACAGCAGCTATTGTGAATTCAGAGTACATTTGAAGACCCACAAACCAACCTTCTACACTGTCTTTCAAGTAGTGGTTTCAGACCAAAGAACAATTTCCTGACTGAATCATCAAACTGAGTATTGGGACACCTGAGAATTATGCCTTCAGGCAAATTATATACTGATTTTCAGGTGTCATGCACTTCTTTAAAACAGAATTGCAAGAGCTCAGCACCTCTGAAATTTGTTTTTAAATTATTTTGGGAATATCTTCCTTACAGATAGATTGGAAAGCTGTTTTAGTGTTTGTAATGCACTTTGAAATGTGCATTAGTAAGAACATGTTACAGAAATGCAGTCATTACTGAAAAATGTTTCATGGGAACAGCCCTGTTTTTTTCTCATCTCAGTGCAGTACAATTCAAATTACCTTTAAAATGTTTCACAATTAAACATTCATTATACAGAACAGAGTAAGAGGTAGAAGGAGCATGCAATGGATTCCCGAGGATCTGCCACCTCATTGCTTTTAGATGAAGGCTGAAGGGTGGAAGATCATGAGCAAAAGGTGAAGAGCAAGCAGTGGCAGAAGTAGGATCTGATAATCACATGGGTTCCCTGTGCTTGAGAAGATCCCTACTGAAAGAATCCGGAAGACATAGCGATAAAATACAAATATTAGCCTTGCTTTTGATAATATTAAGAAACCAGACACAGGTCAGAACTGAGTGGGCTTGCAGAACTGGTCAAGGAGGTAGCCAGAAAAATCAAACTCCTGATTCTTTGTAATGGATTGCATTTTGTATTAGAGGTCTCGTAGCTTTTGGTTTACTGGTGTAGTTGCCATGTGATACTTGTGTTTAGGAAAAGTACATCTTGCCTAAGTAAGAGAAGAAATAGCAGTAGCTGGACAGACCAGTGAGATTTGGGTGAGCCTGTTCATGAGTGCTTGGAGATGGATGCAAAACAAAGAGTTGATTTTCGAATATGATTTATTTAGAAACAAAAGATCTATTAAAGGACAGTAAGGCTAGAACTTACCATTTTGTATCAAATGCAAAATTTAGAATAAATCTATCAAATCCATGAGTAAGGTGAAGTTTATAAAAGTGATCAACACTCAGAAGACCAGTACCTACAGGATCCCTAATTAAAATGATCTTGAATCAAACCAGATTCTACTGGAAACCTCAATATTACAAATATCACTTCATGCTACATTAACTAGACCAGAGTAATTTGTAAAACTGTTTAACCAAGGGTGGGCACATGCACCAGACTGGTGAATTAAGCAAAAGGATGGAGGAAAAGGAGAACTGCTCATTTTCCTTTTGCTGCCTTTCTCTGCATGAAGACTGCAGATAATTTTTGCATTCTCCCATTGCCAGCTTATTCACCTCACTCTTCAGGACTTGCTTGACAGGAGGAAAACTGTGCTAAATTCATTTGGCTACTGTAATTTTTTTCCAGTTTTCTATTCTTGTTGATTTGCAAAGTCTCAGTTGACTTGAGTTATGAGTTGTTTGTCCAACAGTGCCTTTGTTCTGGTCTGTGCTTCAGCAAAAACTGGAAAAACCTGTTCTCTTGCTCCTTCTTTTTTTTTTTTTTTAATCTTCCTCTCCCATTGGTAGCTGCAGCTTGTACTCATGCAGGCAAGGTGGTGCGTACCTTTCATGTGGAAAGCTGTCTTACAAAAACTGAGGGTGCGTTTTCCATTATCCCAGAGCTTTTCTAGCCTCATGAAGTCTTTGATGGATGCTCCGTGACTTAAACTCCATATGTTCTCCACAAAACGTGTTTAGGTCATTATTTTATTTTTCTTCAAGCAAAGTGTTTGATCGTCTCTCCAGTCCAGCCTTTTAAATAATAATTTGTACGCTCTGGGAGATCTGCAGAAACCAGTCTTGTGAAATGTAGCTTTTTGGACACAGAAGATTGTCTGCTTTACAGCAGCCGTGTATGGTGTGATATTAACTTCTGTAAGACAGAACAAACACTGAGGAAGCTAGCTAGTGCAAAAAGTGGAGAAGTTGAGAAGAAACTTTTCTTTCCATCTCCTTAATTTTCTTCTTGCTTGTGCTGCTGTTGGAACAAGAATGGGTCAACTATGTGGAAGATGCATGCAGCTGCTGCAGGACTTCGTAGCCTTTGTTCAGAGGATGTCCTCTGACTTGGTGCACTGCATCAAGGAATGCTTGATTCTGATAAGCAAATGCTCCTGCTTAAAACAAAACAGCTCTAAAACCAGACAGCTGTACAAGCCCATCCTACAGCCTCATGAGAGGGTGACAGCACAGGAGTTTCTGCAGCATATTGAAACAGGTAAGAGGACTTGTCTTTTTCTAAAGGGTTTTGAAAGAACAAGGAGGTTGATTTTGTGGGTTGAGAGCAGATTGCTTAGCTAATCTGCTCTGGCATGGGCAGTTGGTGATGATGTAGGAAAGGCTAGAGCAACAGAGCACTTTCTTTGTGTACAGGACACCAGGGGCTCAAGTGGTGCCACAGCTGGACCTAGGTAGAAATGGTCAGTCACTTTCTTCCTCTGCCACCACTCTTAGTACATAATCCATGTAGGTATGTTTCATAAAAATGAGACCTTTTAGTAACTGAAGTTAGTTCTTTTAAGTCAGTCACTGAGCTCACAGAGCTAGAGACGAGCTGTGCCAAGACCTGAGTGCTGAGCTGTGAGCAGGCAAATCACAGTGCGATGTGCACAGTTGAACACTTCCATGTTGGCTGGTTGCAGAACACTTGGACTTGTGCTAGTGGTGTCTGGGCTATACATGGGGAAGGTCAAAGTCACCCTGGGACAAGCATTGTTGGGTTCCCAGGATTCCAAGAAACTGTGCTTTTGTGCAAACATTTTAGAGACCAGGCTTAAGCAGAGTCATGGGTTTCTGCTTGAATAAAAATATATTCATAACTCTTCATCTATCTCCTTTGCTTTATAGGCTACCTGCCCAACTCCCCTGTTTATCTCTTTGTGATGTCCTCTTTGTCCTGTCCTAAGATACAGTAATATCAATAAGAAAACATTCTTTTTGTTATTTTTATTCCACTGCTGCAGTCATCGTGTATGAGTGTATTTTGCAAATTGTCTAACCAGAGACAGTCCTTGTCTCAAGCTTAGATAGGGGCCATTGCTTGTTTGGTTTTGCTAAGTGGGTATATTGTTTTAAGTTTAGCTACTTTGGGCTAAAGCTACTACACAGAATTGCATAGCCTTTTACTTTCATTTGTGTGAAAGATGTGGAACACAAACTACTGTTTCTTTACTTGCCTTTTTGGGAACGTAAAACTAACATCTGGGGGGAACCAGGAGAGACGCTTTTCCTTGGTGTGACATAGTTAACGCTGTTTGAAATGATCTGTTGCAGAACAGCCTTTGCAATAATTGCTGTGACGCTGGTTGTTTGCAACATGTGTGAATTAGTCTCAGCTGGTATTAGCTGGTGTCATTACCCGTGGAAGTGGTGGGTCCTGCGCTGCTGATATGGTTCACTAATTGTTGCACCTTAAGCACTGGTTAAATTCTGACATTGATACCCAGAATAGGGCCAGATCTTTAAGCTTGTTATACAGTGGAGATCTTCCAGGGCTGAACTTTTTCTTCAAAGGCTACCATGCTCCTGACTGTATAAGAGATTGTGTTGGTAGTATCCCAGCTCAGCTGATAGATCAGGTATAATGAAGGGGTTCTCTGGAAAAAATGGTGGGGCCAGAATGGGGCTTCCTCTAAAGACCAAGTGTGTGTTTTTCTGGAGAGATGCTTTCTTCTCTGAGATCAGTCTTCAAAAGGCTGGTCTGGCTTGGATCCTCAGGAGTTGGGGTACAGCAGCAGGAAGCTAGAACTTCTCTGACGGCAGTACACAGATGGCAACGTGTGCTTTCAGGGAGGTCCATGACAGGACATACATAGCACCCAAGAAGCAGAACCAAGGTTAATTTTCTGAGTGGCCAAATCCTGCTGCCAAGACAAGTGGAGGCAGGGAAGCCCCATGAAGAGAACCAAGACACATCCCTCTTACTTTAACACTCACCTGTGTATTTTATTCCAAGATGGAGCAAGCCCATCCTCAGTTCTGAATAAATTATAATAAGCAGGAAGCCAGTGTTTGGATAATTTACGTGCAAGGAGAGACTTCATGGTTGATCATCATGTTAGCTAGGGTGGCAAATGTTTGATATTAGGTGAAGATTTTGAATGGTTTCTGCTTTATCACTCTCCCAAACAAAAACAGAGATATGTGGAAGGTTCATAATAGTCAGTGTATAAGGACCAGAATTAAACCGCATGAAGAGATTTTTGGGTTTTTTTTCTCTAAAACCTTGCACACACAGGCTAGTCCTTCCCTTTGTGTGTATTGTTAATTATTAAACAAAATTGATCTTTATATGAAGCAGTTCTTCTGTGAAGCTCACTTACCTAATCCTGAAAGTAGCAGTTTTCTAGTCTTGACATGTCAGCAGCTTCTAATAGCATGAGATATTGGCTGAGTTTTGCACAGAGGCATGAAAGCTCATGTCCCTCACAACCCTCACATCTCTTTCTCCTATGGGAGGTAAAGTAGTTAGATATGTTTCATAGAAATATTTCAATCATTAATGCACAGCTTTAATCCATTGTCTGAAAATGTATCTTATAATTGTGTGCTTCACTAGTCAATTTATACTGCATTACCTTTTCAGCTCAGTTCATACTGCTGAGCATTGGTTCAATGTCCCTTTTATTTTCCTCTCTGCTGCTCCATTCCACACATTATTTTATACAGTGACTTTCAGAAGTCATGCGTTACTGCTGTTGCTTGATGGCTATTGTTGAACATCTGCTTTATTTATAGGGGAACTATCATACTTGAGTACAGGTAGACTCATACTAGAGCCCGAGGCAAACCCATTTGCAATCCATGTTGCTATTCCCTGAAATTCTTTATTGTAAAAAATAATTGGGTATTACTGTAATAACTAAGATGGGAAACACAGTGAACTTCAAATGTAGTAAATTAAAAATATATACTCTTTCTATAGTTCATCACTAAGAATGCCACATTCAGTAGATATTTTTTAACGAAGATTTTCTGTGATTCAGAAAAAGATAAAGATTTTTATGGAGAACAAGAACACCTGCATTTATATTAGATAACATGAAAGTGTCTAAAGATTATAATTTATCTTGCTTTGAATCACTAGCTTTGAGAGCTTTACAAGAGGCATTGCCAAGAATATGTTATTCCCAATTCATCTACTGCTTCTGCTCATGGAAACATGAATAAAGGTAGATAGGCTTTATGGAGTTGTTGCAGTACAAAAATCCTTATCTGTTTAGTTGGCTATAAGTTTTAATGTCTTTTTTGTAAACTAGGCCTTTTCAGGTGTAATCGAGCCTGTGCTGTCCTTGTACATCTTTAGGTTTTGAAATGTCACCCCTTGGAAAGGACCCTCTGGAAGCCTTGAGGACCTTAGCCTTTTCAGAAAACCCAGGTTTACAGCAGTCAGCTGCTCTCTATTACCTGCATATGAGTCAGCACAGTAAGTTATCTCAGTGGATTAGAAAATTTTCACAGAATTATGAATAAAAGTATTATTTCCAACTGTGAAATTCCCTTTGATTCATTAAGCAAAGTATTGGGATTTTTTTTCTTTCATGCTATGTTGTTTGCTAAGGAAAATAGAAATGCTGTCATTACCACGTAGGCAGAGTCAATTCACAGTTTTCCTATGAGGAGATATCTCTCATGATTATAAAAGGCTGTCATTTATGTTATTGTAATACTTCTGTAAACTCTGCAGAACTCAAAGTACTTAGTATATACTGAATCTCCTGAGAGCAACACAGTCAAAATATGGGGGAAAAAAATGGGCACAGTGACCAGCTAATGTTTTATATTACATAATTTTTGAAAGAGGACAAAGTTCTAGAGGCCAGATTGTAGTGAAAGTTTATGAAGGAAACATTCTCCTCTGTCTCAACTATTCTGTGGGAGCACGTGGCTCCTGAGGTAATTCGTAAATGGTTAGGAGTCAACCTAGATATCCCAAATAAAATTCCAGCAAGACTTTGGGCTCTACAAAAAGGTAGAAATACCAGCAACAAGCAGGTTGCATTTTATTATCTATTTGTTTGTCTTAAATTTACTTCAAGCAGAATATTCTGTCACTTGGAGTAATAACTTTATCCCATGTATTTTTTTCTGGATAAAAAGTGCAGGTAGCCACAACACAAGGCCCCGCTGTGAGGCAGAATGACTTAATTTGTAGCAAGGCATACTGCTGTCCTTCACGTGATATTTTTGAAGTACTTGATTATTCAAAACCTTTTCAGGAAACTTGCCCTGATTGCTAATAGCAGTGGAATTTAAATGAAGGGGAATACCACTCAGCCTATGTATGGGAGCACCTGACGCTTAAGATCAACAAGGGAAAAATATAACTATGGTGAGCAATGAGACTCATGAATATTTCCTCTCATTCTTGCAGTGAACATCCCCCTGCCTGTGGAGCATCTGGAACCCTTCTATGCCTTACTACGATCTGCTGACCTGGAGGTGCAGCAGATGTCTTCCTTGTCCCTTGTCAACTTCTTGCTGGAAGGACATAGTGAGTAATTAACAACACATCTCTCTTCAGGTGAAAAAGTATCTCTTCAGCCAGATTCATATAGAAGGAAGGCACATCTACACACCCAGGTCTACACAAATCCAAACTACTTTTTCCGTGTTCTAGTGGCACCAAGACATATAAGATTCCTCCAGCTAGATTATATCATGTGTCAAGAGTTCTTAAATCTGTGTGCAAAGGCTGATAAATTATTCCCAGACTGGTGTGGGAATTCTATTCTCATTCTTGGATTGAGAGCCCAACACTTGCCCTTTCAAACAACAGATAAAGCTCTTTCAGAAATAAACTCTACCTATGAGACAGTGCTCATTTTCTTGTTATTTATGAACTGGACCTTAGTCTTAAATTTCTTGCAGATAAAAAAAGAAGTTAAAACATATAGTAGAATTCACTTTCTTCTGTAACTAATAGGGCAAATGGAATTTAAATAGGATCTGGGATCTGCAGAAGAAAAACTTCCCAATAAAGTCTGTGTTGATGGACAGGGCACGAACGCCTCATATCTCATCAATGGAATCCTTGTCCCATCTACTACTGCACTCCTGGCACCTGGGCCACAAGTATTCCATCACTCAATCCCATAACAGCAGAAGACAGGGTCAGTCTTCAGTGAAGCTAGTTTTTTTCTTTGCTTTTTTAAAGGATTTTGCTGCAAATAATATCATGTCACTATTAACAAGTAAAAAACAATATCTAAAGGGAAGAAAAACAAAGAGTGAGAGGAGCGTTGAGTAAATTGTGAACCTATTGGAAAGCTGCAGTTGCTCTTTCCAAAATTCACCTTATGTTTGTAAACAGAATTGCTGGAAGAAATATTTGGGACCTTCTGCCCTAGAACCTCTGAACATCTCTTACACTCTTTCTTGAGTCTGAAGAGAAATCAAGCAAACCAAGCTAGGGACTGTGAGTGGTTATCAGACTGTTTCCATCTTAGATCTATTTTGTATAATCATAATACAGATTCTGAAAGCAGTCAAAGAATGATATATTCTTTCCACAGAGGCACTAACTACTTTTTTATTTGTCCATTATTTTTCATGAATCTGTGAATAGTTGACAAAGAATTAGTTGTTCAAATGGGTTTACTTGAGCCAATTCTGGATCTGCTTGAGTCAGAGGATCCCACTGTCCAGTGTAATTCCTGTGCCTGCATCATGACTTTGGCTGTTTCAGGTGAGTGTGCTGTTCTTTCCCTTTATCATCTGCATGAATTCATTCAACTCTTAGATCACATTTCAAGAAAAAACAACCTATTTACATTTGGTTTAAGAATCATAAGATGCAGCAGCAAGCTTTGGTGTTCCCACATCATAAATTCAACCTTTTGACATTACAATTAAGGATTTTTTCTCAGTGTTTCTAACCTTCATTTTCTTATGATTACAAACCTATCTCTGATTTTCATTCTAAATGTATTCATGACCAGCTTATCTTAATTAATGTCTACTTTGGCTTTTGCTTCACTAGTTCTATCTCTTTGGTCTATGCTGATGAGACTGCTTCATTTTACTAGACCGAGAAAGCCAAGCTCTTTTAAGACTCCTTGTAAGTGAAGCTCTCCATTAATCTTCATAGTCATTCTGGGTGTAAATTATATGTTCCAGGACTGAACATAACATTTGCATCTGTTGGATTGTGATACCATAGACCTCAGGCATTGTTAGCGTCCCAAGATATACATAAATGCTGCAGGAGTTCCATTTTGAATTCATGTCTTCTGAAAGCGAAGTCACCAGAAATATGCAGTATTTCAGCTGTGGTCTCACCTGTGTCTTTCATTGTGGCACCTAGGGAAATACGTTTTGTGGTACATCTCATGATAACATCTGCTGTTTTGGTGATTGTGCCATGATGATGTTGTCGTCCTGCAGCTGACTTAATCACTTAGTCTTTCTCCTCCTCTGCTGCAATTTCCAGCAGATACTAATTAATTAAGGGTCTACCACAAGTGTTTTAAGTGCACATCCCTGCATTTTGTATTATAAGGTTTCATTCTGCTTCTGTTGCTTCAGTTTTCTAACTTGCCTGTTATTTGTAAAATATTCCAGTCCTCCACTGCACTGGCAGTTTTGCACTCATACCTTTGTATTAACTTTCTGGTGCAAAACTAACTACAGACCAGCAGAATTCCTTGTGGAATTCCATTTGTAGCCTACTCCAGGTTGTCATTCCCATTCAGCAAAACTTGCTGCCAGCTTGGTTTTAGTTAGTTTGTTATCCATGATGTAGTACTTGCATTTGTCACCAACTTCTTTTGCTTAACTATGCGTATTTCACATCATGATATAAATATTTTCCTTGTATCCAGACATTTCAACCACAGTTACCAAAAGAAAGGTTATCAAGTTAGTCTGAGTTCTTCTACCTTGTGCAAACTGTGCAATTCTATGGTACAAATTGTGTACAAGTTTGTATAAAAGCCATGAATAACATTTATTTCCCTCCCTGTAGTATTTATTCCACCAGCTTCCCTCTAGAGAATGGGAGGTTGCAGTCTGATCTCCCAGAAGGCTGAGAGAAACATGATAACAGTGTTCATTTCGCATTTAAGTATTTACGTTGCAAAGGGGAAGTGGATAAGCAAGATGCAACTACATGAAAGCGCTGATTTGCATTTTATCCCACCTTTTTTGTGTGTATTTTCAGGTTTTTAAACACTTTTTCTTTAGGAACTTATTTTTAGGCATTGTATATTATTACAGTCAGGTTAAGAATTCTGCATACAACATTACCTTGTGTGGAATGCAAATTGCCTCATTTAAATGTCTCAATTAGGCATGGCATCACTGAAATTTTAGGTACCTGGCACCAGAAGGATTTTTTGTGTATGGTCAGTGAAGCTATGCCCCTGAAAATTTACAGAGAGATATCCCCTCACCTGTTTTAAGTAGCCCACAGAGAAAGTGACTTGTTTGGGGACCTAAGGGTGTTACTTGGCCCTGAAGGCACTGTCTCCCTTCTAGATATCTTTAACCTGGAATATAGGGAACCCTGATCTACTCCAGACCCATCTTCATTTCCTGTTGAAGGTGGTCATATAACACCTTTGCACACTTCCTTAAGTGCCAGCATCCTTCTGAGCACAAGTAGTTCAAATTAAGCTCTCAAGAAGCTTTCAAACTAGACATCTATTTGTTTTTCAGACGATATTTAGCTACCACAGCAGTGATACTAAAGCAACAGTCAATTCTCCAGGGTTTATTTTAATTTTAACTCACAGACTATGATATTTTGAAATGTCTGCTCGATAAAGGTATCCTGTTCAGTCACGTCTTTCAAGTAAGCCATTCATGCAAAAAAGATACATATGGAAGCACAACCAAATTAGCAAGATCCTTAGTTAGCTTGAAGGTGACTAAAATTCTACATCTAAGAATGGTCTTAATTCTGCTACAATGAGCATGCAAGACTATGTACACAATGAAGCTGTTTAGCAATGTGACTGCAAGTTATGTGTAAGGAGGACTGTCTGGTATTTACCTGTAGCCAAAAATAAGAAGAGCAAACCAACCCATTCAGATGAAAATGATTTGAGGGTTGGTTTGTTCCAACACCAGTATTTGTCCATGCAGCAAAAGGACACATGTATATTTGTAATTATCTGCAGCTTTTCAATCAGTGAGTGAAAATAATCAGTTCTGGGATAAGAACTCTTCTCAAAGTACATCAGAACAGAAATAAATGTTCACAGCTTCAGGGTTTAGGGAGGCCTGAGCATGTGCATTAAGCTAAAACAAGGATGTGTAGAGCACATTCAAAGTTGTTCTGGCAGAAGAATTTTCAAGCACACAAATGTCAGAGGGTGGAAAGAAAGAATTTATAAATGCAGTTTTGAGGTGAGTTATTCAAACACAGCTTGAGTAGATGCTGTTGATTTCCCCACTTTAGAGTAGCATCAGAACAGGTGGTTTACTTCAAAAACATTCCAACGGGCATCAGTGGAGGGACTGCATTATTTAAGATAAACAAGTGGTCCAGGAGAGAAACATGATCTAGCCTGACACATCTCATACAGAGATGATAGTACAGTTACACATCTTACTGAGAGAGGTCTCTCCAATCAGTCTGCTATAAGTTGACAAAACAGTGTTCATCCACAGTATCTGACGGAAGAATTTGCCCAAGTCCAAATGGTTGTAATCCATTTGCTCAAATATGAGGTTCTCTCCCACATTTACAAACATTCATGAAGTGTATTGTGTGCAAGAGCGAAGGAAGCAGTGATACCTGAATTCTCAATCCTTTTACCTTTTTCACTCAGCTAATTAGTTTACATCACACCAGACTGGTTTCCACCAGTTGGAGCCACACAAAAGAATTTCTGCTTCTGCTGAGGGCAACAAAAGAATAGTATGTAGGCAGATTAGATTAGAGAAAGGCTTGTCTATGAAATGGACTGGAATATTTCAGCAGAATAATAGCTTCCCATGTGGAAAAGCTATTTTTAAATACATTACTCTTCCCAGAACAATTATTTTGCTCAAAATTTTTTTTCCAGAATAAAAGGTTTTTCATTGACTATAAAGTACTCATATGAAGACAGAAAATTACTTGTCCTGGTATATTAAACTGGTGCTATCCGAACAATACTTAAATAAATATCATGGATTATCTGTTTGTGCCAGTTCCCTATTGGATAGGCTCCACATATAAAAATAATAGCCTTGTTCTGATAACTCTGTAAGTTAGTTGGCACCTGAAGAGTTGATCTTATCCAAATACCTTCTGTTTTTGTTTTTTTTTTTTTTGTTCTGTTCTGCTTCATGTTTCTCTCAGCAAACTTCCAGAGACTGACCATTGTTTAAACTGTCTATAAATTTATGTAAATGAAGCAATACTCTACTAAAACTACTATGGTCTTCAGTGGCAGTTTGGCTTATATAAACAATGAAAGATATAGACTTTGCTTTTTCCTTATATAAAATAGTCTGCGGTATACTATGATATGAAGAGCATTAATCATTGGTCTGATTCCCATATAAATCTCATCAACGTCAAAGAACACCACTGCCAACACCTTCTTTTTTCAAAATTAGACACTAAAGTGCTTGTAAGATACAAACACAGATAATACAGAGATAGAAATAAGATAGTAAAAGGGAGAGGACCATAGCTGCCTTAGTGTGGCAGCAGGTTACTTGTCAGTGTTTTGATGGCCTCATGGTAAAGGGGTAAGGAAGAGCATAATAGACAGATTCCCTTCTCTATGGCACAGCTGAGGCTACCTTCAGTAAGTTCAGAACCAAAAGCAGATTCTGTTTTCTAATTAAATTTCATAACATAGTATAACTTCATCATATGTAGTATGCTTATATACATAGTATATAAATGTTACATAGTATTTTATTGTATATAGTTAATTTTACAGCATTGAGTATTATAGGTTTTGGGTTTTTCCCTGTTTTTCATCCTAGAGTCTCAAGGGACTCTGCAGATGTTTTTTGAATTCTCCTTGTACTCAAGTACAACTTAATACCTTGCCATGCAAGGTAATCACCACCACTTCAGAGAAGAAGCATCTTTGCAAATTCCAGTGGTTAAGACGAATTCTGTCTTTAGAAACCTCTGCATTGTTTGTAGCTGTCAAAGGAGTGACATAGGGACATTCAAAGAGAGAAACTGGCCCTGAATATACCCTTCTAAGTGAATTCAATCTTACCTGCACTTAATTATGTAGTTTTTTGTTGTCACACTGTGAATAGGTTGATCAGACGTACCAAGGGTATGAGGCAAATACAACACTTTGTTAACCTGTTCAAGGGTACTTACAGTCCTTTTTTTTTTATTTATCCTAGTCACAAACAAAAGTATTGAACCAGCAGTGATCTATAGCTAATCCTGAATTCATGAGTTGCTTTCCTTCCTATTAAGTTCTTGGCATTTTTAACAGTTTCCTTTGAGCAGGTGGAGAAATTTTGGTATATACCAAAAAATCAGAGAGGCAAACACTGAAGAACTAGTCTGGCTAGTTGTCCTGCTCCTGGCTCACAGTATGATGGCACTAAGTATTTCTTTCTCTGATTCTTTTCTCCAGAGTCCAACCGAGAGGCTATTGGTGCTGCTCGAGGAGTTACACCCCTACTGTCTCTTGCCAAGTCCTATGATCCCAGAGTCCAACAAAATGCTGTTGGTGCTATTCTCAACCTCACACAATCAGGTACTTTTGGACTAATAGTTTACCTAAATTGCTGGAAGAAAATTTCTCACTGATAGAAAAACAATCCAAAAGGGTTAAAACAAGATTAAAGCATATCTGAGCATCAAGTTATTTCCTCTGCATATGGCATTCATGCTGATACCATAGGTTGATGATTTAAGGCCTTTTTTTGCTTAATAGCAAAACAGAAAGGATGGATTTTCAACTCCAAGTGGCTAGTGTATGAATACTTAAATAATCAAAGAAATAGAAAAAAACCAAAAACATTTGTTAAAGACATAACTTGGCATAAAATTTAGCAGCACATTTGGTAGTACTTTGAAGCAATCTCAGAAGCTTATCCAACAAAGTCAAGCTCTACGAACTTTTTACTTGTTCTAACTAACTTGATGTTGGAATATGCAAAATATAACTATTATGGGTAAGACATTAAAGGCTCCTGGGATGTCTACCAACAGCTTTATCAAAAGCAGTATTTGGTCCTCTGCAATTATATGTACACAACCATAACGTTAACTCTGAAACAAACCAGCATTAAATCTAACCTACCTAGATGATACCATTATTCCACAGAGCTAAATGATAAAGTCATGAGTAATACCTCTTAACTCTATGTTGTGGAAGGAAGCAGTTGGCAACAACTTATACAGTTGGCTATTACACTTCTGTTATTATTCAGAATTTTTAAAAGAATTTGTTTTTGAAACACAGAAAATATGGTGAAGATAATATCTGGGTCTTTTCAGCTTCTCTAGTGGTTCAGATTCTCAGAACAGCTTTTAGCATAAAACCAGCAAAAGCTTAATCAGACAGCCTGCTAGTCATTTTGCTAAAATATCTGCGTACTGCTATATTGCACAAGCTCTAAATTATATACTTTCCAGTCACACTGGCTGGCGTGTATTTGGACAACATCAGCACTTTCTAGAATCCAAACCCTTTTGAATGATGACTCCAGATGAGAGAGAGGAAAGGGGAAAGACACATTTACAGTACTTTTTTTTTTCCCTTTTTAATGGCAGAGAAAATCCAACAGGTCCTATGCAAGGAAGGAGCCCTACCAGTTCTTGCCTTGCTGCTGGAATCTCCTGACTCAGAAGTGCAGGTACGGCTCAAACAGGTCACATTTTAAAACAGTAACAGTGTGACTGTAAGGAGAGCAGAAACGTGAGTATGTAGAAGTGAAAAGGTGGAGAGGAGGGAAGGTTTCTCTAAAGAAGTCAGAAAACACGTGAGAGCATTTTGGTAAAACTCATCTCGTCAAATAATGCATATTCAAGATACTCAATTTGTCTAGCTCCTCAGGAGAAAGTTTATGATGCAGAAATGTGTCTGCCAGCACACATTAATGCATGAACAGAATTATGTGGCTACCTTCTTATGTCTTTCAGATCATCAGACAAGTTGCAGATAGTCTCTTCCTGTGTTTATTTGGTCTTTGCTTTTTTTTTTTTTTTTTGGTTCATTTGTTGGTGTTTTTTTGGGTCTTTTTGTTTGTTTTGGGTTGGGTTTTTTGCATCCTAACTTTGATCTTCCACTCTAAGCAATTTTACTAAGTGTTTTGAGAACACATAACTTGTGAAGATCTTTTTCTTATTATTGTAAATATCTGGAAATCTTCTTCTTTTATGCCTGCCACAGATACCTCTTTGTGATTCTGCACACTCAGCAGAGAACTGGTCTTGCTTCAAAAGTATGGTGATGAAAAAACTATGAATCAGAGTTGTAAGCCTTACCATCCTTTAGTTTGTTCATTAAGTCCTCTGAGTAGCATAGAATAGTTTTCTCCGTCAGTTTTATTATCTCTATTCGGATTTTTTTTTAGATGTCTGAAGGCATGGACCCTCTGGAATTGCTTTCTACAAACTGCCTCAGCATTTTCAGGTTTCTCTGAGATTCATCTTAAAATATCCTTGTCTGCAGTTCAACCTGTTTGTTCTAATTATACCTCTCCAGTAATACATACTCCTATATGTATAATCCTCCCTAGCGTTAATATTTAAGTCCTTTGGAAAGGATCTCTTGGCACGCTAGGGCAATAACTACATCCAGCTTAAATAAATCAATGGAAAGATATAATATAGTAAATGCAGATGACCTAGGTGCTAGCAGCTGTGTCCTTGCAGCAGCACAGGACATTCCCAGATAGCCAAGGTCCTAATGAGTTTGTACAGCATGCCACAGCAGGACTGCTGCAGTAGCTGCAGCATGTTGTGTCTACCCAATAAACATCCTTAGGATGGAAAAGCACTTTATTTTCTTTGACTCTAAATATGAGCATTTCTCCAATTTATTTGTATTCTCTTCAACGTGACACCACTGTGACCTCCTCTCTCTCTACTCTTTTTCTTGGTCCTTTGCAGTATTACAGCTGTGCTGCCCTAAGCAACGTGGCAGCCAACGTTCAGCACCACAAAGCCTTGCTGGGACCTGGTGACAGATTCCTGCTATGGACACTCATCTCTCTCCTATCCTCTTCTGTGGACAAGGTAAAGCTGTAGCTTTTCATTTGTATACGGGCTTAGCATTGAAGTAAAGCTATAAACTTGGGCTTCCAGTTTCAGCCTCGCACCATTCTGCTCATCTACTGTACAAGTACCTATGCAGCATATTTCCCATGAGAAAAGACAGCTGTATTAGAAGGTGTATAGGTTCTACAAGGTCAATATATGGAGAAAGCAAAGGGAAATCATTAAAGTTGTTCCACCGCCCTGGATACTTCCTTTAGACTAGGATGGCCTGTATGCTATTAACTTGAAACTACATGTGTGAAGTGCCCTGTCCAGGCTCTGTCTTTGATCATTGTGTCTGTGACAGAAGGTGTCAAGCATCTTTCATGCTTCTTTTTTTTCTTTTTGGTATCTGGAACTTTTACTATATAGCTTCGAGGAATAACATCCTGAAATTTTTGCTTTGTTGGGAGTCACATCAAAGGAACTTCAATAAGCCACAGTACAGGATTTAAAGGGTGGAACCTCAAATGCTGTGTAGAAGGGAGGTGAAAAAAAGACAAAGCAAATGGGACAACTCCTTTCCCTTCATTTTCCTATAACTTATCTGACATTCTAAACTAAAACCAAAATCCGAACGCCACTGGCTCTTCTTCATCAACAACAGGATGACTGATACTAAGAGGTTGAAGAAATTCATCAAAACTTTGAAAAAAAATCATGTGCCAAAATATATTCTCTGAAGTTAGAGTTGTCATATTTATTTTGTGTACAATAGGCAAGAACATGCATTACTGAAACTCCTCTTTTTCTCCCTCTCTCATTCCTTTTTTTTTTTTTTCCTCTTTGGCACAAGCAGGTTTCAAGCCAGGCATGTGTTTGCCTAAGAAATTTGGCTATCAGTGGTAAGCAATATCTTGGAGATAAACAAACCACACTATTTCTTTCTTTCTCTGCCTTTCCGAGCAAGCGCAGTGGGATGGGAACTTTTCATATTGAAAGCAAAGAGATACCCTCTTTTCTACATTTCAACTGGATGTTAAGGGAAGAGGGGGGTGCAGTGCATATCTTAACTAAATCTGCCTCAGAACTCCCAGGTAGTGAGGGGAAATATCTGGACAAAGTGAGAAAGGCAGAAGAGGTCTTCTTATGCACAGAGCCCTAGTAAAGTGCTAAGTTTTTCTCCCTTCCATATTTCCTAAGCATTAAACCTGATTAGGAGAGAGAATGTCTCCCAAAATTGCTGCTTGAGGGGACCTGTCTTCTCCCAAGGCATGATTCTGTCTATCATTAAATACAATTTTCTACCAAGTATTGTCATCAGCTTAAAAAAACATATCCTATTAAATGTCCAGGTTTTGTTTCTATGACATACTCAGGAGATGAAAGTGGAGGACTGGGTCGCTCAGTGCTAAAGCCCCAGAGTCCAGGGTAGAGTTGTTCATTTAGAAAATGTAGAGGTGCTTAATTTTCAAGTAATCACAGTTGTAATGGAGCTGAGAGTGAAGGAACTGCTGTGCTACTTCTTGGTGCGGTTGAAGCCCCCTGGTCTGCTTGACCTTTTAGATCTGCCTCGCCATCTGCTGGCTGCTCTGACAGTGCCTTTTAGTGCCCAAAAGCTCTTTGCTGAGGTTGCAGGGACAAGTGAGATATAACAATTCGGTGGGATGGCTGATCTCTCCCCTGGCAACCATAACTCTGTGGGCTAGATGGTGCTTGGGGAGGTCTTTCTGTCTGTACAGCAGAAGCTGCCACCTTCTTACCTGGCCTTATGCCAATGATGGACTCAGAAAATTCCCCTCATTCTTCTTTTTGAGGTTTAGATACAGACTGAGGGTGTCCAAACCTACATTCAGCCATCAGGCTTATATTAATCCCTCAGCAAAAGAAGCCAGAACAAATGAGGGTTTATTTTTATAACCGAACATCTAGCGTTGTCCCCTCTTGTGGAGATGGGGAGGTGCCCTCTAATTTGATACTGAGGGACAACCAACTGTTTGAGTCAGAGCCTGAATGTCTCCTTGCAGTGCTCTGAACCTCCCTGACTCGGTCATTTTCCCAAACCAGCTGACATCCAGGCCGAGATGGTTGCTGAGAATGTCCTGCCCAAGCTGTGCTCTCTCCTGGCATCTGGCAGCGAGGACGTGCGTCGTGCCTCCATCGCTCTGCTCTGGATACTGTCCCAGCACCCGCACAACCAGGTAGGGGAGGTCATTTCTCAAGAACAGGGGGGAAAGAGTAGTTCTGGCCTGGGGTAACGCTCTGTTATGGCAAAACTGCATATGAAATGGATTTTGAGAATGACCAATAGGCTCTGGGAGACTTCCCAACCGTTCTCTTTCCCACCCAAAAATAACAAGGCTTTGTTTACTGCATTTGCACTGTCACTAACTACCCAAGGAGCCATCTGTTGTGGTGAGTGGGATCCAAAGGAGAGACCAATGAGAGAGTAGAGGGGGAGATGGGTGTCCAATTCCTTGGATATATGGATACTGCTTTGCACTCCCTGCAACTCCCTATGGTCCCCTCAGTCCCCAGACCATAGGTTGCCACATGGGTGTACAAGGGAGAGGACACACGCATAGCACCGTGAGAGACTGCCACCATGAGGGCAACCAAGGAAGTTATTTCTTGGCTGCAGAACTTCCCCACAGACTGAAAAGCAGATAATCTAATTTAGAGCGCTCACTTGAAGTGCATCAGTGCAAAATAAAGGGCAAATATGCATTACCTCTCTAAATGGACAAGTTTTATTCATAAGTACTGGTAAAATATTAACATATTTTGAATTAAGATCAAAACAACAAGAGGGACTAATGGAGTTTGAAATCCTGTCTATCTTTAGGTAATTCATTAGGACTTTGACTAGGACTGTGTATCCTCATGTCCTTAGTTACAGAATGGTTCTTTTGCCCACGATCAGTGTGAACAACACCGTTAACAGTGCAAATACATGAAGAAGTCTGACTAGAAATAAACTAGAGCAAATACTGACAAATTATTATTATTTTTAAATGTGCTTTCTCTTTACAGTAATTAAAGACATCCTTAGGAACATGGATGTAAAAGGTTTTTGATAGGTGTTTTAAGCTAAAAATAACATTTTAAGATAGTCAGAGGTTGGGGACATAAAGTAAAAAAAAAAGTGAGAATCTTTCCTACTTTAAAGAGTAATGACAGTCTGAGTAGCCACAGGTGGCCTTAGATGCTTCTTGTGGCTGAAATACACTCAGCCTGACTGGAAATTTTTTTCTGGGAATTGGAAGCTTAGTGCAGCTCAGTTTCCTGTACACAGCACAGTACAAACCAAAGTGCACCTCCTCTAACTCTGGGACATGATTGAGAAAATGGGTAAATTCAATGCCTGGGAAGCAGCAACTAGCTATTCAAAGAGCTATTCAAAGGCACAGTAGCTTCATATGTTTTGTGCTGGCTGCATGAGCATCAGACATCCTCATTGCTTGTCTAACTGCCTCATACAATCAAAACGCAATTTGCCCTCAACAAGCTTACTACTGTAATACATGAAGTTAATTGGAGGCTATTTGCACAGTAAAAACATGCAGTATGAGGCATTATGCTGGAATATTGTCCTTACAGAATCACAGAACATGCTGAGTTGGAAGGGGCCCACAAGGATCATTGAGTCTAGTTCTCAGCCCTGCACAGGAGTCACACCATGAGCGTATCACCCAAACGCTTCTTGAACTCTGGCAGGTTTAGTGCTGTGACCACTTCCCTCACTTTTGCTTTTCTTGTCCCCAAACACCATTTACACTTTTTGTTCTCCCAGCAGAGAATACCTGCAAATCCTTTCCTCCCTGATCCTGAAACTTGTCTTTACCAGTGCTTCAACCCCCCGGCTACAAAGAGCCATGGCACAGCGTCAGTGGGAGCAAAGGCACTGGTAGCTCAGCGCTGTTACACTCGCAGTGAAACAGACCATCCTTCATGGGGGAAAAAGGGTCAGCAGCAGGAGACTGGAAAGCAAAGCATCACCCTTGAGGCTTTATTCTCCAGTGAGAAATATCTACATCTCAAAATTTGTTTTAGCGAGCAAACATGGCTGTCCCTGACTACTGAATGTTGCTGCTTTGTGCGAGCGAGCCCAGGGCGCTCTGAGAAGAGGTTGACCTCTACTTACTCATATCCTGGCTCCCCACCTCCATGCCTTTTCTGGCCTGTTTTTCAAATCTTTTCAAGGTTTCTTTCTCTAACTCAGGCTGAATTCACTGTGAGTGAAAGAGGGACTTCTCCATGGGAACAACTGTTAGAAAACAAACCACTGAACAAAGCTAACCTTTACAACCAAGTCAAGTGATGCTTGAATTATTACAAATACTACCCAGGATACAATGGGGCAGAATCCATCTGCCCTTTCGTTACCATGAAGCAAACACCCAGGAATGTTTCACAGGAGCTCCTCTCCCTGCTTCAGCCTCTTTTTTCCAATCCCCTGACCAGGCTGTTGACAGGGATTCCCAGCAAGAGCTGGAAAACTTCCCTCTTGCAGGGGGAATTTTATTCAGTTCTCCCAAGGACAGCCCAACCCTGAAACACTAAAGAATCAACCTTTGTGACAAAACAGTCTTTTGATTCAAATTCCTTTGAGCAAAGACCTGGAAGTCAGGCTGGCAGAGGTCTGTCTACTGCAGATGGTGCCACTGACTCTCCATTCCAGGTACAAAATAACTTTGCCTTCCCTTCTTGCTAACTGGTAAACAGGGGCAATATTTATCTTATCAAGAAATCTCTGTGTAAGGAGTGCAAGTGCAGCATTGCAATTGTAAGCACACTTGCTCCTAGAATGCTTTTCCTTGCCTTTTGAAAAAAATATTCTAAAATTGGGGAAAATTACATAAATATCCATCTGAACCACTCAATCTATTTTTACGCACCGTTTTCCCATGATTCTCTTGCACTGTGCAGGATTGAGCCAGTAAACAAAATCTGGATCCCAACCATATTCCAGCCAAAGAAAGAGGTTCAGCAAAATTCAAAGTACTGTCACTTGCTAATGTAGGTCCTAAATAAACAAAAGAACTTGGCAGGGAAGTCATTTTATATTAGAAAGTTTATTTATAGTCCATAGAAAATTTCCTCCTCTCAGGCTGTAGCAAATCAAATACAAGTATCTTAGTTGATGGGATTACAGATAAAAGAGGACACCAGGTCCAAAAGCATAGAAAACAGTCACCAAAGGTAATTTAATTGGATTATCTAAATTTATATTATTTCTGCCTTTGAAGAGAAGGAAAAATAAGATTAAAGAAAATTTAGTCATGTCAGCATATAGGCTTCTTTAAATGCCCTTTCCATTTATTTTCATTTTTTATTTTAGGATAGCTGGTTGTGACAGTGCTTAAAATGAATGTTAAGTGAAGATGTCAGTTGATATTAAAAGAAAGTAAGATACACTTTTGCAATTTAACCTAAGTAAAAGAAAGATGCAAGTTAAACTAATGTTTAAAGACATCTGCCTTTCAATGCTACTTTAGTGATCCTGACACTTCACAGGTTTGAGAATTATGCAATTTTTTGCAACTACATATAGGACCAATGAATTGTTTTATATTGAACTCCCTTGCTAATGTGCCTCAGTTTCTAAGTAGCACAAATGATATAATTCATTGCAAACAAATAGAAGAACTGCATGAAGAACTCGAATTCCTAAGGAAAGAGACTGAAAGAAAAAAACACTCCCAAGAGGAAATCTTTTGCTTTTAACTGTAGACCTGATCCCAAGCTTGCTGAGGTCAGGTTTCTCTTACAAACAGCAGTGCCTTCTTAATCCATACTGTTATTGAGGCAACGACCTGGGCAGTAATCTGAACTCAGATCTGATACTACAGGACAAAGGGTAATGGCTTCAAACTGAAAGACGGTAGATTTAGATTTGATATTAGGAGAAACAGTTATTTACTGTGAGGGTGGTGAGGCACTGGAACGGGTTGCCCAGAGAGTTGTGGATACCCCATTGCCCTGGAAGTGTTTAAGGTCAGGTTGGATGGGGCTGTGAGCAGCCTGGTCTAGTGGAAGGTGTCCTTGCCCACAGGAGGGTGGTTTGAACTAGATGATCTTAAAGGTCCCTTTCAATCCAAACCATTCTATGATTCAATTAATATTAGTGGTAATTGGAGGAAGACTACATTCAGAGAGAGATGCTTAGTTAAGTCATTCTAAAATATCCATCAGGCAGCAGAGAAATATATGTCTAAACTCAGATGTTGTTCAGAACATGTTACTAAAGTGGTGCCTCATCACAAACTGACCTAAAAATACAGCCCGCTATTGTAGGCGAGGTAAATAGCTGAGGTATTCAAGGACACACTGCTGCAGCTACTTCACCATGTCCTTCTGCCTTTCACATATACCCTGACTACTTCTCCTTCCAGTCAGGATCACGTGTCCTTCCCCAGACTATGAACAACCTCTGGGAAGCATTTGATGTGCAAACAAAAATAAACTACAGGACCTTAAAGACGCCAGCCTTCCACAGCAAGTGCTCTGTACATCAGTGCCAGTCAGTAGATCGTATCTGAGAGAAAAAGCACTGGACCTAGCCACATCACTGGTTTAAATGAGCTAACTAATGCTCTTCTTTCAGAGCTCAGATCCATCTGTCTATAGCTCTGTGAAGCTGCGTTATGTTGTCCATACTGGATGTAACTGAGATGCCGGTTACTCTTCTCAGGACACTCTGGCATGTGCTGAGCTAATGCAGAGCCTGGGGATGTTACTGCTGGTGCATAAAACAGACCCCGTGATTGTTGGACATACAGCTTGTATCATCAAAAACCTGAGCCTTTCCAAAAACAGACAGGTAGGTTCCAAATATATTTCATTGAGTTATACCCTGGGAGGTTGCCATTATGTTTATATCAAATCGGCATTAAAAAAAAATTAAAATTTCTGTGGATAATTAAACATGTGCCAAGGATATTCTACACAAAATTCTACATGTGAGTAAAAGGACCTGATGTACCATAATGAAAGGAGGGTTTATTCATATTTTCCCAATACAAAAATGCTAGTGAAAATAAGAAATATTTAATTTTTCCTATCAATGAAATGACTGCATCATAGGTATAAAATGTTCTTCTAGCAATGATGTTTCATGCTAATTAAAGGAACCATCCAGGAAAATCTGAGGTCTGTTATAAGCTGCATCTTTATTTCCTAGCTCTCATGCTTCAGCTGCCCTTCATTGTGAAATATAACCCAAGCTACTGATGTATAGTTTGCCTGTTTGGCAAGATACCAGTTATGCCAAAATGTTATAAAGATCTCTGTTGCTGACTTTGCTTTGAAATCTGTATGCACAGATGCACTTCCTTTCTCCTTGTTTTTTTAGAGTACCTTGATCAAGTAGTACCACTAGTAACAATCAATACTGGGGGGAAAAAAACACCTAAATCCTCATTTCTGCTCTGTCCCACTTCCTAGTACACACTTTTCAAAACTGAGTTTATTTCTTTCCTCCTTTTTCATGATCAAATTGCCACTAGTTCCAGACATTTAAACCACCCAGAAGGAAAGGTGTGGGACTTTTTCACTGGTACTAAGATAAGAATTATATAAATTTCTAATAGTTGAGAAATCAAGTTTTTCAAGGAACTCAAGGCCCACAGTAAGGGTAAAAATGGACCATCCTTTCAAAGTTTGACAAATTTGGTCATTTTTTTAAAGCACTTAGATTTTGTGACTTTATTCTGTTATCAGCTGGGAGCTGGTTCACCTTCATAAAGCTTTATAATGTATAGAGTATCTAGCTCTTGCTGCATAAGTGAATACACAGACATAAGTGGGAGTGCCAGGTTTCCAGGATCAATTATAAGGAACACTTTCTAAAACACAGAAGAGTCCTTGGCACAAGAGATAAAAAACAGTGTTGTTTTTATGCCAGCAGGACACAGAGTGTGGGAGCTTAAAAGGCAGCAGTGTTGAATCCATCTTCAACCTCTAAGCAGCAAGTTAAAAACAGCAACATAAAAAAAAAAGATATTCCCTTTTGTTAATAGACACCTGAGCTCACTTAAAGAGCTGTGTGATCAGCTTCCATTATTAGGATCTCCCAGTAAGCTGATGACTTTGTGATTCAACTTCATTAGTAACCAGTCACTTCCAGTCACAATGAGGTGACTCATTCAGAACTCATTTCTTGGTCTCATGTGCTTTTAATCCAGGTCAGCACAGGCTAAGTCTTCTGTTTTCAACTTGGTCTATAAAACATATATCCCAGTATAGAGACATGCTGTCCAACACCACTTTTGGCATAGCAGATTCAGCCTAAAAGATAAGGGATACACAAAAATGTCTAGTTTGTAACATTTCTCTCCAGAAATAGAATTCACCTTTCCTAGTGAGAGGTCATCTCATTTTTCTGCAGATCAGAGCATTTCAACACCAGATAGTTTTCAAAGACCTGAAGACAAATAGGGAAAACTAAAAACCTTCCACATTTCCCAATGCTTTGCCCTGGAGCACTCAGCTTATTCATCTCTGCAGCAAGACTTTAACCAACAACAGCTCAATACTAACATACAGTGAGGTAAAACAGCAATAGGTCAGGAAATTCTTTGAGCTCAGAATGATTGGTGATCATGAGAACATCCCACAGATGGAGCAAGCCTTGAGAAAGGCCTAAAATCAGGTGATCTCTGAACAATCCGAGGCATTGTCACCTGGTTGTGGTAGATCCAGAAGAAGACATTTCCATTATTGATGGTTTAGCCCTCAATATTGTTAGAGTACTTCTGAAGTCTTCAGAAACCACTAAACCATAAGGGAAATGCTAAACATCAATCTGTCTCCCTTGTTGCAGAGAATCATGGAGAGCCGGTGTATTGAAGGTCTCCTCCAGACCATGCTTTCTACCGACACTCAAGAGGACTCCCTTGGTTACGTGACATCTTGCCTTGCTGAGCTTGCAAAGCAAGGTAGGGAAGCAATCCCTCCATGAACAGCTTAATCAGAGAAGGGTACGTGTCCTTTATTAATTCCAATAGGAGATGAAGCACAGGTGGACATGGACATACAGCCCAGGTCTTTCCCTTCAAATTCATTGTGAGTTTTGCCGTGAGCTTCAAGAGCAAGATCCAGTTCACTGGCAGGATAGATGGGCTCCACTGTCTGCACTTTCTTTCATTGAACTGCTTAAAATTTTTTACTCAAAAATTTTTTGTGCTGAACTTTGCTGCTGCACGTGGCCTGTCTACTTAGATTTGTAACATTTCCAAGTTTCTCAGGGTGAGATAATTTTACAATGGCAAAAACTAATATAAAAAGGGGAAAAGACTAAAATACAAGGTAGCATTTTCTCTTGAAATTTTTTGCACATGGATTTTATAAGAGATCCCAAATTAACAGTTGTAAAAGGTACAGCACTCCTCATGGCAGAAAGGATCAGTGTAAATTTTCCCAACATGCCCTGGCACTGAATATTGTCTGTCAAACAAGTCACCTCTTGTATCTGGTGTAATGGCCATGCATCTGGCAACGTGTCACATTTAATTTTGCAAGAGGTGCCCAGCAGCTGCTGGATAGACTGAACCTACTAGGCCAAGAGTGGATTGCACATAAAGTGGTTCAGTTTTAGAACACAAACCCAATAAAATATGAATCAAATCCATGGCCCTATCTAACCGAGAGCGTAACATCCGGACATGACCCTTTTTTACAACCTAAACATACTTACTAACCAAGCTCAGCACTTATTTCGCTTTTCCAGCTGCATGAAGAATTCCCTATTTAGGCTGTATGGTTTCTGGCAGAACTCTCTCCTTCATTTCTTTAACACTGGACTTTCTGTTTACAGACTACTCACTTACCTTTCTGTCTTCTAGAAGGAGCCACACTACACATGGTCCAGTGGATGGATGAACATTTGACAAAGCGCTTGGTGAAACTGGCTGGACAACAGGAACATACTGAGCCATGCTTTCAAGCTGCCTCCATCATCCAGCACATGACAGGTCACGGTAACTGTCACACAGGATTAACTCTGCTTTGAAGGAGTCTTACAGCTGTCTGGAGTGAAATTAGCCTTTTCCCAAAGGAGATAACTGTCAGGCACCCTTTAATGTTCCTATAGCATCCTCCATCTGGTCTCTACAAATGTATTAGCATAAAAGTGCCTACCGTCACTCTTGAAATAGAATAGTGCTTGAATGCATGAGAAAGCCCAGGGATGAAAATGGACCATAGATAAAGGTCTGATTCGCATTTTCTTTGCCTTCTTCGAGCACTGCCATCCTGCAGGGCTAGTCTGCAGCCAATTCTGAGGTCCTTAAAAACAATTTAAGTAGGAAAGTTGGAGACAGTTAAGATATTCCTTACCATGGGAAAGATGAGAACGTGTTTCAGACAAGTCATTGTTACATTTTTCTGATTGACCTTCCTTCTCAGTATATACAATGTGATGGCATTCCCCACAGATAGGAGCAGAGGTTACATTCCAAAATTCTAGATAAGCTCTGCTGTCTGACTAGCAAAACGAAAGCTCTTACTGAACCAAATACTGCTGTTATAATTCTAGACTAGATTAGCAGCAGTGACGTGGCTTTTAAAAATGGAGTCAAAATTTTTTCAGATTGAGAGAGAATAAAAAGAGCATTACCTGTAGCAAACAAATAGCTTTATGCTTAATATACATGTCCCATGCAGCTGAGAGCCTTTAGACTTGCAAGAAAAAGGTGTTCAGATAATTCTTGCCACATTCTCTAGAAAGTCATGGTTACATTTTAGACCTTAGATACGTAAAAACTGAAATCCATAATGAGTCTCCAATAAGAGAAAATGCAAATCTGTTTCATTTCTACCACCGAGGCTTTGCAACAGAGCAGGCTCTCAGGCAGTGAACAGTCCAACAGCATAATCACTTCAAGTTAGTATGACAGGGTGATCGGTCCATAACTCAGCAGGCACCTTGCAGAAGGACCAGATTCCTGGCACAGCAGCCCATTCAGCGTTTTATTTACCTGAAGTATCAGCAATATTGTCAGAAGCTGTAGTACAGGCAAGTCCCTTGCCAGTCTTTGCAGTAATGTTGGTTGTAGCTGAAGGTAGATGAGTCATTAATGATCTTACAAATGTTACAAAAATCAGTTTTCAAAGTGTTTTAAAGGCTTGTATTGATCTCCAGTGGTTCTCCCATTTATGCAGAAAAAATGATGCTTTTATGTAAGCATCACATCGGAGAGATTCAAGCGTACCTCAAGAATTTTCTTACCCACCGAGAGATCCGGTTTCAGCAGCTGGGCATCTCTACATTCTGCAGACTACGAGAAGGTAAGTCCTTCCTGCTGGGCTGAGCCCCCAGGGTGCTCCCAGAGCCTGCCTGCACCTATCAGTGGCAAGCAGGCACTGCTTTGCAACAGAAATCAGAATTATTAAGCTTGGAAAAGACCTCTAAGATCATGGAGTCCATCGAACCACTGACAGTGCTGGGCAAACTCCTCTGGGTACTAGCTCTGGTCACTTAAGCAAACAGAGTAATCTCAAGCATAGCTGTTACCTCACCTGTTCTAAAGTAACTAAGAGTATCTTATGATAAAAGTGAGAAGGTTTTGTTTGTTTATTTGTGTGCTTTAAAACTAAATGCTTTCTGATCAGCAGGGAAACAGGACTTCAGGTACAGATGCTTTTATCCAATATGTTTGGCTTTAGATGCAACCTAAAAATTTTTTAAACTTGAATTCAGTTTACTTTGATAAAGCAAGCAAATACGCAAATTGCATGATTAGCTGATATTAAAGTGGGAAGTCTCCCATCTTTTTCGTACTTTAAAGTCCATTCCTTAATATTTTTCTGGTTTTAGTTAGTCTTTTTATCTTTGGGTAAAAGTTGAGTCCTTATGAGAGTTATAATGTGGTAATAAATAAATATAATATATAGCATATATCTTTACATATGTAGAGCCAGAGTCAAGACCTTGCTATGTCTTGATATGCAGCTGCTGCATAAAGCTGCATTTGGCAGCTGAGATTTAGACATCTGAATCAGGAGAATTTAGCAGCAATGAATGGTTGTAGGGATGAAAACTGAATTTGTATCTGCTTTGTGTGGTACAAGAATATTGTTATGCCTTCTCTATACACTGTAGTAAGAACCATCAATCGTATCTAACCTGACAAATAAGCTTTCTAAGCATCTGCATTAGAATACAGGGAAAAGCAGCAGGTTGCCTAACACTTGTTATTCCTCTACAGATCCAGAATTTTCATTAGCATTCAGAAAAAGCCAAATGGCCAAACTCCTTGAGCAAATCCGTCAGCAAACAGAAGAAACTCAAGAGCTCCTTAAGGCAGCTATTTGCCATGAAGACAGTTAAGCCAAATGGCTTATGAAAACTTACCACATCCAAGAGCCTGAACTTTCAGAGAAAACAACTCTTTTCATTGATTCCTGTAGTTAAAAGTTTTCCTGCTACTGGTAGTTTCATCATACAGAAGAGATGTTCTGATAACAAGAACTGGTCAAAGGACAATTCCTGGAACACTCTGGTTGGCTGCTTAAGTGTGCTTGAGGACAAGACTATGGTCCTTTCCAAATGAGGTTTGAAAAAACACCCATTAGGCTTGGTTAATCCTCCATGGTTTGTTTTTGGCTTCCTCACCACCAGCCCCCTTCAAAAAAACAGCACTGTATTCAAGAGGTTTTATTCATGTAACAGGCCGATTCTACCGAAGAGGGATCTCTCAAGTACACGGGTTACTCTGCATTCATCTTTATTTTCATTCAGTTCCATGCCCCTTATTTCAGAGCACACGCCAGGGTCTTTGGAAAATAATCGAATTAACCCATAGTGTAAAGGTAGAAAACTACTAACAGGTTACCACATAAAGTAAGTGCTGAGGAACAATTCAGAAATTACAAGAAATTTGTAAGAGACAAGAATGGGGCAAGCCTTCCAGCTGATCCTTGTCCACACTATAGGCACTACTCTCCAGCAGAGGAGCAAAGGCACATATTAAGGCAAGTAGATGTTGCACAGAGCATATATAGAATATAGTAGCAATCATGAATTATTTGAGTGAGATGTGTTTGAATACAGAAATCTGTGTTCTGCAAATGTTAAATTATTTCCAAAGGTACTGGCAACAGAGAAAAAGTGAAAATATTTGGTAAAATTAGGAATTGTTCTTATACTTTGATATTGATACTTCATTTTAAAAGGAGTTGGTTAAAGAACAAAAAACTTAGTAATATGTTTAAATTCAACTAATTTTCTTACATGTATACAGAATACAGGACAACCTCCCCTTTCTTCTCCTCCAGAGGAGAAAGAGGCGCTCTCACAAACCTTTTAGCCAATCAAAACAGTATTTCTCAGGAAAAAAAATGTAGCACAGAGCTTTGAAATTACGGGACACTTTTTTAAATATAGGTTTTAATTTGTGAAAGAATAGTAATCTAATAATCATAAAAATAATAATGATAAAAATAATATATTAGTAATCCAATTCCATCTTTGATCAATACACTGGTTTTTGAATACAAAAATCCTCCTGAAGCTTCACATTGAACTAGCTGGAATACTGAAATTCCGGAACCACTCTTATAGCAAGCATCTGCTGCCAGATAGCAGTTTCTTGTGAAAACATTTCAGAAGTTTCCTGGCTGTTGTGGTTTAACCCCAGCTGGCAACTCAGCCCTATGCAGCCACTTGTTCGCTCCCTCTAAAAGTGAGAAGACTTGTGGGTTGAGATAAAGACACGGAAAGCAAAAGCCACGCACACAAGCAAAGCAAAACAAGGAATTGTTTTGCTCTGCTTTTGTGTCCACTTCCCATGGGCAGGCAGGTTTTTAGCCATCTCCAGGAAAGCCGAGCTCCCTCGTGTAATGGTTACTTGGGAAGACACACACCGTAACTCCCACCACCCTCCCTTTCCTCCTCCTTCCCCCACCTTTATATGCCGAGCATGACACTGTATGGTTTGCAATGTCCCTTTGGTCAGCTGGGATCAGCTGTCCCAGCTGTGTCCGCTCCCAGCTTTCTGTGCACCCCCTGCCTCCTTGCTGGTGGAGTGGTGTGAGAGGCTGACTCTGTGCAAGCGCTGCTCAGCAGTAACTGAAACACATTGTTATCGACACGGTGTTCAGCACAAATCCAAAACACAGCCCCCCTCTAGCCACTGTGAAGAAAACTAACTCTACCCCAGCCAAAAGCAGCACACTGTCTTCTGAGGTTACCTCCTGATCATGTTGTAACTCTTATGTGCATGTAGAGCTTTAGAGCTGCTAATGGCTACAAACATGGAATAAAAGTGAGAGTAAAAAAATAGTTTAAAAAATCATTTTGTCAATTAAGAGCTCCATGTTGCATTTTAATGTGGTCGAAATCCCTAAGCTTAATTTTGGTGCTTTGGGGAAACAATTTTGATAATGATACCTTTTAATATCTGCAAGTTTTTTCCAACAGTACTCTTTGGGAAACAAACAAACAAACCCACCTAAAACCAACCACACACTCAAAAGTCTCTCTGCAGTGCAGTAAGAGGGCCTGGTAAAGTACAGGGCAGACAGATAAACCTCAGATAAAGCAATATGGCATTTTCAATAGTCATGTGTGACAGGAATTTTGTTTTGAAATCTCATATGAAAAACCACGTGCTCAACTTTGGCCAGGTGGACTTACTGAAACAGAGGACTAACTGAATGACACAGCTAGGAACAAAATCCCAAAATCTCAAACATCAGGCCACCTCTGTGGGTGACTTTAGATGAGTTTCCAAAAAGAAAATCAGTGCGATATTAAGTAATTATATCAGAATCTGTCCTGTATCTGTATTGTTGGGTATTTAATTGCAAACATTATTTCAAGGTCTTAGCAAGAAAGAAAATAACACAGCGTTCTTCATCAGGAATAAGGAGATAAAAGACATGAAACAAGCAAAGCTAATGGTGAACAACCCACCAGTTGTGATGTACTGAACCACACTCATTTATCTTGTGCTGTTAAGATGTGAGCAAGGAGCTGAGTCTTTCCAAAGCACACAGCTCGCTGCTGTGAAAGGTTACTACTCTGTACCTTCAGAACAGCTGTCTGCAACTTCTACAACTGCTAGTTCTACCTCAATGAGTAGTTCAGTTTTGCCTCTGATAGAACAGACAACAAAACCAGCTGCAATAGAAGGGAAAAAAGAGCTGGCCTTTGCTCGATACCATATTTTATTGTCAAGAGCAACACTCAACAGAAGAGAAACTATTTTTCCCTTCATTTAAAGAAAGAGGATTAACCAAAAGACTTAAAAATTCAATATTCAATCTTTTTTTCTTTTTAAATGATACTCCTACTTGTACTCGCAATTTCCTAGTCTTTGTTTTGTTGTCAGACCCTTGAAAGAGAGGAAATTCTCTCTCTCATTTGAAGCAAACCTGGATTGAATGTAGTGATAAATTGTTTTTACTCCAACCCTGCTAAAAACAAAATTCAAACCAAAAAAAGCAAAGTACAGATGAGAAATGAAGCAGGCCCTTAATCTGTGCTGTAAATAGTGAAGCAAGTGTTCTGAAGACTCACAAAAAACACATAAGCTATTTAGGCTTGGGTCTAAATTATGCTGAAGATCAACATAATTTAAACCTGAGCCTAAATGAATCCCCAGACTTAAAACTGAAGCCAAACCTTACTGGCTATTTCTTTGTTCTGTTTGTAGCTGCAAGTGACTTTGTACTGATTTTCTATTAAAAAAATTAGAGCAAACCTGAAGCAAGTTTTAAGCAGACTAGAAGCAGCAAGACGAGTTTTCCACCAGAGATTGGCTCCTGCTTCAGCTATGCAAGAAAATGAAAATATAAGTAGAAATAAATATTTCAAACAAGTTTTATTTGGTACTTACATGCTATATATATAGTTTTAAAGAAAAACTACATATTTTGGACACTTCAAAATATTGTGGCTATGTACATGGAAAACTAAAGAAAGCAAGAAAGGAACCCAATTCATTTTACTGTGTCACAAGTTACTATTGAAAGCATTCTGATTGAATGGCTGTTTTTTTCCCTTCCATATAGATTCTGGCAGATGAAGTCTCTTTCATTTTATTTGCATTGCTTTTATCCCATCTCCTCTATAAGATGAACACTTGGCAGCAGCAGAAGTTTCTTCAAAAAATCTTCAGCTTTTGTCTCAGAGGATTTCTTCTGCTAGCATAGATTTTCTGCACAGCTTCCTAGAGGCCTCGCTCAGTGCTCACTAAAGGCAAGTACAGGAATCTTAATGATACATTCTCTCTTAGCATGAGCTGAAACCCCAGGAACCTCCATTTCCCTTGCCAAGAGCAATGCCTCAAGCCCTCCTTGATGCTTCAAACTCAAGTGCCTAGAGTGGGCTCTGTCTGCAACAGCATTGTTTAGGAAAGCACAAAAACGTGCAAAATTTTACAGTTCTGCACAACACAACCAAAAGTGAGGGATGGAACAATGACAGTAGAAATCAGCATCAAACTAAAGAGAAAGCAACCTGCATTGCTCCTCTTATCACTCAAACTGCACTGCTTTATAAAAACCACACACTGCGTAAAAAGCACAAACAATGACCATTTTCCATTTGCTCTGAAACGAGCAAAACCAAAAAATCCCAAACCTGCATCATCCAAAAATTAAATATTTCAGGTTTCACACAGTCTTCAGTAGTCTGATAAGGCAAAGGAAAAGTCTTCCATCATTGGGAACAGCAGCAACTTACAGGACTCAGAACAAGGTATTTCCTTGTATGTGTGTACACATGTTTGTGTGCATATGCATACACATCTTTTATAGGTTTGTGAACATGGATGTAACTAAAAAAAAAAAAAATCAAGTTTGCAGTATCTTTTTACCACATTTATCTAATTTATTCAATTAAAGGATTTATTTCTGTACTGAGCAAAATTCATAAATACATAATCTAGGAGAACAATAGGTTTTCCTCTTGTCCATGAAAAAATAACGCTTTCAAATTTTCACATTTTAAAACCTGTCTTGTTTTGTGTTTTTAGAGAAAATGCGAGAAGATCATAGTGACGTCTCAATTTACAGAATGTCCCTGTAGGGATTTCATTTACAAGAACCTGATACAGAAGCCTATAGTTTGCCCCCATAATTAGAGTTCTCTGCAATAACATTTAAACCAACAGGTTTAAATAAAACACCCCATTAGCTCTACTTGTAGAGCAACGAGGCATTTATTTTTCAAGTATTAGAACCACAAAGTGTAAAAGATTCTTTGCCAATTTTGTAATGATGCCTTTTAAACCAACACCCACCTTTTTTAAAAAAGCAAAAACGAATCAGTCCCACCACCCAAATCAGCCCATTACTTTCAGATTCCAGTGTCTGGTGTCTTGAGGAATGCAGAAATATCCATTTACTAACAAAAAAAGCTTGTTGGAAATAGCCATATTAAGTAACGCACGTGAAGCATGATTTTTCTAGTGATGAAAGCTATTAGAAAGGTCATCCAAGTCTATTCCCCTCATTTCTTCTGCTGGTTTTACTAAAGTCCTTCCAAAAAAGATATTCAAGAAATCTTTAAAAAACTGGAGAGAAAAAATAAAACACTCCTTCATAGCATGGAAGAAACTCCACTGACTGCAGAGACGCTCATACCACCTTTGGTTCTTCAGAAGAAACAATCAGATCACTTCTACAACAGAAGGTAACAAAAATGACAGGTCAGAGGGGCAATGCTTACTTCAAAATGTTACGTGCTTATGCAATTAATGATTCTCCTTACATTTTCTGGCCACAGAAAAATAAAGCCGTATCCAATTTAATTTGCTAAATTAGTATTTGTTCACCTAACGTCCTTGAAAAGTTGTGATGTCATTGAGAAAACTAGTATCCTGCAAACCATCCCTCAGTATTAGCGCGTGCAAAAACTTGATGAGAAACGTACATCCGGAATTTTACAAAGTGGTTAGGTACCAGCTCCCCTTCTGCATGTGCGTGCCAGGTACTGCACTTAAAAAACTGCAACTTGATTGCTGATGGCTTGGAACAGCAGCTGTCACTTACCACTTCTGTTTGGGAGCACAGGGCAAACCTTTCCAAGTGGAAGAAAGTAAAACATAACTGAGAAGCTCTCATTGAAGAAAAGATAAGGCCTTACCATAACTTGCACTGCATCTACACGTGCTTGGCATGCACAGCTTTACAAGGAAGAGATACGCTCCTTTCCCCAAATGATGTGGGGTTTAAAAATGCTTAAATTAATCAACTTATATTAATTGAGAGCTCCATGACCTCTGTCAATTACAACACATTACAAGTGTTCATGAACCACAGCAAACCTACCTGCTGTTTGATGTGTTTGAACACTATCTACCTGAGGCAAAAGAGTCCCCTTATCTTCAAAGGCTAGAATTGGATTCAAAGGAATTTCGGGACTATTGCTTCCATCATTGTTCATGGCATCCAGCCGGGATGGTTTAGAACCAATAGGCAGGTTTATGATCTCTTCGAAGTTATCATTCTGCATAGACATTCCATTTTCATTTGCGTTTTTCTCTGGATTGAGATTGCTGAAAGAGAAACATAGTTATTTCCTCACACACTTTGTCTAGAACAGAAATTTAGCCCTCCTCAAAGCAATATTACAAACGCAAGAAAAGTCTGCATCAACCCCGAGCATTCTTTTTGCCAGTAAAAACAAAACTATGCTTCTAATACAGCAGAAAAGCTGTTTTTGCAGCCAAATACTAGGTATGCCCTCACACAGGGTAGTAGTTACATTTGGCTACACGATACCCAGCTACAGAGCACTGTGTGTCTGAGAAGCGCCTGTAATGGGAAGCAGTAAGGAAACCCCTGCAGCACCACCACTGCTATCTCGAGCCACCCACCTAGTGCAACTTACAACCTCTAATATATTTTTTCAGATTTCATAACCTTTTTTGTACCCTTCCTCTTATTGCAAATCAATGTAATTGCCCATAGATAAGATCACTGTAAGTTTTTATTACTTCTTGCATCACCTCCTGCCACCAGTTCTGGAGCAGTGTCTTCTATGTGCCACTTATCTAGAGAAAAGACTCCATTACCAATGTAGTGCTCTTTTTGGTCCCTCCTCCCCTACAAGTCCTTAGAGCTTATTTCCAAGGCACCAACCAGCTCCACACTCCTCTCAGTGATCATGCCCAAGCCAAAAGAACCCTCTCCCAGCACTCCTCATTGTCAATCTGCACTTTCGTTTTCCATCTCTCTCAGTTGACAGAGATGCCTTATGAACAAGATCTTGTACGTCTCCCCCAGTCAAGAGCAGCACAAGCACACACTCTGCAATTATACATACTCTCCTGAGACAATACATGCTCATGCCTCACAGTCTTGCTCCTCCCCTCCCAAACCTTCTATTAGGTGATGCATTGTCAAATCCTTCAGACTCTGAGAATGGCATGTGCTATCTTGCCAGAGGGGAGAAACTAAGGTGCTCCTTTAGTGAACAGGATGACAGTAATGGGACCATAAGCTCCCTGAGAAAGAGCAAGTAATCAAATGACACTCAAAAATCTTGTGATCTTTCACAGGTGCTTCTTAAAGCCCTCAACAGTTAGATCCTGACAATTCTGGGTACCTATTCCCTATGTGAACCACATCACAACTGTTCAGGTTGTTTGGAAATGTCTCATCCACAAAGGCTCAGATGCAATTTTCCTAGATTGAAACTAGGCTATAAATTTCCTCAGGCCATTTCTGAGCAAGTGGCTTGGTTTCACAGGCTCATTTTCTCCTGAGAGTACATTTACTAGTCTGAAAAAATCCACCTGCTTGTAATTGGCATATAGTATATTTTCATTTGCTTATGTCTTTGGGTGTCCAACTCTGCACAATTAAAGAATTGTTTTACAGTACTTCCCAAGAGACAGAAAATGATTATTGCTCTTTTGAAAATGGCAATGCTTTATCCAAAGCCCAGATTTCCTGTGAGAATCACATGGTCGTGTTCATATCAAGCCCTTCCCAGATTTTCAAACCATCACTGGTTCTTTTCCAGGAAGGCACTCCCCTTTTTTCATCTGTGGATATGCTAAGCAAATTTCAAAGTGAAAAATATGTTTCACTGCACCGAGTTTGAGAGCTGACACAGAAACCCTACTGGTTGCCTGGGAGAGGTCGTAAGTCACACCACTCTTTAGTGCCAGAAATCCACATCTGTAAGATGAGGAGCAGAATCTGTGAAATGCTTTAGGACTATTAAACCCTGCTCTGTACTGTGTAGTTATAAGGTATATTCACTATAAGGTATACTATTACTTATGTTGCTCCCATCTACTGCCAATAACCATACCACAGCTAAGGTAACATGCCAAGTTTGATAAATGGGGTAAGAAAGAGATGTGAAGAGAGCAACTTCTCATTCATATAAATTAAACAGCAGAGTAGTTCAACAAGTATTGGTGCAATGAAGAAGCCTTTCGCTTCTGCAAATGTAATTTTTGTACCCAGTTGATCAGCTGACTTAATGGATAAATAGTTCTTCATATTTATTTGTCATTGCACTGCCAGTATTACACACTGAGTTAAACCAGGACTCGTTCAGACTTGAATGATGCCTGTTGAGACGGAGGAGATTCTACAATCACAAAGTGGTTACAGAAGAGGAAATCAAGACTATAAATCTTTTAAATTTTATGCTATAAAATCTTCTAGATTCTATGTTGCTTGCTCCACCAAATTAGAGGAGCACATTTAGATGAAACAAAGGGAAAACAGAACAGTGGAATTAATTTCCACTGGACATCTTAAAGGCCACAAGCTCAAAAGGAGATTAGATAAATTCCCAGGAGACTGGTATACCCTCCAGCTTCTGGTAATTAGCAGCTTAGGGACTACTTGAGCTTATGGTTGTATTTGGACCACAATGTTTAGTAACCCTTCATTGACCAGAGGATCTCCTGGTAATTACATTTATTTTCCCTTTACACTGTGCTACAGGCCATTNAACAATACCAAAAAAAAAAAAAAAAAAGATTTTTGACCTGCTACAGCTGTTCTTACCATCTTATGTTACATTCTTACTGATGTCTCAGTTGTCCAATGCAACACCAGAGATATGCTTTTCAGACATACAGTATTGCAGAAAGAACTGGATAATTTTGGTATTCTAACATATTCCATAAGTGTGCTTGTAGCACACTTGTTCAGAGTGCATTTCCAAACATAGCAGGCTTGCAAGCCTCTGAAGGACATCTCCAAGGCAGCTGAAAAGCATCTCTGCAGCTTCACACTTTGACCTGAACACATCAATATTCACAAGATAGACTGGAGGGTGTTGAGAAAAGAGCAGCTAGTTTAATTAAAGGAACTGGAACATCCAAAAAGTTAAATATTACTCAAAATTACATCTGATGTAGATAATTTTAGTCAAAGCTCTGTGTAGACATAGCCCGTAATTAAAGAATTTGAAGAGAGTAAGAAAGAAAGAAATAAAGAAGGCCAGAATTCAGTATGTCTGTTTCCCATAATTCATCAGAAATCAATAACGAATAAGAAAAAATAAAATAGTAATTTGCAGGCCTTTGAAAAATATTTCAGCAGCTGCCACTTGTGATCTTTAAGACAATGTCAGTCTTTATTGACAGGATTTTTGTAGAGAAGTCACAGATAGACATTAACAGCAAAATGGACCCCATACTTTTTGGATGACTTAAATAAATGGTGCTTCTTTTTCATCCACGGAGACAACAGCACTGAAACCAGCCAGCAATGAGGAGCTTTCTTCTCCGGGACAAGACATTAAGGCAATCACCCAGACCAACTGTAAATTTCTAAACTGGTTATCTAATCTACCCAGGGCTGGCACCCTGCATACAGGATGGAGACACAGATGAACTGCACAGGTGCACTGCACTCACTGAGGCGTTTTTCACTGCATTGCAAGTGTTTATAGAACGTGGCACAGAAAAAAAGGCATTACAGAATAAGTATCATAAGGAAAAGAGTGTCAACATAAACCACTGTACTGAAATAGCTTTCTAAGAAGTAGCAGACACAGTCTAACTTGTGCAAAGAATTAGAAAATGGAGTACAAGCAAAATTCTGCAAGTGGGCTATGGATTAGGCAGCTGTAGGGTTATCCAACTCAAATGCCTTCATTTAAGTTCAATTGTGAGTCTTCTCACCACAGACTTACAGGTTAGATTTAAGGTTACTACTTGCCCCCCTTTCCCAATAATATTCACTATTCTTCGTTAGCATTCCATCATTAAATTGTTTAACCAAATTTACTTGTGGAGAAGACACTCAGAGCAAGCATTGGTAGAAAGATCAGAACCCTTGCAGCACCACTCAAAGCTACCATACCACAAAAGTCATGTTCACATTCAGACACTCATTATAACTCAGAAGACTATGGAAAAAGAAATTGTTTTTATGAACCCAGAATTTATGTAAGATCTGTTGGAAAACCTTGAGTGCTAGCATAGTAAAACAGCTCAATTCGCAAGCAAATATATCTGTTTTTTTCTTTCACAATACTAAGTGAAAAAACTTTAAGCCTACCAAAAATCGATTAACATTCATTTGTTTAAAACACAAGAGTAGGAATACTAGTAAAAATATGGACAAACTATTAGCTGGAATAGATGATTGCACCAATCTATCATCCGCAATAAATGTCTATCAGTAAAACTAATAATTTTTGACAACAGATAAACAGTAAATAAGGCTGGAGATCACAGCATTTTCATTAGGGTTTATGAAGATCAATTGCCTTGGAAAGCTAATGATGTTCCAGCAAAACAAGATCTGTATTGTTGATCTAAAGCACGCACTGAGAATAATGAAATATTGAAATCCATTGTCTTCCCTCAGTGAGATTTTTTTTAAGTTTTCCTCAGTTGCACTGCACTGCTGACCACAGAAGCAAGCATGTTATTTCCAACCGAATCCCAGTCACAGAGCTGAAACAGGATGGATGACATGATGGGGAGGAAGAGGGATGAAGGCTCAGCACAGTACGGAGTCAGCAAGCTTCCTATTATGCTCCAGAGTAACACTCCCTATCTTCACACAAACTTCTAGTAGCTTTCCAAGTCATCTGTCATCAGCACTACCAGTGCCAGGGACAGAGCATCTGCATTGTCCGGGGAGTGACCCAACTACGGATATTCTGACCTCAACTACAGCTGCCAGCCCCGTTCAAACAAGATGCCACCTTAGAAAGACTTTCTCCTTCACTTCCTTCTCTTGCCCATACAAGTGCATGCCACAAGTTCCCCAGGTAACACCTTTTTAAGTTCTGGTTAGAAATCTCATCTATCTTGTCGTTAAAACATGATGAAGTCTTTTTCAGACAAAAGTCAAATCTTGCTCGGGGCTGGAGTGAGGTGCTCACACAAGAGACAACCTCCACCCACTGCTCTTGTGTGTGTGCTACCACGTCAGGTATTTCTGCATGCCCAACAACCACAGTACACAAGATACAGCAGTGGTGTTGGCACCTGTGGCTTTTACCATGTGATAAAATCTGTGGCACACTACCAAGTGCTTCAGGCTTTGCCTTCCCAGTCACTGTGGATGTACCTCTGAAGGAGAGAGTCCCTCCACATCCCAACCTGGCATGCCAGTTTTCCCTTCCACAGCCTTACACGCACTTCCTACTTTTGTTCTTCAATCTCATTTATTCATTCTTCACTGTGGACATTCTGAGGTTGCTTCCATGCAGATTTTAATGCTATAGGACAGCACTCATTAGCGTGGCACATTTTGTATTTTAAACATGAAGGTACGTGTAAGGCTCGGAGTGATTAACATTTAATAACTGCCCAAGACAATTATGAAGCAGCTCTGTGCAGCTCATCCAATGCACCTCAGTGCTCAGTGTCACTGACAGAACTTCTCTCAGCAGGAGCATCCTTGTCAGCATGACAGCAGGCTAAGATCCCCCAGGCATATGGAGGGATCGAGAGAGGGCAAATTCCTCCTTCAATTAGTGCCAATCACACCCTGAAGCATACTGTCCATTACAGACTGCATGATGGCTTCCCACATTCAAGTTTTTCCATGCATATTATGCATACCCTGCATAAAACATGAAAGGGCTATGAGATTATTTGGCTTTCTGCATTACTAAAATTAATAATTTTAGTAATGACATGAACTGACAGCTCATGCTTATGTAACAGATGTCACTCGATTCAACACTGAAGTTTCAAGCATTTCAACCATTTCTCAAAATCTGAGTGACTTGTTTCATGGCTACAGAGAGATTCCAGTGTTAAATATCTGTCTCCCCAAACTGTCCTTATAGAGAACAAAGGTTTTTTAAAATGCATAACCAAAGTGACTAGTTCCATATCTCACACGAGGTACATGTCTACAACAAAACTTGGTGATACTTCCAGCAGTTCAGAAATCAAAACATCTAGGCTGAAGGCACAGTGTTCATTATTCTAATTAAAAAATCAGCAAATCCAGAGTGGATTTTAAGAAGCTTAATTCATGGAAAGGAACAGAAAAAATTTGTCCTTTCCATTAAGTTTCAATCAATGTAATAATTGATTGCAAACACATATTGTTCCAAACACTGCAAAGAACATGCTGTGTTTTTTAGAATTCTTCCCTATCAGTTAGCAAAAATGGGTTACTGCTAAGGGAAAGATGATAAAGTTCTCTGAACACAGGAAAAAAAAAAACGGGAAACAAGGCGCATTGAACTTTACTTAGTTAATGAACACATGGATCTGAATATAATTTATTACTCTAGGAACTCTTATCTTCTAAACACCCCCACCCCCAACACTTGTCAATGATCTTACCTGTCCACATTTACGGGGGGTTGGTGTGAAACAATCACATGTGTGCAGGCGGTGGGTCTCCCGTTGTGTGGAGATTCTGTTGCATGCAGAAGCTGAGGTCCTGCTGCAGGTTCCAAGGGAGATGCAGGACTGGCTGTGACTGGAGAGAGAAAACACGTTTTCATAAATACAAGCAGCAGCATCTATCTGCGGACTAGGGTAAAAAATTTTCTACAAAAGCCAGCACAGCCAAGGCAAGCTATAATTTTAAAAAATACGGTTCCCACACCCCTCCCTCCCTCCCTCTCTCCCCTGCAACCCTCCCATCTCCTTTGTTGAGTTTTTGGGCACACAAGCCCCAGTTCAGGTCCAAAGTAAATGTCACAGATTTCAAAGCTGTATCTTTGTGAACAAGAATAAGCATTTTACAACGATATGCACAATTCCAACACATAAGCCAGCGGTCAAAATTGGCTGGTATCTGATAGAGTATTATGCTAGTGCTTTTTAAGTAGCAGTAGAGAATGGAATAGAACACTGGGACATCACCAATTCCAGACAGTGATATTTCTTGGCTCCAGTAACCCAGAAGGAAATCAACAGGAAAAAAATCTTCACTGGGAAGGGTACTTCTTTCAACAAGTACCAAATCACTACTATAAAACATTGCACAGAGCGACATAAAATTAAACTATCCTTGTTCCTCATGCCGAGATCATGTGATAGATGTTATTGGCCTGCATTTCGATTTTCTTTTAAAGTACAACTACAGCCTTCTGTATTATGTCTACAGTCACACTAATTCACATATAGGTCAGTAAAAGGAAGCAACTGCACCATGCTAGCATCTTTTACAGTAATTGCAAGGACAATTCAGTATTCATAGGCTTGGACACATTTATCTCCATTACCCAAACCTTCACCTGATAAGCCCTTCCTTCAGCTGCTCTGTTTCACTATACTGTAAATGCTTGGGCTGAAGTCTTCTATACTGAATATCTTAGTCTCATCTTTGGCAAGTTTTTATATGGAAAACACTAGAAAGAGAGGTTTCTGTGCTTCCACAAATGGAACAACAGGGAAAAAAGGCAGAAGAAAAAGTTGTTCTGCTTTGGAAATGCAGAGCAACTTCCTATTTTCAAGCAGAGGCCAAACAAATGACAAAAAGGTGATGGATTTTGTTTCATTATGTGATTTGGCCATTCCCATAAAGGTCTCCTCAAGTTTTGCCAAACAGTAAGACTTTGGGAAGAATTTTAAAAACCCAAAGTTTGTGTATAGTCAGAGGTCTGTTAGAGTGCAATATGGAAAAGTCTTATATAGAAGTCTAAGTAAAATGAAATAAAAATATAGAGGCAATGGAATAGAAGAAAAGAATAAGAGAGTGGGTGTGACGAGAAGACTAAGCTTTTCTAGTAGTTCAATTTTGTCAAAAAGAGAAATAAAAACCAAGGGAATAAGGCAGCAGTTGTGAAAGAAAGAAGTCACAGAGAGATGTTTAGAATAATGAACAGTTTGTTTTGATGAAATAATCTTTTAAGAAAATGGAGTAATCTGCAACAACTACATCTGAAATATAAAAAAAGAAACTGTAGAATCTGTTTCTTTTGTGATCAAATCACAATCGATCACAAAATAATCTATTTCTCTTCACTTTCTAAATAATTAAACTCACTAAGCAACTTCCTCTTGTTAAACACCAATGTGACAAAGTTGCTAAAACACTGGACTCTTTTCGTGATGGCTAACTACCCATACAGAAAGGCTAAATAAATAATGTCTGCTAAGATTTCAGTTATACAACTCTCATGGTTTTCTTTACTGCAATTAGTGTGTCAAGTTTCAGAACTGTATCTCAAGTCATTGTGCTCAGTAGGCATTTATTCACCTGTTGTGCTCAAGGCACAGTTAAACACAATACCTGCTTCTCCAGTAATATTTGTCTTTGATATATGTCCATTTTGCTGGTCACTGGGTTTCTACAAAGGAAGCACAGTTTTGTAAATTAAAAATGGTACTAGGGAAAAGAAGTGAAACATGTTCAATATTTACACGTTAAGTAGCAGCACTGACCTTATCTACAGCTTCTACACGCCTAGTTCTCTTCATGATCTCCTCAAGCCTCTACAATGAAACGTAAAGGGGTAAAATAATGTTTGCTGGCATTAATTTGAATGTATCTCTCCCAAACCACAACTGCTTGTCATTTATCAGCTGTATCTGTTTATTGCAAAAAGTTGAATTATTTATTACTGCTGGTAGTAATCCCTTCACTGTCACATTAGGCCAACGAGGACTGCAGCATATTTATATCTGAAAGCATATTTATATCATGGATAACTTCCTATTACTGAGGCGGAAGCAGACTGCTAAAGCAAATCCAATTACAGTTTCTCTGCATGTACTGAGTTACCTTCTTCCTTTCCAAGCGCTCTTGCTCTTCTCTTTGGAAATGCTTTTCACGTTCTAATCGAATCCGCTCTGCCTCTTCCCGTAGGCGAGCTTCCTCTTCTTTCTATGTTGATGGTAAAAGAAAAAAAGTGAGGAATAATTTACTATTTAAGGATAATCTTACACTGTCTGCTTAACTATGCGTATCTGTAACACCCCAAAAAGATACTTTCGGGGTTTACAAGTCACCAAAAGTCTTTTCAGACTGAATTGCACATTTCTTGATTAATATCCATGTTTTGCATAGCATTAAGAGAATGTAACTAAACAACAGACATCATATTTGGTTCTGTGCCTGTTCTGTAGCACACCGGATGACAAATAAGGAATACATTTCCTAGCCTTCAGCATTAAAACAGCAGCCAGGAAAGTGTTAAAGAGACTGATGTTTTGAGTGGTTTTTGAGAGTAAAACAAAAGTAGTAGAATGTTTTGTTTGGCCAACAGAGTAATTCTTTAACAAGGCCAAAGACAAGCAGGTACATTTGCACAAACTTTCCATTCCTGTTTTTTCATGAGATGCAAAACTTGTCCGGAATACCTTGCTCCCTGACAGTGACAGTGTTGTATGATAGAACTACTAAAACAGATCATTTGTTACAGATGAAATATCCAAAAAAGCCTTGGCCATGCACTATCTCTGAGTGCTAAACTGAGCTAAACCTCAGGTTAACATTTCAGAGAAAGTAGCACACATCTTCTGAAAAAGAAGAATGCAGTTTCTAAGCCATATTCATTAACACAATCATTTAAACACTTATTATCGGAAGCATACATTTATATACCAGGAGAAAATCTCATGTCTATGATACAAATTGAAGTGCTGGATGTTGGAGCAATAAAGCACACAAACAAGTAAGAGCACATGCACATCCTATCTAGAATGCTTACCAAAGCCTCTTCTAAAGTCAGGAAATCAACATTATGCCCATTAAAAAATGAAAGCACTTGAAAAACTTAATTTTAGTTTATTTACTCTTTTTCATGTCTTTTGAGTAGCTGCTCTGATTTCAGGAGGACTTCACCAGGTAAAGGTTCTGCTTGGTTTTACTTAAGTTATCAAAACCTACCCCTTCCCGCTAGCCCCACACAAAAGCAGTATTTGGCACAGGATTAGAACTCAGCAGTACTGTGTTTCCAACACAGTGAATTCTTTGCATCTAGACTTTCTGTAAGTGCTGGGACACAGAATTCTGTGGTATAACACCATTCATCAAAATTCCCCAACACAACTCTATTGATTTTTTTCATCATGATTTAGGAATAGGAAAGGATTTGTTCTAAATACAATCTAAGGGGAGGGGGGGAAAACCAAACCAAAACTCAACTCCCTACCACATGTTTTTGTCAAGTAGAAATATCTTTACTCTTTGAACTACTCTATGGAATGAACTCTGCCTCAACACTATTCACTTTATAGTGAACATTTAAATGTTAGATATTGTTCCAATCTAGGTGGTGTGTAAGAGATGCTGCTTCATTCAATTCTATGCCACCCAGACCGGTACAGAAATGCCAAGAGGGGAGCATACTTGTTTCTGAATGCGCTCCATCTCTTCTTTCTCCTTCTGTTCTCTCTCTTCTGCCTGGCGGCGCAGCCGTTCTTCCCTTTCCCACTCCTCCTCTGCATCCTTCCTTTTTTTTTCTGCTTCTTGTCTGCGAGCTTCTTCCTCTTCTCGGCGAGCTCTTTCTTCAGCTATCCTCTGTGACAGCTCCTCCTTCTTTTGTCTGCAATCATTAAATAAGCATAAGAAAAAAAAAGTAATAAAAGGAAGGGGGGAAACCCAAACCACCAGATTCCTGATCCAATGCTACAGAACAACTGGATATAGGGTGCACTGCTGTCTCATTCCTAAGTTGTCTATTCTGCTTCCTGTAGAGGCCGAACATGAAGCCCTATGGAATATAAAACACTTTGCAAGGCAATACCAATACTTCTCCAGCATATGTGTGCCAACCTATGACTCACATACATTCTGAGTCTGAAATAGTATCATTGACTAATACATTTTGCAAAACACTTCTTTCTGCAATTTCATAGAATCATATTTTTAAACAGTATGTATTTTTGGCACCCATCTTATCTCATGGCAATGATTCCTTAATTTAAAAGAAGTATCTAATTCTCCCAATTTTTTGTTATGTCCTAATATAATCTAATGGCTTTTCATCCTTGCATTATGGAAGTGAGTAACTTTTCCCCTTCACTTTTGATATTACCCAAATTATTTGGGACTTTTTAGCCTATCATATCCCCACTCAGAAGTAAAGGGCAGATGGTCTTCCCAGCTGAAGAATCCTCACCTGTTCAGTAGATTTTCATATGGGAGCTTTTTTCTTTAAAACTCTTTTCGAGAGGGTCAATATTGTGAGCCTATTGAAAAGCCAGCTTATTTTAACTGGCTCAGCTTTGTTCCTATTAGCAAAGTTATTCAAGAAGTTCAACAAATTCCAGAGGCATGGCATCCCTCTAAAAAAGTACTCAACTTGTGCTGTAGCCACAGTCATAACTATCCAGATGGGCTACTCATTTGCTAGTACAAAGTGAGATGCAACAACTACCCTCCAAAACTGTTGCAGGGGTGTCTTTAAATGAGAAAACAGAGAGCTTTAAGTCACAGTGGTTGGACACCTAAAACACTACCTGTGGTCGAGATCTTACAATTTAAAGTAAGAGACATTGTGCCACTCACAAAGTTGAAAACAGCTGTACACAGTTCTCTAGCTGGAAAAACCAAGTACAGCTTTGTTAATCTCTGAGGAAACAATATAACAGCAGAATATATACAGGAAGCTGCTAAAAATGTACCTTCTCCACTGGAGAGGTCTAGAATTACCTTTCAAGCTCTTCTCTCTCTCTCCTTTCTTGCTCCTCCCGTTCCCGCTGCTCACGGGCAAGGCGCCTTTTCTCAGTCAGCAGCCTTGTTGCTTCTTCAGGGTCAGTTGTACCTGCAGAGGTCTTGGGGGGTGCCAGGGGTGGAGCAAGAGCTGGTGGAGCAGGAGGTAGGGATGGGCTGGCTGCTGAAACAGATGGGGGAAAAAACTAGTATGTACAGACCCAGCAGCCAAGATGTCACTCTCTTGAAAGGAACAGAAAGTATTTTCAAATACACAGTAAAATATTTTCAAGCTTATGTAGTTTTATGAATGATCCACAGGACAAAGACATTTCTAGGTGCTAGAGGCTCATATACCTTAAGGGAAGTTTGCTTTAGAAGGACATGTGAAAGCAGCTGCAGTTGAAAAGGTAAATCAACTTTTCTGTCAGAAGAACAAACGTTGACAAGTGCTCAACAGGAGTTATACTGACTCAGCAAGTCCCTACCATCACATTTCCTAAGTTTGCCCAATTCTATTTGGAGAGCAGAAATGAAACATTGGGAAATTATATTTTCTTCTGTCTGAGATTCTATACACAAAGAGCAGAGGCAGACTTTTTGGTGATAGGCCAGTCATTTGTGGTGACTTGGTGATCTCAAAACATCAGTTGTCCAAAGCGATCTGGACTAAGGGTAGGACACCAGCTATCATCAATTTTGCAGCTGCTTCAACCTGAGGCAACTCATGGGATCAAAGTACAGTATTTTAATGAATTTTACTGCTATTGGTGAACTATAGCTTGTGTTCAAATCTTAATAGTGTCTTCATATCAGTTCTTTATCCAGGGCCAGTTTTGTTCACTTGGAAGAGATGATGTTACATGTTTTTCTCAAGTCAAAGACTAGTTCACATTTCTGTAAGTTTGCCTGGCATTCTCTAACCCAGGTACAGAGTGCCTCAACCACACCTTTTCTCTAGGCACTAGGGACCATTACCAACACACAAGCTATCTGGAGGAAGCATTCCCATGTTAATCACATCTGGTAATGCGGACAACCATGGATAGGGAAGACTTTTGAAGTGTCAATGGAATCAGGTTCTGATCCTAGGAATATGTATGTAAAATAAGTCACAAGGAACAGCTAGGTGATGGTTTTAAATCTACATATCTAACCACCCACTGGGATATGACAGGAGTTTCCTCACCTCATTAACAACTTCCAAAGAGGGGTTTCCTCCGTGATTCCCCTGCCCCATACCTCGTCATGTATACAAACAAATTCATCTTCTTTCTGTGCTTAATTGACATCTGATGACCTCTCTGCTCTCCTCTGTTACCACCTAAAAACCACACAGGTCTTTCTAAAACTGCTTCACGGCTTTCACCTTGAATTCAAATGTAACTTAAATTTTAAATTACTACACCAGTAATTTAAAAAGTGCCAGGGCCTGTTCTCTAGCCCTGAGGTGAGCTGGCACAGTTTAGCACTAGAGCAATAGAGCACTATTCTCTCATTACCAATACAGGTATTCAGTCCAACCCCAGAGAACAGTCTGGACCTCAGCTAATCTCCAAGATGTAGCTGGGAACTCAGAAAATTCTGAGATGTTCAAATATAAAAAGGCAAGTAATTCGTTCACACTAAATCATGAGAGCCCTTTAGAGCCATGCTCTTAGTAGCCTTGGGGACAGAAGGTAAGAAAATGAGAGGCTGCAATTACAGCCTGGATCAGAAACATACCAGAGAGCCTTTGTAATTGTTAAACAGTATAAATGACAGAGTTCCTACATCTCAGCGCTTTTTAATTTACTAACATGGGCCAAGGCAGGGCCATCGCTTTGAAGGGAGCACAGCTTTGTGCTGCTTGGGGCTCACTTCTTGCCGCAGGCGCTGAAGTTGGCAGTATAACAAGTAGCTTGTTTAATGCGCACCTGCCCTGATGTCAGAAGAGGTAACACCCAAAAGACCTGTAAAACTTCATTGGTGTTAGTAAAGTTGTGTGAGATTTGCCTGCAAAAGCTTGAACAGCTTCACTGGCAATTGCTACATGCTGACCTCCTGGCTCCTCCAGCAGGTAGCTGAGCCGGACCAGTTAAAGGCCAATGCTTTTAGCTGTAAGAAATGAGCTATATTCACTTGCGACACTGTCCCAGGAGAATCAGCAACATTACTCTAAGCCCCAAATGCCATACTTGCACATCTCTAGATTCTTGAATGCAACCAGTGACTAAGTTTTAGCAGCTGGGGCCTCCATCTGCAGTACAAAGCCTGTCCTCTAACCTCACATGTAAAATGCCTTTCCTGAGGTCTCCATCTTTGGTTCCAACCATCACTTCCTCTGGCTTTGGGAAAAGACATTCAATTTGAAGTGCTGTTTGCCACTCTGACTATAGTATCCTTTCTTTCACTCATCTCCACTTCGTATTCTTTTTTGTATTCTTTGCTGTGAATACAGACTACTTCACTTTTGAATACCTTTACCACACACAACCTGTTTCAATACTAAGAGACTCTGCAAAGAAGTGGAGCCTCTTCCTCCTGAACTAAACTATCAAACAAGCATGACGATGTTTCTCTGGTCTGCACCTTGTCCTGGGGAACTACAACTTGTAAACACTTGCAAAGTTATCCCAGTGGCACCCCTGAAATAGTTTTAAAAGTAAATTTTCTCCTTAAAAGGAAGCAGGCAAAAGATTATCAGGAGAGCAGTAAAAACCCATGCTAACATGGCAATTGTATCTCCTTTACGTGCCCACGGCCAACAGATATATTCATTTATTACTGTAAATTTCTAGCTTTTTGTGGGGTTCCACCTTGTGTGGTAGGACCTGGATATCAGACAGGAACTACTGTAACACAACTTATTAGAACAAAAGAAATCAATTCACATGAGGTTGTCTCACGGAACAAGACCCAACTACACTAATGCTTACTAATGCTTAAAACCGTTGTCTGAAGGACAATCACAGGGGATTCTATAAATTTTAAGTTCAGAATCCTAAGTAACCCAACTTGTGGTCACAAGGGACCTTCTATCCCATCTGCAAGAGACAGTTTATGTCATATTTACAATGGACTGAAACGTCTGCCACAACAAAGCTACATTTTTTTCATTTTCAAATTTACCTTTTGCCCTTTCTATACTTCATGATCATTATTTTATTTTTTGTGTACATCCTTTTCTTCCCTGCCGCTTTTCAGGGTTCGTGGGGTTTCATGTGGGCTTTTGGTTTGTTTGTTTGCTTTCCCTGAAAAATTCTGCCTATTCCTCTTTACTCCTCTCCTTGATTCTTTGCATTCCACTTTATGCTGCTAATCTCTCCCATGATATGGTCCTCTTGCAATTGTACAGATAAGTTAACACTGTTAGCAGCACAAGTGTACTAAGAGTCCAGCAGAGCTGGACATTCTCACTGCTCACACTACCTTATGTGGTGGCTTCCTGTACCGTTAGTATTCAGGTCATTATTATTATACTTCAACTGTTTGTAAAGAAGCTGTGTTATGACACGGGGGACAAAGTTCCAGTCCAAAAGGGCAGAAAGAGGCCTGTGAAGCCACACTGCGTGAGTGAGTTAGCTCTGCATGTTGTTTTGACTTAGAAGCAGGAGGGCTTCAACCTGTTTACAATTTCCTCATAACATACATGTGCAGGAGTGTTCTGAATAATTTAAATTAACATTTGACAGAAAATTACTGAAAGCTACATCATTGCAGAGAAAGGGAGGGAAAAACATAAGAGACTCTAACACATTCCTTAACCTAAAGGAAGATCTCTCCTTACCTTGAGTGGGCTCTGCCTGGACAGTGAGCTGTTCCTGACTTGCAGATTCTCCAGCATCTGCTGAAGTTCCTTTACTTTCTTCTGTCCTCTCCTCGTTGGCCTTTCCAGCCTCCTTTTCTGGTCTTTTCTTCTCACCCTCTGTCTTGACCTCTTTTTTGACTGGCCGGATGTTGCCAGGAGAAGGAGGACGTGTCTGAGCAGAAGAAATTTTGGAGGAACCAGGTGGGGAAGTAATCTGCTTGGGTGTGCCAGGCAAAAAAGGCAAAGATTTTGATGCACGCCTGCGTAATCAAAGAGTGACAATGTTGGTTTCCACCCACATATCATTTCTACAATCACAGTAGCTAAAAATAAAAACATCTGTTTCTCTATCAAGCAGGACTGCAGGCACAACTGACTTAGTTTCATGCAAAATGCCTCTCTTTGCAGCTCCCCAAATCTGTGAGCACTGAGCCCAGCCAGGAGGGAAGAAACCACGTTTTTCTCCCCACTTCCCCTTCCTCAGAGAAGCAGCAATATTACTTTAAAAGTAGGACCTTTTTTGCAGAGAGAAAACATCTACATCACCAAATAAGTTTGCACTGTTTCACATTTAATTAATAGAACAATCAGAGCTGCCTATAGCACACCTCCAGCTAAGCGTGTACTTGACTTACCAAACTGGAGAGGGAGCTGGTGATCTAGCTTTGGGGTTGGAAGTAAAATGACCTCCTTTAAAGTTGGCTGAGAAGCTGGATGACAAATAGTCTCTCTCCTTTTCTTTTTTGTCAGTCTATAGCTCAGCAAACAAAAAGACAAAGTCAAGCCAGAGTTCACACGGCTAAAGAAAGCAAAGCAAGCTCAGTTAAGAATGAGGAGTTGGGGGCTGATAAAAAGCAGTGCTGAGTCAGTAGTTTCTACAGCTTGTTTAACAAGTTCATTAATATAGCTCCTGTAACCTGACACCATCTTTGTCAGTAAATATGCAGTTGACAGCAAGAATCTTTCTTAATCGTTCTCTACTGCCCTAAGATGTAATGGGCTAGTTTGCAGAGGCTTATTTTTACATCTTTGATCTTTGCTGATTGCCACAGAGCACCTTCCACTACTTCCTATAAATCCAGGATTTTATTGGAAGAAAGGGCAAAACGAGCCTCCGCCCTCGGCTCATACTTAGTCACAGTCTTCCCATATAGCACAAGTTTTTGTGTTCACGCTTACATGTGAATGCCACAGATGTCCTCAAAGATCTCAAATGTGGTACAAGAGTTATCCCATTCTTTTTTTCTTGGATGATTTCACCATTAGTACATGGTGCTAATCACATGGTAGTGATTTCCCTTTTCCTTCTTTATTTTTAAAAAATAAAATCCTAAGTTGAGAAATATTTCTGTTACAGCTCGGGTCTGTATTAATAGAAGAAGGAATATATCAGAATGTAGGCATTTATGTATTTCCCTTATTTAAGTATAAATGAAAAAAATTACGAGTTTGAAATAATGAGCTCTGACTTTGGGAGTTGAAGAATGGGAATACTGGAGAGTACACTGAGCTGCCACTCAGCCAATATGATGCAGAGGCTGCTACTCACCACCTCAGCTGGGGCTTAAACATAACCCCTGCAGAAGGTGTACCATGATGCTTTAGAGCCTCGCTAGCTGCGAGCTCTGCAATGCTTGTCCCCTGAACTGAAAACCAGGTTAACAACTGGAAGAGAAAGTCTGAAAACAACTTAATGAGCACATGATGTGCTGAGTTATCAAAGCACACACAACCAGAATAAATGCATTACAATGAACAAGATTTTTGGCTTGCTAGCAAGAAATCTCTCTTGGATCTACTTTATTAGTACTGCAAGCAGACCATCACAAAATTTTTCTTAATATCAATAAAGTAAAAGCTGAATTCCTATAGAAGTTCACAGAAGAATAAAAGATTCTCCACACCATACAGGCTACTGAAAACAGATCTTAACTCACTCATTTTATATTAACATTTTTACATCATCTCCTCCATCAAGAAGTAACAACCTCTCTTCTTTCTAATTTAGGGGAAAAAAAAAAAAGCCCAAACCCAAACCACTTGCAACAAGAGAGACTGAAGAGGAAGAGGTATTAAACCAATAGCCCTGGAGACTGCAATGCACTATGCATATGATATGAAATTTCTCTACAGATACATCCTAATGTTATGCCTGATCTTAAACTTCAATATATTATCATCTGCCTGAAAGATTAAGTACTGGCTATGATTCATGCCACTTTGATTCACACTGCTTCCAAGAAGGATGTCAATAGCAGCACTGTCTCTTGACCTTTTGCCCATCAGGCTGAACTAACATGCACGCACCTCTTACACAATCATTTGCAGAAATTACTTCAACTCTTCTCAACTCTAAACAAACTCAGGTTGTAGAGTACAAGGAAAAATATAACAGCTCAGGTTCAGTGAATGATATCTGAACTGGATCTGACTGCATCCCATTGGCATGGAGCACAGTCAACATGAATTAGTTCTGTCTGTACCACACTGCTATGATTCTCCTGAAAAGCTCAGATCAGCCACAGTACAGCTACTAAATCATTCAGAATGAACAGGTGACCTGTGGAATGCCTTGCTTTCAAACCATGCTCCTGGACCAACCTCTTTCCTTTTCAATGAGGAAAAGTTTACTAGTCTGGTCTCCGAAGAAAGTACAGATGAAGCGATAGTGCTCTGTGTGCTTGGGTATAGAGATGTGTGAGTGCATGCATTCCTCTCTCCTTATTCTAGAGGCTCTGATGAATTTTTTAGAGTCCTCAGAAGATAGGAAATTTTGCAGGCTTTGTGAAACCAGGTTGCTGGGAAAAATAGGTTCCTTACTGAGAGAAAAGCTGCAACACCAGCTTGGGCCTCAAAACGCAGCAGAGAATCCACTTGAGAACAGGGCACGTTCACTGTGACTGCCTCTGTGCCTCATGAGAAGCTAAGGCATCTACTCTGCGAACACGGGTGTTTGGAAAACATTGGTGTTTTCCCACATGGATTCTTTGGTGCATAATCAGGCCATGTCACCACATAACATAGCATGTTTCAGTTAAAATCCAGCCGACTATGACACAAAGTGGAGGGGATGAGGACAGCGCTGAGGGGAGTAGGTATCCCTGCAGCTATTCCAGTCCTAACAAGCAATGCAATGAGGGGGTCATAGCATGAGACACACTAAGCTCATGTACAGTTGGCAGACTTACCCCTGCAAGGTGCGCTGTTGTTCTCCTACGTCCAACGGCATCAGTAGAAGCGTAAAGCTTTGCTCGGTCTCCTGAATTCCTACAGTTCATGGTCTTGTAGGACAGAGGACTGATGGGGCTGCAAGATGCTGAACGGGGACAAACGGGGATAACTACGGTGTCGGTTGTTTTTGTTATTTATTAGTTTTAATTACAGAGTAGCATTGGAGAATGACAGAGGAAAGCCAGCAGGAGCAGAAAGAACCGAAAAAGACAGAAAAGAGAGAAGAAATTAATACATAGAGAAATGACTAATTCTCAAGTCAGAACCATCATTTGATACATTAGCTTGGTCACACATGCAGTAATGATACAATTTCAGTAAGTGCTCATGTATTTTTCCATTTTAAACTAACAATTTCCTTTAAAAAAATTAAGAAGTATGCCATAATACTGAGTAGTAGACAGTAATGATGTTTTCTGGTTAAGTTTATACAACTGGTGGTTCTGAAAAAGCAGTGGAAACAAGGCTGGTCTAACTGATTAGCTTAGTATATGCACTGAAATGAGTTTCAATTACATTCAGAATAGAAAACAATCACACTAAAATCAGAATGCCTATTAATTGCATTGGAAGTGAAGAAAAATTAAAGGAGACATCCACACAAAGATCAAAACACATTAACAATACAAAACAGTTTCACCTGGGAAATCCATGAAATTATTGTCTACAATTTTTAGCAAGTGATGTGTTTTTAAAAATCCTTCTTTTTTAGGAATATTTTAGCCCATCATATTTCTTGATAATGCTAGAATAACAGCTGACTCAAATACATTCTTGACAGCAAATTATTTTACACATTAAAAAAAGCAGACTGACAACAACAAATCAACTTGGAAATTAGTATTTGAGTAACCAGGATGGCAGTTTTTGTTGGTTGCACAAGGAAAAATATTACAACCAAAAGATCACCTGACCATAGCAGGTGTCAGATACACAGTATTCTGAGTACATCTTCAAAGAGAATTGTAACACTTCAAAACATATCATGGGGAACTTCTTGCAGCAAAGTGTTCTTGGACTTTCTCTTGATTTAACTGAAGGAGAAGGTTGGGGAAAACTGTGTTATTACTGCAGAGTTTTATTTGTGTGCTCCTGTTAGTCCCTCCTAGTCATTTAATAGAGTTTTAGCATAACTATTACTCTTTTTTTTTTTTTCCCAAGTAAGAGAAATTTACATCCTCAGTTTCTGTGGTAAAAACAAACCAATATTTCTTGCCTGTAGATCCCTCTGAGCCCACTTGAAAGAAGGCAGTCCCACATACAGTTAATTCTTCCAGTCTTACAACAGTACAGCTGCTGTTACAGGAAGAGCTCATAGAATTAACAGTACTAATGCTGCAAATTCTCCTGCACCGAGAGATTAACATTAGGAATAAAGAGGGTCTCATGTAAGTGTTACAGCAATGGCACCCTTGCTTGCCTTATAGTTTATAGGGATTTATGTTTAATGAGGTATTAAGACTGACTTAAAAACAAGCAAGAAACAAAAAAACAGGGATTTTTGTTCGTGTTTTTGTTTTGTTTGAGGTTATCTAAACCAAATAGGAGGCAGTGGCATAATATATGTTTTACAGATGTTCTAATTCTTGGGATTCCCTCTCTGTGATTCAATTCCCTTTCTCTGTGTCGATTATCTGAAGTTACCACCGTGGATGACATTGCAAGTATTAAAAAACAAGCACTTCATTTTCATTTGTGATGTTGCCAAACAATGTTTTAGGAAGCACTCCCAGTGATTCATATACTAACAGGATTACATCTATTTAGAGGAGCTTTTTGAGAGCTATTTAAAAAATATATTAGTTTGGGAGGATTTATTTAAAAGAAGATCCAGACTCTTTTGCTGGATGTCCCTAATAGCTCACTTAAAATTTAAGGACATGAATCCATATTTAATCCGGTTTGGATTTTTTGCATTGCAATTTATCTTTACAGCCAAAGGGCAGGGTAATTTTCTAGAGAATAATGGCAGGCCGGGATGAGTGGAGTGCTCAGAGCACAGCTGTGAGCCATTGCCATCACCTGATCATTAACCTCCAGGAAGCATCCTGCATGAAGGGGCAGCAGGATAATACCTGGAAAACAATGAGCAGATGGGTTATTCTAGGTGGTACAATTCCAGTTAGCATAGGGAAGCTATTTCAGGGAACTGCCTTAGACTGACAAACCAGTCTTTCCTGATATTTGTAGTCTTTCTCAATATTCCACTCAGTTTAGAGCTTATTGTGCAGAATAAACAACAGCAGTCATGAAAAGCTTCACACTTGTTCAAGTAAAGTAACCGCTTACAAAATTAAGACACTACCTTCTCAACTATTCCCTAATGAAGAGCTGAACTTCCAATATCCTCCTTGGTAGATGACAAGAAATATTAATTTTACAGGCTATTATTTGTGAAGAGTGAAAAGGAATTTTGTACTTGTTAATTTCCCTATTTGCAGAACATCATCCACAGTTTTGTTCCTACAGCACTACCTCTGTGGAAATGTACTGCAGCCTAATTAGTTATAAGAGTTCTTAAGTGAAAGCTTCTTTAAAAGTAATCTTAGCAGATCTCTACTCCTTCTTACCTCCTATGTTCTTTAATTAGAATCAAAATCCTGTCCACATCAGACAAGAAAGACCTGCCTAGACATACACATTCAGCACGTCCAGCAATATATTCTTGTAATGGTAAAGTTCTCAGTGGATGATTATAAAACATCCTATGATAAAAGAAGAGGCAGCAGTCACCTGCCTAAAATAAACAATAAGCGACTATGCCCCAGTTGTCTTTGGATAGAGTTTTGCCTGGGCTTTCAGTTACCACCTAGCAACATCATCACATTTCTGCATGTTAATTTTCCCCTCAGTGAGTACATCAGGGAGCTGTTCTGGGGTTGGCAGAGAACTTTACAATTATTATAACCTGACTAAACCTGCACATTTAAGTTCACATGTATTAAATGCACAGTAACCAGGGCCTATCTTTTTATAAGTCTAGCTTGTTCCCTGTGGGAAGCACCCTGGTAGGGGGTGAAACTCCTTTGCAGCAAGCAGCTCACAGCCTTAGCAGTGGATGTGCTGAATCAGCTCTTTACAAGATCATGTGCATTTCCTTAAACAGCCATGGACAGTGTGATGTTGTTGCCCTGCATGTTTTGTATTCATTTATTGCACTGATGAAGAGGCAAAAGAAATTAAGAAAGAGGGGGCAGGAGAAAGACAGAGAGGCACAGCAAACAACTGTACAAACAAGCTTTTATGCTGTCATGCAAACTAATTGTGGACATTCAACCTCATTCTGGGATGCCACCATACACTCACAATTAGATCAATGACTCTGCAACACCCGTCAGGGAAGCTGGAAAAATAAGTGTCTGAGACATGAAGCCTCTGTTCTTAAAGGATTACCTGCATCTCCAGACAATGCAGCTGTGCTTTTACTTCGGGCCAGGAATGAGTGAGTGGGCGTCAGGAGCCTGCTAACAATGCTGCTCTCCCATGGACTGAGCTGAAGACGGCGAGCTGAACATGCATCATACAAGCAAGATGTTAGATCAAACACTTCACTAATAATTACATGCTGCAGGAGTATTAGTACTATTTCCTCCCTACTGCACACCATCAAAATCTTAAAACCGTCCTTCCGAGATCAAAAGCATACAATAGTTCAGTGGTTTGCATTTTATTATTACACCATTTCAGCGGAAGAATTCCTATAAAACACGTATATGTGAACATTTAATTTTTGTTACTGCCTGTGCCATTATGCCAAATTGTTACCAAATTTTGCACATCTACCATATTCTGTATTAGGAATGACTAATACATAGACTCTCAAATATAGACTTCAGAGATGTTTGTGTCCCAAACTCTTTCTACATGGAAGTCTTCTAGTTACACTAAAACACCTTCCAAAGTCTACCAGCCTAGCTAGAAAAAACAAAGGTTGCTTACTACTATGCAGAGAATTGAGTCAAAGAGGTTTTATCAAAGCATCGCAAAGGACAGCGCACCTCAACTGCAGATACAAAACTCATCAGCTACAGTTGTCTCAGTAATACATGAAGCCACAGAATAAATACATTTGATCATTATTTCTCTGTCAAATTATCCTGCCAATGATCACTTCCCATGTAGAATAGTAAACAAGAGTCAACTTTACACACTGTTAGTCTGTTGTGAAAACACACCACAGGCTGGCCTTGCTGTAATCATTCCCTTGCTTTGCTTTTCCCAGTATTGCCTAATGCAAATTTAGCTTGTCAATATATTCCATTTGTCTTTTAATGTTTCTTTACTTATTTTTCTTAAATACTATATAAACATTTATCATGGGGAAGCAGTAACCAAAAGAGCCCTATAAATTATTTTCTGTATTGAATTAAATATTTCCTTGATACTCCAATGCAACAAATTGTATTATAATGGGCATCACAAACCAAAATATTCAACTAGTTCCCAAAGCCATTCATTATGGTAAGCTTTCACTATAGCAATAATCTTGATGTTGCAAGCGAAATCAGGTCTTCTTACATCTCATGACTCATTGGGCTTAGTTTGGTGTTTGCAGCTTGAATTTATGAGGCTCAGTCTCTAAAAGTCATTGAAGTGACTGGCTGTAATAAACTTGACATTAATTTGCATTTTTAAAGGTAGACATCCATCACTTTCAATAGCCATAAACTGTGAATCTGTCTTTAATCTACTCCATGCTGAGTCCCATGAAAAGAGGGGCTGATCTCAATCTCATCCTATGAAAATATAATTGCTTAAACTGCCCTCAGTGCTGTTTTGCACTTCTCAAATCGCTCCCCTAAATTCTGCTAACTCAATAAGGGGCATTACTATAGAAATATAGGACTCTCAAACACAGCAGGCTCTCTGCACAACTGTCCTTTTACACAATGTACTACTGCCAGAGCTTTTTGTGATTAATGGTTCCATTCTCCAATAATACAGATCATAGAGACACACAAAATACCCTACAGAGACCTCCATTACAGCACACACATTATCATTAAGCTTGTAATTTAACAATGAAGAAAAAAATCACAGAACTACCATTAAACTGGATGCAATAATGGTAATGTCTTTGCTTCCTTTCATCTCCAGGCACCACGCTCAGTATGATCGCTACTTAAAGCTACTGTTACAAGAAAAGAGACTCTTTTTTTGCAGTCTTTACTAGGCGAGGCTCACGTGTATGAGTATGGATGAGTCTGGAGAAACTCTTCTATTGTATTTTAACAATCATACAACTTCAGAAAGCAATCCCTGAAGTTTTAGCCCAGGACATCAGTGCTATGTATACCATCAATTTCTTGGAGTTCATCTGTATGGCTACAAAAAGCCAGTAAGTAAATGTCACAACGTAAATATGGCCCCATGGGCCAGCCCTGGGCCTTATCTTACATAGGAGGCCTCAGAGATGAAGTAGTCTCAAAGGGACACAGGTAAGAGACTGATGATTTAAAACACTAAATTGCTATGTCTCACCTATCTCATGTCCCTTGCCCTAAAGCTGAGTATGGTTTAATTCTCTTTGCCCCTAACACAGGGACTTTATATCAGCATCACCTACTGGAAGCAATCATGATTCCACAGCATACAACTAAAGCATACAACTTTGAGGCAGTGTTTGGCAGCAAGATAGCTGATATGCACAACAGTGAGCTAAGAGAGACCAATAAAAACTTTCATCTCTATATAAGCAATAGGCCTGGTTCAGAGGTGTCAAACTAGTTTTAGCCAGGACCTTGGAGTGAAGTCTCCCTGAATCTCTGCAACGGGTTTAGCTCAGAGTCCATTTAGACACACCTTGACTTTGTGGCAGATTTAGTCTTTCAAACCATCTGACAAGGGGAAGCAGTATTTTTTGTTCTCATGCTGTGTTAAGCTATCACTCTTAGGGTTGTTTCATAGAATTATAGAATGGTTTGGGTTGGAAGGGACCTGTAGGATCATCTAGTTCCAACCTCCCTGCCATGGCCAGGGACACCTTCCACTAGACCAGGTTGCTCAAAGTCCCATCCAACCTGGTCTTGAACACTTCCAGGGACAGGGCATCCACAGCTTCTCTGGGCAACCTGTTCCACCTGTCTCACCACCCTTGAAGTGAAGATTTTCTTCCTAATATCTAATCTAAACCTAGTCTCTTTCATTTTGAAGCCATTACCCTTGGTCCTATCACTACATGCCCTTGTAAAAAGTCCCTCTTCAGCTCCCCTTTTGGGTACTGCAAGGCTGTTATAAAGTCTCCCTGGAGCATTCTCTTCTCCAGGCTGAACAACCTCAACTCTCTCAGTCTTTATTGCTCCTTGTTTCCACACAGGAAGCACATTCACGATAGGGTTGCTGTACAAGCAAGTACGCCCATCCCCAGCCACAGGCAGGTTATTTTTAACAGATTAAAGATCTTTATAATCTAATTTGTAACTAGAAGACACACAAAGTCACAGGGAGATGGCAAAAGTGAATTGATTACAATCATCTGTATTTGTCTTTGGGAATATACAACCTAAATATTGGAAAGTTGTCTTAGCAGCAGCAGAAATAATTGCAAGTAAGCAAACAGTAGCATCTGATTAGTTGTAGGAACAGATGGGAGGCAGGGATTTAACAGGCCTGCTGATGAGCACCACAAAGGAGACTCTCATTGATAAATATGGTATTTGCTCATACAGAGACACAAATACGATGAGGAGTAAATGAGAGAAAACTGCTCTTCCAACAGGAAACAATACTGGAGTCCTTGAACGTCTCCTATAAATGTTGCAGAAAAATGTGATACAGTGATTGAGACCATCATCTGCTTGAAAGAAAAATCACTGTGGTGGGGGGAAAGGGAACAAGTATGGTGCAAGTTCTGCAAAACTAAAAGTGTGTAACTCATACCTCATCTAAAGTCTTATCCCCTTGCTAAGCTCTCCTTAAAGAGCACAATTACCAAAACCTATTGGCCAATAACAGTTTTTTCCACTTGAATATGTGCATTCATGTTTTGTTACAGTTTCAACTACTCACTAACTACAACAACATAAAAGCATAAATGAGAAGCCCGTTCTAGCTGCCCAACTGTATAACCGCAATAAAGAGCTATATGGCAATCCTATACTTGAAAAGGCAATTAGTTAATGAAAACTTTTTTCTTTTGCTGCACCGAAAAAATGATACTGTCCTTCAAATGATAAAAAGGTATTGCTTAACAGATTGTCATCTGATAAGTTCTGGTTGACAGCTATAAGCCACTTAGTAGGTAAGCTTATCATCCTCATCTCTAGCTTGCTGTTTTGCAGGTAGGAGTATGTATTACAGACAAAGTGTGACTGAGTGCCCTCTGGAAGGTGAAATGGGGAGCAAGCAGCTAGAGCCTTCCTTTAAGCACCTGCCTTAAGAAGTTGAAGTCACTGGAGAGACCAGTGGCACTGGCTCAACTAGATCTAGGTATATGACTTTGCACAGGGAAAAGCATTTATAGCATTTGGATTTACTTTCTGTCTTGGAGTCTGTGAAAGAGTTCTGTTTTGTTTTAATGAAAATGCCAAGCAAAGAATGCCTCAACATTTTGACATATAGCCATCACTTCCATATTCCCTCTCTTTTCCCACCACTAGACTGCTTAGCATTCAGTTTAACTTCTCCTGAATTTGAAATGGGTGGCAGAAATTATAACGGAATGAGTTACAGTCCATAACAGACTATACTTCATACTTCATGCCTGCTGCTCTTTGCCTGCTTGCATCACCAAGATCCTTCATCAAAAAAGCATCCCCTGGCAAAGACCAGCAACCATCTGGAAAAAAATATACACACCTGAAAAGCTAATAAAGTTTAAACTGACTGGATTTCAATATTTAGATCAAGAAATTACTGGTGTTTTGGAATAAATGATTTCCTAATGTAATGCTGTATTTTTCACAAGTTACAAGAATCTACAACTAGGTTAGCTCACTAGGATGAACATCTCTCACCAAATCACCCAGATGCACATGTTCAAGCGTGCACTCAGCCCTTAGTTAAGACACACAAATAATGACATCAACCAAACAATTTTGCAACACAACCAAAATTCCATTTTAAAAATTTGTTTTTAAAACGTGCATTTTTCTGGATTGAAATGGGACAGAGCTCATTCTCAGCAGAGGACAAAAAAAATCCTTACCAAGTACTTTTCTGTAATGCTCTTTGCACAAGACACACAAGAGAGTTTCTTTTATAAAACTTTTAAGCTCAACGCTTCAATCTTGTAAATCCTCAGAACAGAGGCAGCAATTCAGCTATGTTAATTTTTAAAAGCTTGATGGTTTATCATTTTTGCACACTTGTAAACACCAAAAATGTACACTGAAATGAAGCAATCTTTGAAAAATAACCGGACACAAAAAGTCAATAAACAGACAATATGAAGAACACCCACACTTCTTCAATAAAAATAACAAAAAATGGTAATAAAATAACTAGAAATTTTAATAAAGTAACTGCTTGAAAACATCATGCTTCTTAGATATTCAAGAACTACTACTAAAAAAGAAAGGAAAACAAAACAATGACAAAATGGTCTAATGCAAATAAAAGGTTACACATGATTGCATGCACTATGGAGTGATGCATTCTTTCAGTAGTTGTACCTCATTTACTAAAAACCTGACAGAAGCACTGCTTTTATAATTTGCTAAGGCAGGATTGTTTAGGTAAGTTCTCTTGTTTCAAAAAACAAGAATTATTTGTTCTCACAGGAAAAAATGTTCAACCATTTACTTGTCACGTTTGAAGTCTTTCCACTACCACTTAGATGAAGTACAGAAAATGACTTCAGAAGCCTGTTTTATGTGCAAAGTAATACATCAGTACAGAACATTCTTTCTTGCTACTCTTTAAGTTTTGTTTTTCTTCTTTAAAACTGTACCTCTGTCTGGAGAATTTAGTAATGTTGCAGATGAGGAGGAGAGCCGCTTGTTAATGACTGGATCAACATGTTTCGAAAGGTTCATTGTTGAAACAGACCGCCTGTCTCGATCTAAAACAAATGGAGATAATGCTAATTGACAGCCCACATGCAATAGTGCAAGTTCCTAGCTCACTAGTGGGAGGAGGAAAACAGGACTAGGTCACTCCTGCTCTACCACAAGGACTTTCAGAATAGAATGGATTTCTCAGAAGACGTTGCACAGGCGACTCAAAGACTGGGCACAAAACAGTTTAGTCTTCAAATGAGTAAAATATTCTGTTCATTATCATTCAGTGGGTTGCAATCTAAAGATTTTCAATATTCTCAGAAAAACTTTGCTCATGACTTACAATAGAAAGCTTCAGGGAAGGACCAAGGTGCTTGGAAACTCAAAGTTATTCATTAAAAAAACTTTAGCACCTCAATAAAAGGTGACATTTGAAAGGGCACTGTTAGTAGGCAGACAGTCAATATCATGACAGTGCAATGCTGAAAGATTAAGGGAAGACTAGTACACAAAAGAAGTGAGGGTAAGCACAAAAGGAATTAAAAGATTTAGTTAAAAATCCCACAGTTATGTATAAGTGCTAAACTGCCCACCGCAGAGTCATTTTCAACCTGCTGAGAATGAAGTTGTAGTGCGTTAATCCAAACCAGCACACGGTTTAGCAGATTATAGAAAATCAGTCTCTGTGGAAGGCACTTCTAATGCACATATATGGCATATGTAATACTAAAGGTTTATAATTTGCTTTTATTTTCTCTACATTTTAGAGCAGTATCACATCATTTGCCTGCAAAACTGCGGCAGTCTGCATCTGCACCCTACTGAGGGGGTGATGGTTATTTCAAGAATAGAGATTGCACACACTTTGCGTATATGTGTGTCACAGGAAGGTTGCTAGCAATAGCAGAAGGGGAAGAATGAGCTGAACAGGTCAGCTGCGTCCCTTCTGTTCTCTCTCTCTCTTAGAATAAAAAAAAAAAAAAGAAAAAAGAAAAGAGCTACGTACCTCAACTACACACTCTCCATTGCAAATTTCCATTTGGAAATCTGACATTCAGAACATGCTGTGAGAGCCAATTCTGCTTTTTGCTTACAGTTTAGCATGTACTGACCCTCAGCACTACTCAGCAAAGCATTCAACCATTCTGAAATGCAATGAGGCTTAAGCATATGTTTAACTGCTCTGCTGCTTCATATTCTGTGTGTGCAAACATATGTCTGCATACTCTTTTGGAAGACGAGACAAATTCAGGACACTGACAAAATTAGGGATGATGTTGCTGAAATAGTATTTGCCATTGTTTATTTATGACAAGTACATCAACACTGTATTTACCTGTTCTGACCTAGTGGATTAGAGTATACTCACTGTGTACAAAAAAATTTTCACAGAAATATACCTTAACTCTCCCCAGATCTATGAGCTATATAGGATTCACCATAACTGATTGGGTTGAATCAAGATTCTCCCCTACCTCATGTGATTATTTGCTGTGTCTAATGTTAGAATGACTTAGTGAGGGTATAAAACTGGCAGACTGGGTAATGGAAGGGGACTAAAACTCAGAAATGAGTTTTTAAAGGAGAAATCTAGATGTTGAAACTAAGAACAAGACCTCTGTAGGCTGGCATGCTTATCCCGCGTTGATCTGTGGGGTATATTGAAGAATGCTCTGTGTGAGTCAGTCATTACTGGAGAGAGGATGCTCAGGCTTCCTGAGAACAGAACAATATTTCTGGGAATGGGAAGGGAATTTTGATCTCGTATCTAATCTGGCCCTGAGAAACTGTAGAGTATATCAGTACAGCCATGAAGTTTCTGCATTTGGCAGAAATGATGTACTGCAAAAACCAGCTTTCTGGAGATGACAAATGACAATATTAAAAATCACCTCTGTTATTTGGCATGCCAACCTTTCTCATGTCAATGAACCTGATTTAAATGAATGGCATTCAGCATGAGGATTTGCATATAAGTGTTGGCAGTATGAATCCTATAAATATAGAATAGGCCAAATGCAATCCATTGCCTAGAAAATTGCTGCTTTGTTCTAAAAAGAGAAAAAAAAGGGCAAAAAAAAAATTAAAATACCCATGAGCAACATAACAGCTAATGCAGCTGGTTATGTGTCTGCGTTCATGTGCAAAATAATTGTAAATCCTGTGTGTATGCAGTATGCCAAAAGGGTTTTAGAAAATAACAAAATATTCAAATTGGGTCTCCTAGAATTCCAGTAGACAGAATATTATGCTTCATTTCAGTGAATTGTGCCAAATCTTTAGAGTCAGCCATTAGTAACGCTCTAGAAAAAAATAAATAATAATGAAAAAATCTGGTACTAACAACAGCTCTAATCTATCAGCATGATGTTAAACATGCATTGCAACTACATGAGGGTGGTTTAGTTACTGATGATCTCATTTCCCGAGAACTAGCTAAGGGTAAAGGAATAAAAAAACACGGCATTGTGTACCAGGTTTTCTAGCACCACCCTGAGAACTGAAGTGGTGCTCCAGGCCTGCTAAATCGAGAAAGGTGAATGATGATTCAAAAAAATAACCTAGGGACAGAATGCAAGACAATGATTTTTTCAAAGAAAATAAAATAAAAATCAAATAGGTTATACAGAGTTAAGCAAAAAAGTAACCTATTATGAAAAATAACTGTTTATTGAACTTACACATGATAAAGATTTCAAAGCATTAGCATTCTTTTCTCAACTCTTTTTTTTTTTTACTCCCTAATGAAAGGTTGGACACATTGAAATTAGAAGAGGAAGAAAAGAACTTTAAGTGCTACTTTCTGGCAGTAAATAAAGGAAAAGTTCTCTTTATATGATTCATATCTAACAGGGCATATACACATTAATGATTGGCAGATTAAGTTAGAGAAGATAATTAGGGAAAAAAGCCAAATATAGCTAAAATTCACTTAAACTTAATTTGCGCACTTCTATCTCCCAAAATACTCATACAAGGCACAGATAGCTTATTACAAAGAACAACTTTTCTTCCTTGTGTCTATTTGAATCTCAGTATTTGGTCATTTCCACCAGACCTACTTTTTGAGGCATATAGCTAGCATTTGCCACAGTAGCTCGTATCACAAGATTGACACAGCACAAGCACACCCACATATACGGACACAAACAACAGCAAAGCAGCAGAAGCAAGAAGCCGTAGCAAGACAGTTACATAATCAGTCAACTCCTGAAACAAACTCTAACTTTTGTTCAGATTTCTCCTTGTTATCTTTCTGCTACACAGGAATGTCAGAAACATGCCATTGCTAGCAATAATAACATCAAGAGCAAAGAATTTAAAACAACACACACTGAACCATTGTTCCTTTTTAACAGAAGCAAAATAAATTCCAGTTAACCGGCAGTGGAGGGAAACTGGCTAGCAAACCAAGCCTCCCTCCTTACCTGTGTTATTAATGCGGTTATGTAGTGCTCCTCCCCATGACCATCTGTTTTGCTTTTGTTTTGGTTTCTGGCTTCTCTCCATTGTGCGACGTACAACAGCTTCATGTCGTTCCTTAAGTTACAACAGAATAATACATTTGGATACTATTGGGTTTTTAACTTCATCTTCTCATCAAACCCTGCTACCCTCCATCCCCACAGACAGAACCAACCAGGCATCTTTGAATTGTGTTTAAGCTCATGTGCTGCCTACTAAGACACACACTAGAACAGGATTAAGCAGCAATTAATCCATAAATAAGTTAGAATCTGAAAATTAGGTGAATTTTTGAAAAGGTATTATCTGAGAGCTGCAGAACTACAGAGAAAAAACAGTGGCCCTGTTATGGCAGCCACTACACAAACACACCCTAGTGCTACTTCCTACCTACTAAATACAAGAACAGCCGGAGAGAGAGGAAACAAAAAAAAAACCTCATAAGGATGAGCTGACTTTCACAGGATCACACTGCACATAGTTTCCAGATTAATTAAGACAATTCAGCCAAGAGCATATTTCATTACCCACTCACTTTTTTAAAGGTTTTGTTAGGGGTAACTAATATGCAGCTACCGTTGTACTGAATGGCTAGGAATTAACACAATAACCCATACAAACCTGTCCCAATTTGTGTTTTTCTGCATAAGTGTGTGCAGTTCCATACACTAACCCAGGCATGCACAACTTCACTGCATTGGACTCATAACAGGCACTTAAAGAAGCAGTACTTGTGCAAGTAAGACTCAAAATCTTTTTGCACACTCTGTCATACTGGTCATGGCCTCATGTTGCATTCTTTATATTAACTCTTACAGAAGAAGTTTGATAGTACTGTATCTTATAGCCAAAGCAAGTTGAAAAGTGCTTTCATGACATTTATTCTCACCTTATCTTCTTCTATTCTCTGCCTTCGCTTTTCCTCTACAGCAGCTCGCCTTCTCTCTTCCTTCAGTCTCTGCTCTTCCAGCTTCTTTCTGCGTTCCTCTAGATGTTTTTCATAATGTTGCCGGGCTCTCTCTTCTCTTTCTAACCAGATGGATTCTCTTGCAGCTGTGAGAAAAATTAGAAATAAAAGGATTGGGATGCCATATGCAATGCACTCATAAACACATTTTGAATAACCAAGCTAAACGGAAAAACTTTTGAATGAATGAGAAAAACTTTTGAACTAACTTTCTTCAGACATACATAATGTCCTAATTTCCCCTCATGTATTAAAATGGGCATATATCCATTCCATTTAATCTCAATTTACGTATTGGGAATTACCAACAGTTAAATTATTTGAGCAAATAGTTTCTGAGCAGAAAGAATGATTTTTTTTGGCATTTAAAATGCCTAAAAAATAAAGTCAGGTGTATGTGAACAAACTTCTGTTTTAGAAGCCATGATAATGCTCTGTAATATTTTACTGAAAAAAAAAAGGAAAAAAATTGAAGAAGGATAAAACTACAACCACTTTCACCTTTACTGATCAATACGGATTCCTTATGATACAAGTGGCTGGGATAACAATTCTAGCACCTGGACTGTTATCTGTACCAACAGAAGGGAAGAACTTACCCACCAAAAAAGCCAGTTTAAAGGTGAACTTTAATCTGTCACATAACTCCACTGCTGCACAGCTCTGAACATGTTTCAGAAGAGCTAATCCAGACAAACCAAAACGCACTAAACAAGACAAATTTTGCTCCCCATCAGGGTCTGAATTTTCATGAAGGTATTATCTGGAACACAGCCTCAAAACGCTGTCCACAGGAAACCAACTACATATGATGCTCTGGATCTCTCCCCATTGCTGTCTTGAAATCTTTGGGTCCCAGAAATTTATGTGTTCTAAAAAAACATGTGTTACTTGTTTTTTCTAAAATCCCAGCCATTTGATACCGCTGGGTCTTTATGAACTGATAGGTGGGAGTGCAGAACGAAATGCACATGATGATCACAAGACAAGTATCACAGAGAATCACATTATAAAACCTTAACACAGCAGAAACACGGAACCATGACAACGGTGTCAAAAAGCTTTTCAATTTCCAAGACCAGCAGTGTAAGGAAGTTCTCTAACTAAGTCTTACAGAGTTTGGGGATTTTTTACATTAAATCTGGGGGAAAAAAAAGAAAAAGAAAGAAAAAAGAACCTATTTTTAAAATCACATACTCTAGAACAGCAACCTCAGCCTTCAATGAGAAGAGAGATTTGTGCTGTTTGACACAACCACATACCAAAGCAAAACACCCAAATGTTTTTAGATGCCCAGAACAGACATTGCAATCCCTTCTTACAATGCTAGGAGTCATCATTACCTTATTGCTCTTCTGCACCTTCTTGCCTACTCAAATGAATCCCACCTCACTCATGGGATGATCCCACTCAATAAATAATTTGGATTCCACTTTAAACCTTATGTACTTGCATGCTCCATCTCATGGAAAATTTCTACCCTGAATAGAGCACTTCATGCTGTAGAGTTATTTCCTTTAAGAAAATCCCTCTCTACCATTTCAGATGTCAAACGCTTTGCTGACAAAAGCAGACAGCATGTTTAGCTTTGCTGTGAGATACAAACTAGCAGAGATGTTTGTTGAGCAGCTACAAACAACCTTAAGACACCCTCATGGTAAGAGGGCTGAAAGCTCAGCAAGGTGTTTGCTGGAAATTTAACAATCATAGCTAGAGTAATTACAGTGACAAGGAATGGTACAGTTGCTTAGATAATTAATAACAATGGTGCGAGAAGTGACACCTGCAACTGCGAAATACTAATGCAACAGCCAGCAGATTTCTAAAAATATTTTTCTATGCAAATTTAGTTAAGAGTGAGTTGAAGGAGAAATGTAAACCACAGATTAAGGCAGAAAATAGCAGAATGTGGCAGAAAAATCAGCTTCCAGGACAACTAAGATCTGCAAAGGCTTCTTCTTGTGCACTAAAGCCTTACATAGAGTCAGAACTGGTGATCCAGATGGAAGGCTAATTTGTAAAGCAGAAACATGCATCTGTTGCCCCTTCTTGGGATCCAAGAACTCACTGAGATAATGTATGGACAGAGAGGTGACTCTCACTATGGTCTACTGTTCTCCTGGAACTACAGGACCCCTCATGATCACAGAACCACAGAATGGTGTGGGTTGGAAGGGACCTTAGAGATCATCTAGTTTCAATCCCCCTGCTGTGGACAGACACACCCTTCACTAGACCAGATTTCTCAGAGCTCCATCAAACCTGGCCTTGAACACTTCCAGGGATGGGGCATCCACAACTTTTCCGGGCAACCTATGACACCATTTTTCTATTGCCAAGGTATAGAGAAGAGTCAGCAAACGGTTCAGTTTGAGCTCACCTTTGAGTTACAACGTGAACAGCTGAAATATAATAAGATATGTCACCTCTGAGGTACCATCCCCTCTTTTTATCTTTGCCTTCTACTTAACAATCTAACTTTTCTGCCCAATGCCTTGGGCAGAACCACTGTCAGCCCATCACCAGAAAAGTAGTGATTTTTGCAAAAGCTTGCTCTTCCTATTAGCTTCTACACAGTTGAACTGCAGAATAGTGTCAGCCCAAGAATAAGCAGCCACATCAGTGAGCTGCACTGTTCTTTCCACTCTACACGTATTTATCTTGTTTTCTTCAGCAAATGAGGATAATATCCTCTAAAAGCAGCAACCCAGTTAATGTCAACCAACTACTTTATTAAAAAACAATTAAAAATACCTGTTATCTTCAATACCATCTAAATATCACTTAAAAACTAGCAAAAGACATTTCTAAAGTGCTTATGTTTATTGGGAAGATAAAGAGGATCCTTAGTCTTTGAATTCTGCACTGCAAACATTCCATGGTAACTATTGCTTTCTCCTGAATATTTGATTAAAATAATTAAAATAATTGTTCATTTGCACTAGACTGCAGTAATCTTAAATAACTGTTAAATGCCATTCCTGGAGGATACTACTCTCTCCTTCTATTTGTATAATTACTTTCTGTGAAGCTTTTTCTCCTTGTTATCATCTCCAGAATTGTGCCCTATTTAAGTCTACTGTTTTGCTTCATTTCTAATGTGGAAATGTTTAGAGAGTTTGTTTCCGTTCTGTGGACAGTATTGCACAGATACATATAGATGCAGAGCTTGGAATACTTCAACTTTCAACTTAGTTTATTCTGACATGCAGAAAACGTAAAACCAGTCTTAATTTCCAGTCTATTATTTGTCTGTCTGTAGGTATCGCAGAAATGGATCTTGGGGGAAAAGAAATAAAAAAGAAAGAGAGAATCATTCACTGTCCTCCTCTTAAAAAGAAATTAGGAGTCTACTTCATTTATTGCAAGCAAAATTTGTATAATTCTATCTTTGTTAAAAGCATTAGCTTCCCTAATCAGGCATTCAAGAAAGGAACTAGATTGTTCCCTTATGCAACACCAATTTGCAGTGTAAGTTAGACCTACCTTCACACAGGAAATGCTCTAGACTCTTATAGCATCCTGTCACCGTAGTGGTATATAAATGAATATAAATGAATAAAAAAAAAGAAAAACCCAAACAAAAAAACCCAACCCCCCGAAAATGCCAGTGCACACATCGTGTTATGTAGACCCTGAACACACTACGTAACCCAAACGGTGTAGTTGTTCAAAACTGGAATTCAATCAAACCATTTTCCAGAAGTTTTGAAGAATCCATTCTCTCTGAAAAAGCTAAGAGTATCTAAGAAGCATAATAGCATATATATATCATGAAAGCCCATCTAGCTGCAGCATGCTGGCTTTTACTTAATAGTCACTTACTTCCAGACTCTAATGATCACAAAAAGACAAGCCACTGCTGTGAGCCACAAGACTTCCACAGATCCTGTGATCTTTTGTGCTTGGAATTTGCTTACAATGGCAAACCAGCATGAAAAAGCTCTTTGGTTGTCTACTGAAAATTAATAAATTAAAACAAAAATTAAAAACCCATCAGTTTTCTTAACTGATGTCACTGGAACATTAATTTGCCTATAAAAGATGTGAAGATCTTTCTGTTATTAATGTAGATGGTTAGAAATTCTTGGGGCATTGTTTGTGGTGATTTCCATAGGCTTCAGCAATCATGCTGTTTAGAAAAAGTAATGAAAATAGAATATCTGAACGTCTAAATTCAAGAAGAGAAAGGCTGAAAACATTTTTATGTAAAAGAGTTAACTTTCACATAGACTCTTTACTGCTGGGAAGACAATCAGAACGCTGAACCTCTGGACAGAACACTAATCTTCAGCTTTCTGCTCCTCATGGAAGGGATGATAAAAATCACTTTTGTGATACAGCAAGACAGCTCAATAACAGAAACAGTAGTGATGGATAAACCAAGGCAAATGGAAGTGTTCAGCTGGAATAAATCTAAAACAAAATCTAAAACAAAATAGATCTGATTCAAAACAAATACAAAAGCTACCTCTTTTCATCAACTTTAAGCTACAGGCAAAAGACAGCAGAAAATATATATCCATCTGTTAACTTAAAGAAGGTACTGATTTTATGCTTGGACTAAGTATTTAACAAATACATGAAAATATGATTTCTGATACATCTGTTTGCTGAAAAAAAGTGTAATATCTATTTCCATGAACTTAATTTTTTCTGCAGATAGAGAAATAATCTTAGCTACTTTTAGACTTATTTTTCAAGTATCAATTCCTATATTTTATCTTATTAGAGAATCAAAGGAGAATATCTGCTTTGTTTTCACTGCTTCCTATATGCACTACTGACATTCTTCTGTGAACTTAAGGGCTCAGTTTTTGCCACCTACAACGTAGATATATACAGTGACATACGTTAGTGTCCTTAGATATATGAGGATATCTTCAGGAAAAATAAGAAGTTTAAAATAATATCTTTTTATTTCATTCTCATGTCCCTATTTGTGAATTTGCAGAAGCTTTCTTCCTGCTACCCCACACAGAAATTAACAAATCGTATTATAGGGTAAAAACTTAAGTTTACTCAAGGGTTAAAAATGCCTGCTCTAAAGTAAAAAATTAGGGATATTAAGCTCTATTATGGATACATAGGTGTGCTCAGGAAGCTGTGTTTCACAGAGACGCGTACGTTGAATGCTTTGCTGACAGAAGGAATCAGCAGATGAGTCTACAGGAAACTGAAGATACCTCTAAAAGGTTTGATCAACTTGAAAGAGCAGCTGATTCGCAGGATGTGGAAGGGGAAAATACCCACTGATGGCTTCTCCAGAAACTGCTAAGAGCTCTGCCTGGTGCTGAGTGAACACTGCACTCCAATATGGGTATGGTCAAACAAAAAGGTTTTTTCTTGGGCCTGAGCCTTAAGAGCTTCATGATACTCCTCTCCTTTGTATCAACACATGCCTGAGAACATGCAAGAATCATTACAAGAAAGGCTGGTCACAATTCAGATAGTATCTGCATGCTGAAAGCTTAAATGCCATAGGAACAACGACATTAAAGCTGGAAAAGAGTCACAGCCTGATCCTTCTTCTATCTCATTTCTTAGTACAATCAGTACATTTGAACACAGTCATATGATACAAGGACACAAAATCAGAGCATAAAAACAGGATTTAGAAATTGAGCCCTAGATGTGCTGTTAATATGTTCTGCTTGTTTGCAAACTAGTAATGCTGGATTAGATTACAAAGCAACATAATTAAGGTTGTGTTTCTGACAGTTCTGAAGTGAGTAACAGAGCAAAAGAAAACAAGGTCAATCACAAAAGAGACTGATCTTAAGAGACACATAAGACTTGAAACCAACCAATTTTACACTGGAATTAACTAATTTAATGTGGAAGATATTAGCTGCAAACCATGCCTCTTTCTTTTGTGGAAATAATCTTGTAGTTTCTTCCCCCAATCACATATGCAGATAGAGAGCCATTCTTAGCAGGGGTTTTAGGCTGTGAGGGAACGGGAACATGCATTAAGTATCAAAGCCTTTATCCATGTGAAGCAAGGAAGGTGTTGCCAGATCCTCTTTTTCTCTCCCTTCTGCTGTCTCTTCACTTTAGCCCCTTTTTTTCTGGTATACTGCCTATATAAAGGCAGATCAGTCCAGCAACATACTTTCTCAGTCTGCCTTATGCATCCAGCTTAGACCGACAGCTTATCTGAGTAAAGATCCTATAGTCTTTGTCAATCTTTCCAGCTTTTATATTTTCTAACTTTATGGCGCTGACCTCGGCCATAGCTTTGTCTTTTGGCCGCTCTTTCCCCTTTCCCCATTGCCAGCTCCGCACTGAAACTGTCACTGCGTCCTTGCTGCATTAGCAGTAAAATGGATCAGTGACGCTTTAACCATACCTAAAAGCGGGGACATTACACAGAAGTGGCTGACTGAATGAATTAGAAGGTGAACTTCAGAGCTGTAATTAAAGGTGAAGTTAATGTTAGATTGTCTAAGCCAACCTTTCCCCAGTAACCATGCTCTGAGGGACATTCATCACAGAAATTTTTAGACTAGTCTTCCTTAAAAATTATTTTCTTGTCTTATAAACCCTTTTGACATTCAAGTTCTTCAAGGAGATCCCAAAATTATTCATACGCTAGGATCACCAATTCCCAGTTTCTGTGGGGCTTCTTTCTATGGAAATGTTGGATGAAGTTCTGTCCCCAGCTGCCAGGGAAGAAAGTACACCAGGAGGAATTTACTAACAGAAAAAAATTGTAATTTTTATTAATGTGGTATTTTACCAACGATCAAGCATTAGTGGATTTAGCCAACTTGAAACTGAGACATATTCTAAAAACTAAGATTTATAACTCTCGATTTAAGGAATGTGCTAAGTGAGAAGGCAGGATTACCATCCTTTGTTCCTAATGCCAGAAAATAAATGAGCCGTGTGTCCTCGTCAGGATCACAACTGTGATAAAAAAAAGGTTAGTTTTCAAGCAGGATTACTGTAGATAAAACATGAACAAATGTGAGACTTAAAATGGTTTTCTCAAGAATCAGGACTGAGATACTGCTAAGTAATAACAAGAAAACTCCAAAACCTCCTCTTTGCTAGGCCACTACCTAAGGCTACCGGAATGAAACCAATTTTAAAATCCCAGTTACTTTTCCTGTTGAAAAATACATTTTGATTTTTCTTTACAGTTATGGAGAACCAAGTCTATGCTAACAAATTGAAGAAACCAACTGAAATGGAACAACTTTGCTCTGTACTACTAAACTTCTACCCTCCAAAATGGCAACAGCATTTAATCAACAGGTGAGGAAAAGCCCATGGGCCTCCCCTGCCAATTCCCAAACTTTGTCAGGGAATCAGCAGGCAGTCAGCTAGTTGGATGGAGACAAAACCCTGCCAGGATCCATCATAACATTTTAACAGCAAGAACAATCAAGTTTTAGCACCACAGAATGCTCTTCAGCACTGTTTAATTTGGCAGTACTGATACAATCAATATGGCAGTTAAGCGTGAAAAAGCAGTAGCTTTTATTAAAATTTTCCAGTTTGACCAGGCCATTGACCACGTTTGCCTTCACAAACAACTCAGTTCCAAGATGTGTATTTCTCACAGCCCCTAGTGTCAGAACACAGGCAGTCAGCCTGACACATGCAAAGGAACTGTAGTGCCAATCTGGAGCCACAAATGAGACACCTCCCTTCACTCTGGCCTCTGAGAACATTTGACAGCTATCACCCTCACCTACCACCACCTCTCTGGGGATTTCCTTCCTGCAAAACCCAAGCGGGCTGGTCTCACAAAGACAGATCTGATATTTGTATTTTAAAAGACAGATGTTAATTTTATGCATAGGCACTGTGGGAAAGTGTGCTAGCAGAAAGAGCACAAAAATGAAAACTTGATCACTAAAGAGCAGGTGACAACACTGGAACCATTATTTATAGAATAAAGATCACCCTAATAATCCTTTAAAGGCCTGGATGTGCATATCAACAATACACACATTACCAAATAGTCAGAAGAATAAAAAATTTGAAGCAAAAAACCACACCAAATTGATACAACTTTAATCATGGAAAATGAACTACAGGCAAAAATGTTGAAGAATTCATATTTTAGAAGTGTTGGGATGGCATTTCAAAAGCAATGCCTTTACTACAGTGAAGGAACTAAAAAAAAAAATCATTACTTCTTGATGGTGCGATCTGCTGAGATAGCATGTGTCCCTTTGTAACTTCTATGTTACCTAAAGAAAGGTCCAAAACCAAATATGAATATAATAAGGTGAAAGGGGAATTTTTGTAGAATTTTTTTATTCTTTTCAATTAGATGGCCTAACATTATCCCCAAGAAGCTGACAGTTCCACTACACACATGCTATATCTATCCAGACAACAAAAATGACAGTATCTTTCCTACTCTCTAAACTCTCATTAAAAACAAGAGTTAGACACCCAAATGTACTAAGCAGAATAAGCCTGCTAAAATATCATTACCAGGTGCAAGTAAACCCTCAAGAGTGCACAGCACCCACTGACCCATTATACCACAAGGAAAGCCAAATCCATCACAGCACAGTGGAACTTGAAAAAAAATAAGCCTTGAAAGTAAACAAAAGGAGGAAGAAAAAAGGTCTCAAATCAACTCTCCTGTAACATCAGAATATTGTCCAATAAATAAGCAGAGTCCTTATTAAACTCCACATGCGGTACTCCACATGTTCTTAACAGAAGAGTAAAACAACTCTATTATTCTGAAAAGATGGGTAACATGACCTCCTGCAGTTCAAGTAGCTGAAAATACAAAACAAAATTACCACCAGCTCTACACTTACAGAACTGAACACTATCTTTTTTTTTTTTTTGAGAAGCAGAGAATAATTTTACTTGAGGTATGACTGAAATTCTCAACTTCTGCTTAAAAAGAAGTCTTTGCTAAATCTGACAGATCCCTTGAATCAAAAGGAAAGGAATTAAGTTTAAAGCCAAATTAATTCTATTGAAAAAAAAAGTTCCTTCCTTCAGTTGCTTTACTGTTGCATGGCTGATGTCCCAATATTAACAAAATCCAAGTCCAATTTTTAACAAGACACATTTATGTAACAACATTATCCAACTTAATGTTTAAGAGAGACAGCTTAGGAATTTCTGTGCTATGGTTCACACGACATGAATGACTGATTATCTAGGTTCTGCAGTGAAAAAAAAAAATAAAGTTGCATGCCACAGTAAAAATTATTGCTTTGCTGCACTGGAACACAAATCTCAAGAGATAACTCCTAAATCATACTGTTAGCAGACAAATATATAGATGAAAGTACAATGTTACTTTCAATTTTACTGTTAGTTCAAAATAATTCTTCATACGAGAACACACAGTACACTCATACATCATAGGGACATGCAGCACTCACTTGGAAATGAAGGATTCCATGTCAACTTATAAAAACCCCTGATGTTGCTTTTAAAACATGTCACACAAAATGACACATTTCTCAGTAGAAGTCATGTCCTTCCAGTAACAGATACTCATTTATCAATAGCTAGAAAAATCAAAGTCTGGGAAAATTTAAGGAAAGCATCTCTCTCTGCACTTGAGTAAAGCATTTTTATTACACAAGGATCAAACGTGAGAAAAGAATACATTCAAGAGATGGAACTGTCATACATGAAAAATTAATTAAAATGGACGAGTAACATCCATTTGCTCTGGAACCTGAAGAAACTAAGCCTACACATACCATCAACTCGAGGAGAAGCTTTTCAGGGATTAGCAAACATCCTGTCATGTTACCCTTTGAGCAAGCCAAAAACAAAGCTTTCCTTTTCCACTCACAAACAACCCTAGCGATTCATGCATGGCTACTGTGATGTTGTAAGGTGCTGTAAAAAAGGAAGGCTATAAACACTATCAAGACCTAAGTGACAATAAATCATGGCTCCTCAGGTTAGAAAAAGCAGCATAACTCTGGCTGGAGTTATAATACAGTTCTACAAACTTCCAGAAGCTAGAAATTGGAAATAAAGAACTTTGGTTTCTCAAGTCACAAGAATTCATCATCCAAAGATATCAGGGTGAATATGTAAAAAAGAGGGAATACTTGTGCTTCCCAGCCTCCCAACAGTCACAGAACTTTGTGGCAGCCAAACATATAAACCGCGTTCAGAAAGCCAACAATTTGGCTTCACATAATTCTTAGTTCTCTCACCACTGTACTCAGTATAATGCCCATCAGTATCACTAGTTAAGTATCCTTCACTGTTCACCTGAACTGTGTTATACATGCTCATACACAGGTGACAAAAGGTATTGAGCACATCTATTTGACACCTATTAAAGGTTTTACCCAAAAAAATACCACAAGTTTATATAAAAAAATTCAAACTATACACTGGCAACATGTTCTGCAATTCTATTTTATGGCAATAAAGGATGGATTCAACATATTAAGTAGTCTAATCTTAACTGGCAAAATATTCTGAAATTTCAAAATTCCATTTATATCAGGGAAGCTTCCTTGTGCGATTTCAGAAATCGACTCATTTTTCATTCATAAAACAGGTGAGAGATACAGCACTGAAGAATCCCAAATATGCATGACTTCAAAAATCTACTTTAAAGATAGGATAACGTATCAAGAATGACACTACTGCATATCTAGCACAATTATTTTAATGAATGCTTCTAAAAGTAAACTGGCAAAAACACTGCACGGAGATCATAGTCCATTAAAAAACCTCAAACAACCAAAAAACCCAGAGCAGGCCTTACCTAGCTGTTTTTCTCGTTCTTCTCTCCGTTCTCTGGCAAGCCGTTGCCTGTCATCAACCTTTAGTACTGTTGGATGATCTACAGATAGAGGCAGGGGGAAAACATTAGGCACATGCCATAAAATCAAATATTACCATAAACAAACTCTCAGAAAAATGGCCCTTAAACAACTCTAATTATTCTAATATCAAAATAGATCACATTTTCAGAAATCCATCTTATGAAAAAAACCCAGAACAATTGATAATCAGAATGCATTTGCGTTTAAGATGTAAAACAATCCCAACAAATAGACCAAGGTTTAAATGTGAATACCCAGCAAGACTGTGAAAACGCAGGAAGAAGTTTTGTTTTATTTCCAAGCCCAAAACAACTTGACTGCTTGAGAGCATTCTGACGAAATAGTATTATTCCATAACCTCTCTCCAAAATGCATCCGCAGGAAATTCTATTATAATAAAGTGTCTTCTTCCCACCAATATTGCATCAGAACAACCAAAAAGCCCTATTTCAGAATGCTGAAGAAGCTCAGCACCCAAGCAAAATAGTTTGGATCAAAGCACTGATCTGGCTGAGTAGTTCTGAAGCAGTTCTGGCTGAGCCTCTGAAGACAGCATGACATTGATCTCAACAGATGTTTGTGTGCACTTGTTAAAAACTTCAACAAATGCATTAAAAGCAGTGAGTGCACCACATGCAGAGGCTGATATAACACCAGAAAAGTAAGATGACAGCTTCCTCAACTATCCTTGTAGATTGAAAGCAAGCAACATGTTTTTAAGAATATCTGCAACCGGCCACGTGGATCACAGCAATAAGATTAAGGATAATATGGAAAAAATCTGTGTCAGAGCCCAGGCTTGACTTTAAGAATTCAGACTTTTTTGGAAAAACATCACTTGCTCGGTGATGTCTCTGGAAGACAATAAAGTTCTGAACAGCTAGTATCCTACTTCCAGTCTCAGCAATGGAGCGGTTCCAAACAAAGGGAACAAAGTCCAAGTTACCAATTCATCTCAGCATGCTGTCAAAACCAATTTCCTACTCATCCTTAGCCTGTGCTGTTAAACCTGGAAAGCTCTTAATTTTATGCTTTTTTCACTAGCAAAAATAGCACTGCTTTGCATAAGATCACAAGTAAACAAAAAACCCCACAGAAAAATTAAAAAGATTTCTGGGTATAAATAAATGGTCTGATTTATTTTAGTATTGAGGGGAACACAGTTTTTAAGTATTTTAAGATAGAGAACTACCTAGAATACTGTCACCATGAAAGTGCACAAGACAATAGAACCTTTTTACTATTCAGTGTGAATACACAAGTAAGTAACTTGTAAAAACATACAGTCGGCCTACTTGTGTATAGACTGCATACCTGTGAAGAAAGTTATAGCAAAACAATACAGTGGGTCATAAAACTGAGGTTAAAGATATTTGCAAAAATACATCTCTGAAGGGAGGATGTGCTAGACTTATTTTGAATAGTTATTTGAATTAGACTAAAAAAACCAATAATGAGCATTCCATACTCTAACAGAAGTTTCTGTATAAGGATGATGGGATTTCTTGGATGAACCAGTTCACTGACAACTTCAGCTTAAATACTCGTGAACTCTCATCAGTGAAAAACTACCATCTCACGAACATCAGACTAGAGCCCCAATTAACTTTTAACAGCAACGCAAAGTAACAGCTGCAAGGAGAAAACCTATTCCATAGCTGGCAGGAAGAACATTCAAACACGATAGTCACAATGAAAGGTGCAAAACAGGAACAAGTCACCAGCAAAGACAAAGGTAATCCATCACCCAGTTACAGTGGGTACTGTTGTTGTATCAAAACTGTAATGTTGGCTGAATAGCACACAGTGTTGCCATTTATGAAACCATGCCTAGCCATGCCATCACATAAATTTGTCCATTGTATGGTACAGATTAACATCTGGCTGATGTTAAGAAGTGTGCTGACTTGCATGCAGTCTCTTTAGCATGCAGACACAGGTCAAAAGGGTAATAGTATTCCTTCTCTCTCGTGACTGGCACACAAGATTCACAAAACATGAATTTCTGTAGCATGAGTAATTAGTGCTTGTGGAATAATGCACATTCAGTATGAATTCCCCTGGAAAACCAGGATTCCCTTCAAGGGCTGTCAGCAAAGTCAATGTAATATTGAGTTGACGGAAAATGATGAGACACTGGGGAATAATGTAAAAACCTGCTTCTTTCAGAATACCCTTTCCGTTGGGTTTTTTTCCCCCTTTCTTGAGAAGAGAGATTTCCCTATCGGGGAGAAGAAACAATTCTTCAAAGAGGCAGGAGGGTTACATGGACAGGAAAACTGAAAAGGTCTCCCTTAAGAATTCCTAATTATAAGCAACGGAAGGAATAAAATAAATTTTTAAAGTTGCCCTCTGCCGCTTTCTTCGAAGATATCCAATTATTTTTTCTCTATCACACACCTGATAGCGTTCACACATGAACAGCCCCTCTCCCAACACCCCAGGATTTTAGAACAATCCTAGAGAATTCACATGAAGTTGCAGCCTATGCACAGTGTAAGTAGGTCCTCGGTAACAAGCTATTTTGCATACATTTGGGATCACAAAGAGCTAAATCAATATTAGTACAAGGATGGGGCTAACGCCTTTATAGCAGACCATCATTGCATTTGCTCTGCCAGAGGTTGGAGCATGTATTATCAGTGCAAATCTTACACTGATAATTAAAATGTCTTTTCTGAGCCTTGAAAATGATCCTTCATAGTTTGGCTACAAGCCCAACCTCCAACAATTGTATTCTGAATCCAAGTGATCTGCTGGCACCCTCAGTGCCATCAATAGTTTCAAATCGTGGCAAAACAAGAAAGTTCACTGGGTTCACTGGGCCTGCTCCCCATTTTATTTCTCATATCTCTACTCACTAACAACCCATCAGACAAAAATACCTGTGGGACTGGCATTTTTCTTATCCAGTAGGAATACCAGGACAAACACACAAGGTACTTTGTACTCTCTCTTGCTCATATGCATCATCAGGCAATAAGATTTACGTTACTGCACAAGAAGATGGGAAACATGTCAGTTGCAACAAATCTTGCAAGAATTCCTAATTTTTTACAGAAATAATTGGTAACTGGGCATATGCAAAGCCTTACAGAGAAAACTCAGGAAGACCCACATGCTGCTATAGAAGTTGCAGTTTGGTTATGATATAATATGTTGGAACTCACACTAAGCAACCTACTTCACTACATTTACGTAACAGGCAAAGAATTAAGCATTTGTATGAGAGGGATGTTTGGAAAATAAATAAGCCATAGTTCTATAAAAGGGAAGTTAATTTCCTACCTGCTGCTGGAAATCAAACTTCTAAATTACATAAGAAAACAGTATTTTTCCATACACTTACAACACTTGAGTACAAGTCCAAAATTCATTTAAATAAGTTAATAGTTTAATTTTTAAAAGCTTACAAGCTACAAACAGTAGCTTGCAGAAATTCAGCACTGAAACGTCAGTGGGTTTTTGTCTCTAATTTTATTACCAAAAGGGAAAAGCAAGTTTTCAAATCTTCTATATAATTAATACTCAATGAACTCTTAAGCACGGTTGACATTTGTAGAAATTAAGTTGCTAAATTAACAACTGTCATATGCACTTAGAACATACGGCTAGTTTCTGTGGCTCATACTATCAGCTGCATTCAGTGTGGCTTCAAAACTACTATTCGTCATTTCCATCTATAATCCTCTCAATCTCTTCTCATGAATGGTCTACTTCCCCAGAGGGAAGGAATCCCAGTGCTGTCTGTGTTTAGATAACACATCTCTCCCATTTGCCCTTAACTTCTAGGATGCTAATTTCTTACACTAAAGAATCTAAAAGGGATATCAAGTGGAAAGCAACAGTCAGTTTGTATGTCAGTTCACACCTACGAACTAACCCTGGGGAGAAAGAAATGTAAGCCATGGCACTATTGGAAAAGATGGATTGCTTGGATCTCAAGCCCTCTTCCCTTTGTCTAGCTCCCTTTGCACTGCCATGCACACATTCAAAGTTGCTTTGGACTCCCAGTATTTTTTCATTCTACAGACACCTTCCAGGCAATAAGGACATTGTTCACAGTGACAGCTGTCACTGCTCCCCTGCAAACTGATTTGTTTTTTAACTAAAGGAGTTTGACACAAAATTCATATGCGGTATAAAGAAAACAACAAACATCAAACAAACAGAAACCAAATCACCATCTCTTAGAAGCCGTCTCTTCAACATGGATTCCCACCAGGCTGGGTGTAGGGTCAAACCCTAGACACATGCCTGTGCCTTCCCTCTCTCCGGCGCCAAGAATTTTGCGTTCCTTTCTACACACCAGCATAGATCAAGGGAACATAGGAACAGCTAGGACACCCTCCTGAGAAATGAAAACTGGATTAAAGTACTGCAGGATAAAGTGGGTATTGAACACTGTCCAACACCAAGAGCTCTGTTTTTGCTGTGGAAGCAGGTAATGTTATCTTTATTTTCTCCTCTTTCTTCCAGTGCCTTTCTGATTGAGAGCAGCCATGAATACTGTGCTTTGTGCGGGACCCAGCACTGCCTGGCAGAGCATGCAAGGTGTGATCTGAACACAGACAGCACTGGGATTCCTTCCCTCTGGGGAGGTAGACCAAAGGCTCCCCGTTTGGGGATAGAGAAGAGTCTGTCAGTACAAAACAGTCACTGAGCTGCCAAGCTGTCAAGGAGTTGAAAACTGAATGCTTATAGTAGTCCTCAGTAACACAAGAACCTATGCTTTCTAAGGCATCTAAACAAAATCATTGTCTGCATATTTTAAGCTTGGGTACCTGAATTGCACTACAAGCAGAATTTAGATATCTCAGGGCTCTCCTGGATCTTAGTCTAAGCACACAAGTGGAACAGACCTGTGGCACCAAGGACTGCATTAGACATTTTAGCATCTACACTTTTGACTGTGTAAGTGAACAGTGAATTAAATCCACACAATGTACCAATCAGATACAGTGAAGTAATGAGAAACATCTGCCCACTGCAAAGAGTACATTACAGAATGTAGCATGCTTTGTGGAAAGTGAAGAAATGCCTCAACAGAAGCACATTTATATGAAAGCCATAAATCTTTGCCTACAGCAGATAATTCAAGTACAGATACAAGTACAGTGGCTTCTGCTGTCTTATCTCACTTAGCAACCCTCATTCCTAGGCTGTACTAAAATAAAAGTAGATTCTTTTAGTTTTACATCTTCGCAAACAATCACAGGTTCCAGCCTAACTAAATATAAACAGTCACTGATACCGTTTTGACTGAAACAGCAAGAAAGGAACAAAAGCAAAAAACTTTATAAGTTCCTAAAACAGCTGTTTTCCATACACCACTGAGGCAAACAGCCTTATAACATGGAGCATGTGGAATGGCATACCCAGCTTATTTCCAGTGTTGCTTTGTCCTGAAGTGACTTTCTTGTCTTGTGTTTCAGAATCTTCAGCTGCTAAATAAGAAAGAAAAGAAGATATTAATGAACCATTTTATTTAACAACAGCTCATTCACCTTACTATGATGTGACTTAAATATTGACAAATTCCCTTCCACACCATTTCTCACAGAAAAACCGCCAAAGGTCACACAGAAAACACTGAAGCCACAATATAAGTTCCTGATTCAAGATGAGTAAAGAGCCACAAAAAGACTCCATTTTAACAGTGTATGTTTTAATAAGATGTATTAGACGACTTGCAGACTCAAGGTTCCTAAAAGTATGGTACAAGATACTGGTAAAAACTTCAGAGACTCTTTACAAATTACTAACACACCCATTATGCAGAACTGAAGAGAGGATTATTTATGACCTGAATGAAATGTAACCGAGGCGATATTCCTATTATTTACAATATACTTTTGATCAGGCCCTACCAGTCTAGAATGAGATCTAATTCTGCAGCTCTGAATGAGCTTTCAACAACCCTTTATAAGGAAACAAGCCCAAAAGATTCATTACTATACTTCAAATCACAACCATATCCTTGGTTCAGCACCTATCTATAATTAAAAAACAAGCCAGGAAATTGGATGCCATGATTTTTTCAGCTTGCTACTCGTCTTTTTATCCAGCAGCTCCACTGTAGGAGTGTTTGAGTCCAGGACTCAGCAATCTGGGAAAAGTCTAAAGAATTCTGTAAGAATTTGAAGAAGCCTTCCACAAACAGCAACCAAGGATATTTGCAATATTTGCAAGCAAGGATAAAAAGACAGTTTATATTAAATAAAGCTTAAGGGAGGAAAGACACCAATTCATTTGAACAAAAATATCACCAGACATGAAAGTTGGAATAAACTGATTACTCCAGATTTAAAAGCTAAACAGGCAGTTTAGAAAACATAATTTAAAAAAGGTTTTTTTCAGAAGGCTCCAAGCAATTTCTTACGCATGTCAGCTTTAACAATACACACTGAGGACTTAGTGCCTCAGTGAGTTCATTCCCTTCATGGCCTCACAGAAGTCTTTGTTACCTCACTTAACTCTTTCCACAGGCATGTTTCAGGATTAACACAGAGGATAAAAGGTAGCAGCAAAAACCTATGTTACATGTACTGTAACTTTTTTGCAGGTGGAAGGCAGGTTAGGGAAATAGAAAAATAGTGTTGGTCAAATGTTTAGTGTTCAAGAGCAACGTTTTGCCAAGAGCAGCGTTCAAAAATCTCATCATCTCATCAGTAAAAACATGTGTGAAATTTTAAATAATTGTCAGTCATTCCTCTCCCTGACAGTCACTCCTCTCCCTATATTAAATCTCTTGTGATCAACAGAAATAAACACTGTTGAACTGAACCAATATTGATTCCAAATCACAATGAAAACTCTTGACACTTTAAAGGCAGCCCAATAAAAGATTTTAGAATCTGTATGAGGCCTTTAAAATGGCAAAAGATTAGTTTGACCTATAGGTACACGGACCGATTTTTGCCAAGATAATTTGAGCAACACTAAACACTGGCATCTCCAGGCCTGGTAGGATCTACTATTATCAAAATCCATACCTGGTGCTGGAGCACATCCAGAGAAGGGCAGTGGAGCTTGTGCTCCTGACAAGTCCTATGAGGAGCAGCTGAGGGAGCTGGGGGTGTTTAGCCTAGAGGAAAAGAGCCTCAGGGGGAACCATATCACTCTCTACAACTACCTGAAAGGAGGTTGTAGGCAGGTGGGCGTTGGTCTCTTCTCCCAAAACAACAAGCAACACAATGAGAGGGAATGGCCTCAAGTTGCACCAGAGGAATTTTAGTCTCAATATTAGGGACAATTTCTACCCAAAAGGGTGGTCAGGCATTCAAACAGGCTTCCTAGGAAAGTGGTGGATTCACCATCTCTGGAAGTGTTCAAACATGTGGATGTGGCACCTAGGGCCATGGTTTAGTGGTGAACATGGCAGTGTTAGGTTAACAGTTAGACTTGATGATTTTAGAGGTCTTTTCCAACCTTAACAATTCTGTGATTCTAAACACTTCATATCTTACCTCCCCCTCATAATTAAGGTAGTAGTAAAACAAGCTTTCCTTCTGTCTGTATCAACCATTCAGAACATTTCAGAAAAAATACCACAGTAATGGAGTGGGACTACATCACAATTCCCATCAGCCTGGCCTAGGGCACCACACAGAAGAGGAAACTCTTATGAAATAGTAAAAATACTGTTTCTAAGAATTAGTGGGAGCACTGATGTTCTAATAGCTTCAGTACAAATTTCTTCGCATCTCTCCTACTGTGTATGCACACTATTTTCAAGCATTGTGCCATGGGATTATGCAACACTTTGTTAACTTCAAAAAATTGTTTAAATGCCATCCAGAAAATACATTAAATACACTTGTAACAGAGCCTAGATACACCAAGTAATATTTTTCCCCATATTTCCTTGTCTGACATTTCCTTGGAATATTTTGTGATACATTTTGAATACACATTCATATGACCACTCATATGCCAAGTGATGAAAAGAACAGATGGCACAACCATGAATTTTAATGATGCTGGATACCAAATAAGAATTCACACGAGTATTTAGTAACCAGTGTAGGTGTGCTCCTACATAAAATACTTCTTGAGCTAAGATACAAACAGATTAATCAGACAACTAAACATTTAAGATCCAAACCTAAATATTGACAGCACTGGTTCCAGCAATACTCAATAACCTAACAGATGCCAGGAGAAATATAATTTAACTACCTAATACTTCCTCTGCTGCTTATCTTGAACCACTATCTTTACATGGAGGGACTAAAAGTTGCATTAAGTATTAGAAAAGGACATTTTTCTGTGAAGCATTCTGGAAACTTGAAATGCTGAAGCCAGCCTGGGTAATAGTGTAGACATACTGGGGAAGACAATCAAGGAATCTAAGTTGCTGAGGCTGGAAGTGATTTCTGGAAATTATCTAGTCCATCCCCTCTGCTCAAAGTGAGGTTGCCTGAAGCAGGCTATGCGCAGCTAGCTTTTGAATACTTTTAGGGATGGAGACCCCACAACTGCTCTAAGCAACCTGTGCCAGTCTTTGCCCACTCTTCACAGTGCTCAAGTTTTTTTATGCCTGATCAGTAATTCCTGTAATACAGCTTTGTGCCCATCATCTCCTGTCTTGTCACTGTGTGCCATAAAGAGGAGTGTGGCTGTTTCTTTTATTTCATTCCATCAGGTATTTTCTGATATGTGGTTCTTCCGATGTGAGTGGTTTTTTTCCTTCCAATGTTTTTGATGTTGAACTGAAGTGCTGTGTGATTTGTCCAGAGCCTCACAAGAACACACTGCCCAACCATCCCAACTGAGAGATTATACGGGTAAACACTTGACCCCAACCTTCCACAGATCAGAAAAGCTGTGAAGAGCTGCACCACCTTCACTTTGCAAAGACCTGTCACCATGAACGGTCTTCCAACTGTTACCATCCACAGATGAACTCTCCAAACCAGGATGCCCTGGTCAGTTGTAAAACTTTTTTCTTTGGCCCTCCTCCCCAGGTGAGATGGTTCTCTAACACCCATTCTCTTAGATAACTTTCAGAAAAAAAGTCAGATAAAAAGCTTTGTGTAAGTGAGGCCTATAAGGGCTAAAAATATGCAAATTAACCTACCTATCCAGTGCACAGATTTTTGAGACCACACAGAAATCACCCACTGACTGAAGCCCTGGCAAAATCAAAACCTTGTTTTCTGTCTGAACACATCAATGCAACATTGTACTATTGTGATTGGAAGCCGCCCCTTTGCCCCCTCCCTCCCCACTCCCTTTTTTAAAGGTAAAAGCATATATATTTGCAAGTTAATAGTAATTTCAAAACTGAGCAAGATTATCTGTTTTACTTCAGCTATTCCTGTTAAATGGTCACTGACTGCGAAACAACTGATGGAAACAGAGCACCGGTCTGGTGTAAGGACTGCTCTGAACTACTTTTATGGGCTAAAGCAATATCCCTATTACTCTATAAACAGAGTTATGCTCAATGTTATCTAACGTCATCCAAAGTCACTGATGTAAAAGCCTGCTGCAGCTCACTACAGATTAGTGGCAACCTCCAGTTTGCCATGAGATGAGCTTTGACAAAGCTTCTTCAAACTTGTGGAATAATCTGCTTCCAGCTGCCAGAAATACAGATTCCTTGAAGATGTCAAATACTTTCTCCCCTCAATTTTTAGTGAGTTTTCTCTACCTCCTTTCACCACACGCTTCTCCTCTAGTGTTAGTTACACAGACCTGCATGAAATGCCTAACTGCAAGTATGTAAATATGGATTTAACTAAGCAACAGAAGCCAGGACACACCAGAAATGTATATCTATCATATGACTTTAAGATGTCAGCTACCGGTAATTGCTTGAAAGGTTAGAACAGTACAGAACTTCCATTTAAAGTCAGCTTTTGAGAGGATTAAAATGCAATTGTGAAACAATATATTCCTTTGGCAATACAAGTTAAATACATGAGTTAGAATGGATTTTGTGTTGCTTCAATCACAAAAACAGTGAAAAAAAATCAAAACTAAGTTACCATAGCTTCATTTTATAATACTAAAGAAATAAATGTCACATGATAAATATTACTACTTTAGATCATATATTTGTGAATTTAGAACAAGTTACATTTGCAAAATAAACTGGAGGACAAAATCACCAAAGAAACTTAAAGGACTCTGCTGCCATCCTGACGCATCATTGCATTTTGGTCTGTTAAGGATGTAACACAGTCTATAATAAGACCCTGAGAGGGAATCAAAAAACACTTAGCTCCTCTCTCTCAGCTCTGCCATTACTATATTCAATAGTATGAAACAGAAAACGATACCTCAGTTTCCCTATGTGAAAAGAGGGGTTAAAAAAAGAGGTGGAAAAAAGGCAAGAAAAGATATACATATGGGTACTGAAAAATACGCATTTTTAAATGCTGAGCTTTTATGTGAAATCAGTTGCAGCACAGAATTCAGTACTTTAACATACCAGAGGCAGAGATGAAAGGAAAACATAAGGCTGACCAGTGCAAGGGAGGATCTCTGCTGGTTCAGCTTTTAGTTTTACTTTGAAACAAGACAAGTGCAAAATCGGCAGGTTATTCCTAAGAAAGGAGTTTTGTGATGGAAATTAATTCTATTTAGAAATCTGTGATCAGTTCCGATAAGTCTTTCACAATCCGAAAGGTTTAATCAATAGTTCTAATACCAGGATAAGTACAAGCTCTAGAAGGACTGACAAGCAATTTCATATAGAATGTCAGCTTACCCCACGCCACATACAGCCATTATAATTACACTCAGTCACTTCCTACAGCAGCTAAGAATCCCTGTACCATGTACCTGTGCCAAAATTTATTTTCTAAAAAGGGAAAATAATTTTATAGCAGTAAGAAATACTTTGAAAGAGCTGATCTATTATCAGTATCTGTCAGACAAAAATGCCTTTAATAACCTTACAGTCTAAGGTGTTGAAGTACTAGAATCAGTTATGTCCAGCTTCTCCAAAGGAGGTCTGTGTAATCAGAAATAGGAATTGCTAGCAGTGGGAAGCAAAACTAGGGCAAAGAGAAATTCTATCTTGAAAAGATTCAAAGCTGAGGAAAAGTCTCATAGGAAACATTGAGAAGGGAGGAAAAGCATAAGCTTTTAGTGCTTCTTTACATGCCAGGTAAGCTCTGATCAAAGGGAACTGGCCTAAGGGCCTAAGACAGCAGATCCAAGGGGAAAAACTTAGTCAAGGATTAGAGCCCTGGGAGGGTGTGCTGGAAAGCAGAAAGAATATTCACCCAGACCCTGGAAAAAACACAGAATGCCAAGGAAACATTGAGCTGGGAAGCATCACATGGGCATTTTGACAGGCTTTTTTGAAAATACAAGAGCTGTGTAGAATACAAACATTTGCTTTTCAGACCGTGGCACATCGAGTGCATGCTTGCACAATGTGAACCAGCTATCCCACGGAGGTGAAAGCCAAAGCAGAGCCTTCACAGCAAGGCTGAGAATCTGTGAAAAAGAGGCTTAAGTTCTGTTCTATCAAACAAGGGAACCAGCCACAGGGCAGAGGCAGCTATACTACCAGGTCTCTACTTCCAGAAGTGGAATCTTCAACAGATTAAACACAGTGTGAAGGGGCACTTGCGGATCACAAACGAGAGGTGCTGCTTGGACCTGTGTTAGGGTCAGGATGTGCACAGAAGCTCTCCCTGAACTGCATCCTAGCTGGCATCTGAAAAGGGGAGCTGTACACGGGCTGCACAGCTGAGGATGAGAGCACAAGCACAGGTAAGCCCCAGGCATGCAGACAGCCACACGTGCCTGACAGCACAGATCCGCCTCTAGGTAAAGGGTGTACTGCGCACCAAAGGGGAGATACCACCTTACAGTTTCTTGCTCTAATTGCACAGGTGAGGGAGAACTACTGAGAAACAGCCATGAGGAAAAAGAAATAGCTAAAACCGAGGAGGGGAGACTAGAGGGGAAAAAAAGAAGAAAATCTAGCTATTCTGTACCTGCCACTTGTCAGCTAATCCCCTTATTTGACTGAACTGCTACTTAACTGTCAAAGAGAGCCAGGGGGGTGTGTTGAGACATATGCAAGGCACTAGAAATGACAGCTGGAACAAACTCGTGCCTTAGTAAAAAAGTGTTGCCAATATATAGCAGAGGAAACTCAGCACTAAACTGGGAAATTTAGAACAGAGCATTCTGGGAACTGATATATTCTTTAGTCCTTAGCATTCAATTCTGCTACCTTGTAATACTTCCTTATGAACTATGCAAAAAAACCCCCAAACCTAAAAGCCCACTTTTACATTCACTGGCTTATTTTACATAGCATGTTATGCCTGATATGCACAATGTAAAAAATGTGGTTTGAACTACGCAGAATTAAGCAGAGAAAAGAGACTTCTAGGGCTGTATAAGTAAGAATAAAGAAGTGGGGCTAGTCTAGGCAGTTTTATCTAACCACTGGGAACAGTGGCTGGCTAGCATGTCAGTCAAGTCAGAGGTATTGCTGTGCTGAGTGGAGTGTGTTGCAACTGCAGACACAGATCAGAGCTGATAAAGTTTATTAGCTTAAATTCAGAACCACATTAAGACCGAAATCCTGAATACCTGACTCGAAATAAGAACTTTAGCATTCAGCAACTGGCTGTTCTATTCTAAAGCAACAGCAATGAACTTAAGATAAAGAGTTTCTCTAATGGCAAAACCTGAGTGTTTATCCTGCAAGCAAATTCACATGAGCCATAATCCAGGTGCTGAATACAGGAAAAAGCAAAGTTCAAAATGAATTAAAGCTTTCCCACTGCTTGTGACTTCTGTCTCTTCTAACATCCATAGTTTATGAACAAGACATGTAAAAGCTACCCTCCACATTTACAGTAAGCATACATCTTGCAAGTGTTTAGCATTTCTTATTCTTTGTGTTATCAATTGTGTCCATATATATATGCAAACAATATACTAAGTATTTGATATTATTATATTAATATTTTAGTGCCATTTATTGCTCTACAGTTCAGTAATTGTGTTCATTCCATACTTGCATCCCATACTTACCTTTTACTTGCATTTTAGAATTGTAAGCTTGGGAACAAAGGACAGTTGATAAATAGGTCATAAAGTCCTATGGCTGGCCAAAAATTACCAAAAGGCATGCAGTTTAGCTGATAGATAAAGAGGTAAAAACCAAGCATCTGGATGTTTAATAATAAAATCTTCAGAGTAAGTCAGAACAAATGTGTTGAGTGTCCACACTCCACTACACCTGAAAAACCCCAACCCTTCTTAAAAGCACTGAACACCGGGTTCACAAAGAGACACTGGAAAGATTTCCCTAATGGAGCTACCACTTCAGATGAAAAATAGAAACACACCAAAAACAACATCCTTAGGCTTCTTAATTTAAATTCTTCAGAAAACTGTTTGCAGAATGGGTAGGGCTATACCATTAGAGATCCAATCAAAAACTTTTCATAACAAATAATTTTAATTAGCAACACTGATAAAATTATTTTAAAAGAGATGTACAAGGTTTTGCCCAGTACTACAGCAGTGAGGCAGTAAGAACTGCAATGTGTGTGAATTCTCCAAAAGGCTTGAATCTAATGCATTCCAGTGTTCTAAAACTAAAATCTAGACTTCTGCTTTGAAAGAATAAAAGGTTGTGCCTCATTTTGGTTAGACGTCAACACTTAGATTCTTTCCTTAAGGAAAGTAGGTCGAAGGAACCGTTGAGGGAACTAAGGTGAATCAGAGTACTTCCAGACTATAGACTAGTTGGCTATTTTTGGCACAGGTAATACAAGCCTTCATGTTTCAGGTAAAAACTTTTTGAAATTTCCATCATTAGCAAATGGAAAACGCCTGTTTTTTGAAAGGCTAAACACCAGTACTTAGAGAATACATTTGCGAGTTAGAGGTTGACTCAGAGGAGTGACAGAATATATGTATTTCATTTCTACTCACTGAAACAGTAAAGCAAAGTTCATGCCTTATTTAAACACACCTATAAATTAATTTTACATTAAAATATTTTCAATTCTTAAAAGCTTGATGCTTTAGCACAGCTTTTCGTACCTCCAACAGTGGTTGGAGGTACGGTACTTAAGGGTCTGGTTTGCAAATACTAATAAATTAAAAGACACCAAGCTGCAGAGACCATACCAGTTCTTTTTGCTTTGGCACTTATCAACAGTCTACCAACAGAGTTGCCAAAGAAAGCACTATTACCAATGTTCCTCACCTCTGGTGTCCTGGCTGAGCTAAGCAGAAGTGAAAACTCATCAGTATTAGTGTTTACTACTCATGGAATGGTATAAAAGTTGCCATTGTATGCCAATCGTATTGTTGACTTGAAAGATAAACAGATGATTTAAAATGTCACAGCTAATTTAGCACTCAGTTGTAAAACACTAAAAACCAGAAGCATAAATAGATTTCTTTGGAAACAATCCACAGACACAAACCTGGATGATGCAACTACCTATAGGGAAAGGGACAATTTTTAAATTTTTTTTTTAAAGATTAAAATTGCATAACCGCTCCAGATGCATATTTATAAAAGATTACTTTTGGCTGACTATGTCAGCTTTAAAAAGCATTGTATCCTAAAATATTAAAAAACATAGGAGAACATACCAACCTGAGTGTCAACTCCCACTCCTGAGTAGGGAGTCTTAGAATCTCTTAAATATGATAAAAGAAACACAATATCTGTAACAGCACAAAAAAGCTGACAATCACACTATATCCTCTGGATAACTACATTGCATCATCTTACTGCAATATAAACCAAGGATAACAACATAAAAAAAAACAGTGGAAAAAAGGTCCCTGCCCTGTTGTCTGCTGTAAAAGCCTGTGCTGTGAAACTAGTTCTGCAGTTGACCAGAAGGCTGACAAGCTCGACCAGACACAGATGAGACACGTGAATGGAAGCTATTTAATTACACATCACCAAAATAAAAGCTGAAATACCACTGCCTGAGGGCATGCAGGGCAACCTCAGCTCCAGACACCCAGCATTTTATGCTGTGCAGCCTGTCTTAGGCCATGTGTTCTTCAAATACTGAAACTAGGCAATATGCAAGGTGCAGTGATTTATTTGAGCCTGTTACTCAAGGGCAAACACTTTCAGCCAAGGTGCAAGAGTACCAGCTGCTTCTCCTCCTCAGATTTCTGACTGCTGCAGGCTGCATTTGCTACTACAATGTCAGACAGATTCCCACATCCAGGATAAGCGTCAGTGCATTGCTGCAGTAGTTATACATGGAAGGTCACCTCAGAGATTATGAAATGGAGCACCTGTACCATTTTCTAGAAAAAAACCCCTTTCTGGACTTCAACTAGAGACCTTTCTCCAAACCATGAGGTAATTCCTGTGAGTAATTCCAAGTCACAATGAGGCTTACACCTACCGCTGAGAAATGGAGAATTAGGCACAGACTAGCTTGCTTTCTATATCATACTGATTCCAAGGTCAGATTGCTTGAGCTGCGGAAAGCAACTTGAGTATCCCCATTATTTGATATCCTTGCTCAGAGGGCACAATGATCAAAGCATATTGCAGCCTTTGAGTTCTAGAAAAACACAGATAGCAACTGCAGTGAAGTGAATATGGGGATGGAGAGAAGGGAAAAATGGATACTTTGCTATACATTGCTCTATTAAGCAATTTGATCTTGAGATCTAAATATTTTTAAAAACAATGTAATCTCTTTGGTCTCAGCTTTGCAACAAGAGAATGTAATCACTTCTACCCCCAAAAGGAAAATAAAATAAAACAAAACATTCTTTTGATGCAATGTATCTTCTAAACTTAAAAGAATATGTAACAAAATGAACAATATCTACTGATTAATTTAGGATACTCCCACTGACACAAAGCTTTCCAGACTGACACAGAGCTTTCTTCTCGCCAACCCACTGACACATACAAGTCATCACATCCCTGCTGAACTCAGTGCATATCCATGCTCTCATCTATGCTTTGAACCCTCCCCAAGTTTAACCCTCCCCAAGGCTGCATAAGTCTGACATGACTTAGGTCCTAACCATGACTTAGGTTCTTAGTTACTATCCCAGTGACTTCACATTTAGTGAGTAGGTCCATAAAGGTGGTGCTTCTGCCATCACAGAATCATGGAATAGTTTGGGTTGGAAGGGACCTTTAAGATCATCTGGTTACAACACCCCTGACATGGTCAGGGGCACCTTCCACTAGACCAGGTTACTCAAACCTCCATCCAGCCTGGACTTTCAACACTCTCGGGGATGGAGCATCCACACCTTCTCTGGGTAACCTGTTCCAGTGCCTCACTACCCTCACAGTAAAGAATTTCTTCATATATGGCAGCATACTGACCATTCAAAAGCAAGGCATTACTGTTTTTCTGTCTCACAATAATTAATCCCTTTCTACAGTAACCAAGTGATTCTGTCGCCATGTGGGGACATCACCACATTTGCATACCATATTCAGGTGCAGTTGCAGTATGCCCTGTGTAATAACAAACACGTGTTATCTTCACCAACATCTGTCTGCTGAGCTTTGCTCTTGACAGGTGAGGTTTAGACTATGAAAATAAGGTGAGGTTTGGGAACCGCTTTTTCCTATAGGGAGCAAATTCAGATAGGTACTGGCTTTCCGGGCATTATACAGAAGCGACAGATTTCAGCTGCTTATTTTTTGCTTTAATAATCTCCTTCTGCTGTGCAACTGCAGGCATATTCTAAATACTAGGGTGCTTCTAGCATTTCCCACACACACACAACCAGCTGCATGAAGCATGAAACAGGCAAAAATTAAGTGATAAGAACTTTGTAAGCATAAGGAAGTTCAATTAATTTTAAAATTCTTTTTTCTAGTTTGGTTACTCTGCATTGTCACCTTACACAACTATGCACGTGAGACTGCACCAATACAGCTCTCCCACTTCATTACTTTCAGAATACATTCACCACCTCCCTGACTTTCTGGGTACCTTCAACCTCTTTCTTTCCACAGAGCTTCTACCAGCAGTAAAGCTGCTCTCATTGGATTCCAAGTTACTAGCCTGTCATATGAAGGAAAATTCCCTCACACCCATCCTTATTAAAAGACACCTGCAACAAAGCTTAAGCGATTTCCATTATCCAAGATTTCCCCATCTCTGCTTTCAATTACTTTAAACTCAGAATCACTCTATCTGCTGAAATAAGTGAACTCCTGGCCTTTATCCCGTAATTGCTTTAAAGCATTTCCAGTCTCATCCTTTTGCTTCTATGAAGAAATTTGGCTTGCAAGAGTAACTTTGTTGAATTACATCATTTGGAAGAGAATAAATGGGCACTCATCACAAGAAAAGAAACAGGATAATTTCAACCTAGCCTGTAGATTTAGTGACTATTTTCATCTTCCAGTCAGCAATAACAGAAATACATTTGCAAAAACAGATGAGTGACTTGAGATTGCAAGTGTTTTACTCTCATTGTGGTTTAATTTCACAAGACAACTCCCAAAAAACTGCTCTGCACAGGCCCTGACAACTGCCTTTAGTGAGATCTTATCAAATCTTTTACCAGGGACTCAGTAAAAACAAGGATGTTCAAAACACAAGAGAAGATCTGTGGGGGAAGAAAAGTAGTATTGCTTAACCCTAACAGTCTAAGGCATTTAATGCTCCAGGCAAAGGAGCATGGGGTAAAATTTACTCTAACTGGCTATAGAATCTGCAGGGATTTCTGCAAGATGCAACTTCTAAATAAAATCATGAAGTACCACAATGTTGTTTACTAAGGAATGGGTTTCATCTCCTGACTTGGCACCCTGAACTAATGGAGGTATTGAACGTGGGAAGGCCTTGTCAGCATCAGACTCACCACAGGAGCTCAACTTGCCTGAAAAGCCATGTTAAGCATTACACTGAGATAGCTACACTGCTCCTGGTACCTAATTATCTTCATACAACACCACTTTAGGCCACTTAGGTTTATGCCTGGGAGATTTGCTGGGATTTTTCTTCCAGATAGATAAATTCTAGACTACCTACAAGTTAATTGGGACCAAGACAAGTAACATAGGTAATCGTTTCACTGCTGCAGAGTTTTCTGGGCAAAGCTCTCTGCAGCTCAAATTTTGCAGAGGTGTTCAGAGTCCTCCTTCCAGCTCAGAAAAATAAAACATGAATAACGCCTGCCAGTTACTATAGCAACAACCACCTCTCAACTGCAGACAGCAGGAAGATTCACAGAAGCCAGGCTTTGTTTATATAACCCCCTCTGCACAGACAATTATTTCCGAAACAGTTAAAACTACAAAGACTCCATGCTGTTATTTAGCAGTTAAGTTGCTGGATGCACATGTTCAACCCATTACTCTAATCCAGAGTACACTTGCCTGAGGAAAACAGGCAGTTTTCTGGTAGCCTGCGTCTGCCTCACTAAGAAGGGCTGCTGTAACTACACATAGCAAGTGCAACACTCCATTTGCTATTTCTTATCCTGTTCTTTATATAAAGATATATCCCAATACTGCAAGCCAAATAAAGCAAGCATTTAATGGGGTATAAAATGCATATACACAGAAAGAGTGAGGCAAAAAAGAATGTTTCCTACCATTGCTGAGCAAGGAACAAAGCTGAAACACTGACTTAAGAAAATATATTTCTGTTGCATGACTTATCCTTAATCACTTCAATCCCTGCCAGGACTACACTGTCATATTTAAGGAGGCAGAAGACAGCTAATACCAACCAACAGATCAACAAAATTCTCAAGACATCATTTACTTGAAAACTTGTGTTTCAAAATAAACAACATAGGAAACTGAAAAATTCTGTTTTCAATTCAGGGACCACTTCTTTACTGATGGCCAGCTGTCAGGAAATAAGACTTCCTGAGGAGTTAGGTACTGCTTGGCATAAAGGCAGCAGATTCTAATTGCTAATTACAACACTGCCTGCACAGAACTGAGTCTGCACAAACAATCTTAATAATTTCTGAGCTCTGAGTATTTGGAAAAATTATATAAATGAATGTGTTTAAAGAGGCAAAGCTATATATTTGAATAAGAAGGCACTTACATGCAACCTTTTAATAACAGTAACAGTTAATTTTAAAATCTCTTTAACCTGAACATATTAAATGGTTACTAGAGCTCTTTGGCCTTTGTATTATAAGAATAATTCATCACCAAAATTCATCAAACACAAAGGTTATTTTTTACCCAGGTTTTCTCTGGGATCTGAGGCTGAGTGTCACGCCACTAAAAAGTGGATCTTGTCTTTATACGCTGCCATCCCACATACACACACACTCACCATGCGCAGAAGCCTTTTAAAACAGCAAATTTTGTTTCTCTATAGAACTTCCATGGGCAGTTGATTTCTCTTAGACACAGACTACTCTATCTATCTGCACCACCAACATTTGCCCTAAGTCAAGGACTACATCAGCTCTTTATATATCATAAAAGCATAAAACATTCTAAGTCCATGTGGATTTTCCTTTAGTTCCTTAAGCGTTGCTGTCATTGGCTTTCCAAGCACTTGCTCTCTCGGTGACTGCACTGCCTGACTGCCATAATTTGCAGCTCTTAAGCCTTTGGAGACATAAAGACTGTCCAGTCCTCAGAGAAACCTTTTGTCTCTGACTGACTAGATTTTATTTTAAGCATGTTCCACAATTTCAAAACCAATCTGAGAGGATCCAGCCATATTCAGGTTTTAACAACCCCCAAAAATTAAGACTTGTAGAGAAAAAAACATATGTAAGAATGGGTTGCCACAGACAATAAATCAAATCCAACATTTGTAGTCAACAAAAATCTTCCCTTACCTCATTCCACTGCTTTTGGTTTGATACATATAAGAAGTCAGTATATCCACCAAATCAAAGAGGGTATTAAAAAAAAGTATTATTGTCATTCTAATTGATGTCTTAGTTACCTTGGGAAAAGCATCCATGGTGCTGTTTAGATTGTGTCTAACAGACAAAACACAGAGTAAGTGTTAAACTTGTTGCCTTGTTTTTCAGATCTAATTTTTAATTATTTTATAAATCTGACATGATAGATGTAATGTGAAACACCTAAGTACTGCAACATGCCATAATCAGAATAAAACCCAAACCCAGATATTATTTTGAACCAGTGTTCAGTGGTTTGCAACAAATGCCTCTCATTCTTAACACTAAGACCTGCACAAATCTTTGCTTTTGGACAAATGCTTCCAGTAACTAAAGTACAAACTCCTACAAATCTCAGAAGATTTTTGAAGTTTCCATTAAACTGTACCATCAGGCATGCACTGCTACTGAGATAGATCAAAGCCCGACTTCACTCATAGTTGCTTAGCCTTACTGATGAGAGGGCTATTAACTTTCAAAATCACAGTCACATGCCTAATTATTTGACAGTACATACATGCATAAGTTGTATTAAAGCAAGCTGCAGGGTCAACTTTCACTCTCAGATTTCCTAAATTTTCAGAGCTTGGACTTCAAACCTTAAAAGTTAACCAGAAGCTTGTATTATGTACTGACATATGTCAGTCACCTAAAATTAAAAACATACAAGCATTAAAAATAGGTAACTACATACCAGCACCTTTGCTTTCCACCAGGTGCGCTCCTGTTCCCCTTCCCCTATTGAACTGCATATTTGTCCCCTTTCCAGATCTTACACCCCCCTTCACATCTCTTCAACTTCTTTCTCTTGTTCCTGAACCTGGTACACTCCAACTCTCTTCTTTTTGCCTTTCTACTTTTTATCTCTGTAGTTTTCTGGCTAGCATTGTTCCAACCCAAACACCTCCTTGTCCACACCTCTCTCTGGAGGCATCAGATCACTCTTCCTACAAACCCAAGCAGCAGGTACCTGGGGCCTCTATGCTCATAGTTGGTGCACCTGCTGCCTGCAGAGATTGTGACTCTTCTTCCCTAGCTGTTCCCCCTCAGCTCCAGGAGCTCCCAGGGAGGAGCATGCTGAACTTGTTCCATGGGGATCATGATGAGCCCAAAGCCTTGGAGAGGAAAGGCTGCTGCCTCAGTTCAGCCAAAAAACCTGGACAGAAATACAGCACTCAAATGCTGAATGCATCCCTGTCACGCATGAGCTAATTGTGACTGTTTTGAGGGCTAATTTGAATGGCTTTTCACAGGGTCAGGAGGAGGTGTAGCTCTACAACCACATTCATACTGTCCCTAGTTTCAAATCTTTTCTTTAAAGCATCATGTCCTTAAGCCATGCCTTGACACTGATAATGTTTTTTTTTTTTTTTTAAGAAGTAAAAATCCCCATTTATTTCCCCATGCCTCATTCTTAACCAATTGGTCCATTTGCTGGAGATGAACAAAATCAAAGAGAGAAGGGAGAGAACCTGGCAAAAGAGAAATAGAGGCCAAATGATTTAAATCTAGCAAAGTTATACAGAGACTGAACAAGGCTCTTTTAATGGGAAATGTTATGCAACCTTTATTATTTCCCATCTGCCTTGTAAAATTCAAATCAAGCATAACAAGGATGAAATTCTCACTTGGGGTTATTTTATTATGCAAAACATCTTGATTTTACAACATCACTGAAATGCTTTGTGGAATTACAGCACTTTAATACGCAGCGGCTTCCTCTTTGTTGTGGATGGAGAAAAAGAATTTAGACTTCTAAGCCATTAGAAGAACATATTTCATCGCAGCAGCCTAGCCATGACAGTCCGGTACCACAAAAGATGAAAGATACCACTCGCTCTGACAGCGGAGCTGAACATTTAATTTCACAAAGGATCTTTTAATTTAACCCCAGAAACAATGAGGACTTGCTAACAATATTTTATATAGAAGTTGGGTTCCTGCCTTTAAAGAGCAAATGTTTTACAAGGATTGCTAGACTGAACTACAGCGTACCATGTATACCTCTAGATGTTTTTGGTAGACCATGTTCTTGGTGCTGATTCTTTTGCTCGGTCAACCAAGAAAAAATGGACTGTGTAATAAGTGTGTTTGTTGCAAGTAACTTATCTATGCCATCACAGTACTTCAAAGTCAACCTATTGTTCTACAATGTACATTAAATATTCTGCTTCAGCACAAAAAAGAAGCATCACAAAAATATATACATTACATAAATGATGCAAAATAGGAGAAAATGTATTAGCAACATAATGCTGAAATCACAGTATCATACTCTACACAGAAATGCATTGTTCTCCATATTTCTGAAAGCCCAGGCAGCTCGTGCTGGTTGCCTGATAACCACTGGTAACAGGTCCAGTAACTTCTGACAATGTGACCGCGCTTCTCCTCTTTGCCCTGAACAGGGGAAGTGAGGATGGAAAAGTGCTCAAGGCTGCTTTACCTTCAGGCAAGTCACTCCAGCTCTTCCCTTTGCTCAAAGACACAGTTGGTTGGGAGGCCGGTTGCCAGAGCCATTAAGTTTTCTTGTGTGCAGCCACTGAACAGTACTGGCTCCATACCAGCGATGCAATGGTTCCCGCAAATTACCTTCAGTATTCCCACACAGGCAACTTCCTGGCTTGACTAAATTATAACAGTAAAGTTTTTGCTTATATGAGAGACACACACTGCTCGCACCAGGCTAGTACCAAGTGCTTCCTGGGTTCCCTGTATTGAACTGGTGGAAATTATTTTAAGGATGCAAATGGAGTTATCTAAAAGGCTATTCTCTAAGCCTTGCCGTTTTGTTTGCCATTCCACAGGGAGACTGAACTCATCAAGCCTGTTTCAATCCTTCATAAAAGTATTTTTATGGACAGTGAGTAGCTTACCACTAGTGAGGTTCCAGGCCACAAGATTATTAGAGCTCTATAGAATATGACTAAAATAACATAATCCATGTCCGCCTTATTGGTTTGTCTTCATTCAACACAAAGGATGTTTCAAAGTCAATCACTTTGAAACAGTCACACAGGGTGCTGCTGTGTAAGAGAGATCACTTTGCTTCACATCCCCTTGATCAGCACAGACAGGCAACTCCAGAACATCATTGGCCAAGCTCTGAACAATTAAGATGGATATCACAACTATATAAGAGGACACAATAACAAGATGTACTCTCTTTCTGTCCAAAACACTTTAAAACATTACTTCCAATAACTGGAGTGCCAGCTAACTTACTTTCATTATTACTTACCTATTGCTGTGCCAGCTTTGCAATTAAAAAACAAACAAACAAACAAAAACCAAAATAAACTTGTCAGCACTTTTTACTTCCAACAAGCACTTCTCCTGCTTTTAATAGAAGATCAATGCCAAAAGCTGATGCGACTAGAGATGAACACTCTGCAAAACCAAGGTTTGCAAGAGAGCACTTTAAAGGTGCCCTCAACCTTTATATTACCCACCAGTTCTTGTCTGTGAGCAGCAGGTCCAGCAGAGCATGACCCCTAGTCAGTTCATTTATCACCTGCATCAAGAATTGTTCTGGAATGGTTAAACTCATCTCCTGGTTTCTAGCACTCAGCTGCACTGCCCTTTCAGAACAGTGTTTAAGAGACACTCATGACTACTGCAGCCTGTGACTGTGAGGCTCTCTTCAGCTGCCTAAAGGCAGCAGCATCAGCTCCCACTTCTTAATCAGGAGGTCTGAAGCACACCTTGACTACAGCATCATCTGTGCTCATACCCACAAGATTTCTATTGGCTTGTCACCTGCCCAAGGCCATGCTCAAATCATTCAAGCCATTCCTTTAAATAAAACACAACCCCTCCTCTTTAGCTGTCCACCCTATTTTTTTCTCTTTTCATCCAGTAAATTTAGGCCTGAAATGCCTCTCAGGGCTCTTCAGATGACAAGGCCCATGCTATGCATGGACTGACAACAAGCCCGGGAGTGGATTCTCTCACATGCTCGGTGTTTAGTCTGCTGTCCAATACTCTGCTTTGCTGCACAGATCATAACAGATCAGTGGGAAAACTGGTATCACCTTTTAAATATCTTTGTTTTGGATGGGATTGGGAGCAGTTTTATTTCAAGGGTGGAAAGCAGAAAAATAGATTCTGGAAAAAAAAAGTACCAAATATACATGGCCTAACATTACTGTAAAGCTGAATGTGATTTTTTAATGTTAAAACCAGGCTTGTGATCTTCAGAGAGGGCTCAGGAAACAAGTGATTGGGAACTGGTTGCAGCCATCACAGTAAGATAAATTATTCTTCTTCTCAGTGTTCTCACACAATACAGGCTATTTTTGACTGGAATTAAGCTGCCCTTAAGCATAGGAAGTATCCTAACCACCACAGCTCTGGAGCAGACTATTTTAAACTATTTATCAAGAGAAAAACCATCCTTTGCCAATTTTTGAATATTCACACAGCTTTAAAAATTGTCAGATATTTGAATATGCAGACTGTTTCTTGGCATTTCTACACTGCCTTAAACAACAGTACCTGATTCAAGACAGAGCCACAGCAGTGCCATTATTCTAAGCCAGAGAGAAAGAGAATTACCCTCCATTTCTGAAGTTCCAAAATTCACTAACAAAAAACACCAAACCCACGCATTTTCAAACTACACAAATGAACAGTCATTAATGTCACAGTGAACTGATACCCATACCTGCATAATTAACAGTAGGTAGTCCTAGCTGTCATCTCCTCCTAACCTCCTGCAAATTAAGAGCAGTCTAAATTTAGCTATGCCAGTTAAACCTCCTGCTATTGCTACATCTAGACTAGGAAGCAACTACAAATAAGTATATTTATATATATTTAAGTTAATTTGAGATAATACCAAGAAAATAGATTAATATTCACCCTATATAAAAGTTTTATTTTGTCTACATTTGAATTTATTTGGCACTAAGAGTCTCACAAACCCGTGAGAGTTGATCCTGAGCTGGGAGTTCAAGACCTTTTTATCTGAATAAAGGTGTCCCTGATTTCTGTTGATAAATAATGTGAAACAATAATATGAATTAAGGAGGTCCACCGTCTATTAATTTCTGGTAAGCCAGGAAACATTATTTTTATTTTGGTAGAAGACTAGACCCACACAATTAGACTGTGTTAGATATGCAATTTGTTTGCACTTGCAGAATGTGCAACATTTTGCTTCATTCTTCCCCTCATAGCTGTGCTCAGTGTATACTGGAATAAAGCAGTGGGGTTTTAAGAGCAAATCAGTATCATATTACCTCAAAAGAACAAAAGTTCTGTTGAAGAGAGCAGACCACTTGCCAATTCCCTATTTGAAAGAAATTCAGGTAGCATGTTGAATTACATGTGCCAGTGAATATGATGAAGATCACGCTGGTAATATTGTAAAAAATTAAAAAAAAAAGAAAGAAAAAATAAGGGTCTATATTATCTTCCCCTTGGAAGAATTAATGTTATATTTAGATGACAGGAGTTTCCCTGTGATGCTCTCAAATCTGTGCTGGAACAATAATCTTCTATGGATGTTCCAAGGAAATCTCTTAAAGACATGCTAGTAAGTCATCTGGTCAGAAGCTAAAGAACACTGACTGGCTTTGGAAACTGTTCTTCCTCAACATCTAATCTGGGATTAGATATTACAATGATTAAGAGACTGTAAGCAACCTGGGAGAAGGACACCCTACTGTAAGAAATTCATGCTACTGTTAGTCTATGCAACATCTTCACTAGGAAGGTAAATAACTTATATATTTGCATATGTTTAAAACTTCTCTTTGTAGTAGTAGCACCCAAAGCTCCTACTCTACAAGCTTCCTCCTATAGATAAGATCTGCAACCCTTCTTTAAGCCAAGAGACCACTATACACAAATTTAAGGACATTCAGATTCTTCATTAGAGATGGATTTGAACTGACTCAGAAATCCCTAACTGCTACAGAACACACTCTTACTCTGGGTCTGCCTGACAAAATGGGAAAGTAAGGCAAGTTACAGGGACAGAATAGGAAAGAATTAGACTCCTCTGAGCTAAGTACAAAATCAGATGGAACTATACTAGCGAATGGAAAGAAAATGCCTCTCCAATTCCAATAATATTGTCCAGAAAGTCTTAAATATGTCCTAGATTCACTAGTGTCTAGTTGCTACTATAGGCCAAGTTATAATTTTTCCCCAGAAAAGCTCTCAAAACAAGTCTTATGAGAGCTTAGTTTTCTAAGCACATGAAATGGTGTACAAATAATCAACTATACTGTAACATGTAGATTTTTCATATTTATTCATAAAACTACTTTCAAAGGTATCCTGTATTATTTTTAACAGATACTTTGCATGCCTGATGAGATCTGAAGCTTACTGCATCCCACGGATCATTAACTATTAACAATTCCTACCGTAAAGCATTCTGGATACAAAGAAGTGCCCAAGATATTCCTTCCCTACCTCACGAAGCCCCTAATCCTGCCAACGAAGATATGACAGCCCTTGCCCCTACGGCTGCAGCAGCCTGATGCGGCTCTGGCTGTTCCTGTTAAGAGGTGGCCAACCAGCCAACTGCACATAATTCTGTACCACCAAAGGCAACACACCACCACAACTCACTCTAACGCAGCAGACAGCCCAGGTTGTCATGCTCCATCCTACCCTCAAAAGCAAATGGTGGAAAATATTTGCATTTATATTCCTGTTCTTCCTTTTGTCGAAACCATGCAAGTGCCCTGATATAATAAGCATGGGGGAATTAATTGCTGCATATGTTCCCTTCTACAGAGCTGAAAGGTCAGTTGGGGTAAAAGCAAAGGGTAACATGACGAATAATACTAAACACTCGTGTTTTTAAGCAGCCACCTTGTTCAATGAACCACACACAAACCAAGAAAGGGTTCTTTTCGCTACGTGCGGTCAGGCTTAAATGGACGGGCTGAGAAACAGTTACTGAACAAGTAACTCCGAAGGTGGAGAAAAAGCCTTATGTGGGCCTCCCTCCCAAGGCTAAGCGCTTAATGGTGTATTAAAAATGTAGACATCTTAGTGCAGATTTCTAAGGATTTCTCTATGTTTACATAACAGTTGGCAGCTCTCTCATCTGTGGTTGGGATTTTTTGTTTCTTTGGGTTGATTTTTTTTTCTTCATAAAACCATCTGCAGCAGTGTACTTGTCTTTTTGTTTGTGTAGGAGATGTTCAACTGCATCTTCTCTTACTAACTGCCACAGAGATATTTGTACTCTGCTGGGTATGAGGACAGATGTAACAATAGCATCAACCATCTCGAAGTGCTTTAATCTGAGACTGCATTTTAGAACTGATTTCAACACTTTCTCTGACATGATTCTGTTACCTTATTGCTGTATTTCAGTACTGAAATGCAGGCAAACACACAGCTTGTATGTCTTGTGGAAGCACTGACTGTGGCCTAGCTGAAGATGAAACCCAGTGAGAACAAGCGTAAGGCAACATCAAGTTAAATCAGAAACTTTAAAAATTTCAAGAGACAAGAAATATTTCATTCTTCTACTCAAAAGTGATCTTCCTTTTTTTCCCCATGAGGTAGAGAAAATTTACTGTGAGAGATTTCAGCTCCAGCAATCTCTAACAGTCCTCAAAATCCCAAAAGCTAACAGAGTCCATTCCTAATTTTGCCTTCAATAATAAAATTTCCACAGAGTAAAAATAACTAGAGAGAACGTAACTGTTTTGAATGTAGCAAGATGATTACATAAATTAATTTTTCAAGGTATATAACTATCAAATTGTTAAGTCACTTATTTCAGAGACTGTAGCAGGAGAAGGCATGCAGGCAGGCAGAACTTAAGCAGTATAAATGTTAATTAAGAAAGTTAGAGAATGGAAAGAAAATAACATAATTCCTCTCTATTAGCATGTGGAGCCCTGGGCTTAATCACCATATGATGAGGAAGACCTTTCTAAAGGAAAAAGAAGTAGAAAGCAGAGCTCAGGCTTCAGAAGGAGAAAAGAGAGGGTCAAATTTCTTGGTGTTGTTTCCTGTCCTCACCCTCTGCACATCCTTCTGCATTCCCAGGGGACAGAAGCAGCAGTCTAACAAAAAAAGAGGCAGATGTTGCTAATACACAGTCTACACTACACCAAATCCCAAGGGGCTCCGTGGCCAGTACATCAGTCAGCTTTGAGGCTGAAGCAGTGAGGAAAGGTTCTGAAAAATCTAGCCTCTATTTCCCTGTCCTGCTTTTATTTTACAGATACTTCCGTCATTGCAAATATACATATTTCGCCAGGACTAGACAGAATAGGTAAAATGTTTCCCAGGACAGATGAACAAGCTTCATAAATCATGTGTACATCACCCACTCCAGGCTGACAAACCAGCTCTACATCAGAAGGCTCTACATCATGCAAAAGTTTGCAAGCCCCTGGGAGTCTGGGGGCACAGCTTCATTAAGCAAGAAGAGCTTGCTAACACTGACTGCAAGACTTGGGGGAGCGGGTCTCACTAGGCCAGTGTGTGAAAACTGCAGAAAGTACAGAAAGGGCCTAAAGACTCATTGAGTAGTTGGAGTGTCACAGTCTCCTTTACAGGTCCTATTTAGGTCTGCTGTAGTCCTGTGGAATGTAATTTTTTGCTTCCATGAGTGGATTCAGACTATTAAAGTTTGCAGGCTTAGGAGCTACCTTTGCATTTTGTACAGCTGAGGGAAAGGCTTGGTTATGATTTAACTAGACAAATTTTGTAGAGTGCCTCCTCCAAACCTGTCCTCCTAAGACTACCAGTACCCCTCTGCCCTCGTACAAATACAGATTGAAGCAGCAGAGATGTATTTTACCATGGCACAAAACAATGGCATGCTTCAGCACAAATACAGTGTATTTTCCTCAGCCAAAAGCTCACAAATAATCTGTGACTGCAGCAGCAGCAACTTGTTTCACAACGACCTAGTTTCTGAACTACTCATCTGGCAGGCCCAGTAGCAATACTTCTTGTTCAGGACATTCCTGATGGATGTAACACATTCAAACCACCTATTCCTTTTCCAAATATCCCTCCTCATGCACTCTTTGCTTGCTCTGCAGTTTGATGCAGTAGTCTAGCCGAAGCAGCATTAAGAAATTAAGAACAAGGGCATGTCACCAAGCTGAAAAGCTCTCTCAGTAAAGTGAGTAGAGCCAAGCAAAAAATCGGACTGTGTCACATCACTCGCTTTTTAAAGATTAAATCTAGCATGTGCCAACGTGCCTAACAGCAACCTGTCACTGAAGTCCAGAGAAACTCAGCTTCTCGAGTGACTGCATCTACAAGATCAGCTCTCACCTCCTACATGCCTTCTTCAGAATTGCCCAGAGTTATCCTAAATTTTATCAGGAAGCAGAAACACTTTGAAAATACTAAGACATTTTCATACATGTATGGTCTTGCTAAGATGCCAGAGTTGCTCTTTTCCAAGTGCTATTTGCAGGTATTAGAGCAATGAACTAAGAACACTAAAGCAGGCTTTGCAACAAGAGCCTTAGAAAAAACAGATACTGTGAGCTACCAATTTGAAGGACTTCTTCAGCTTTCAGTAAAGAATCTTTCTGACATCTCTTGAAAATCATCTATATTCTAGAGAACATTCTGCCCTTCAGCTTGCTAGGAATGACCTATGCTGATAACTAGGGGAGCATGAGGAAGTTTTGAATATATACCAAGACATCACATTAAAATTATATATCCAAAAAACTACCACAGTTCAGGTCCTTTTTTTACCTGCTATCAAGCTACTTAATATTTCTTTATCTGTTAATACTCACATATTTTCAGCCCATTAAGTGCTGCAGTTGGAAACAAAATTGAGTGAGAAGGCAGGTGCAAGTGCTTGAGCACACATGTGGAGAACTGATGTCAGAGAACAACCGCGGCACAGAGTAGCGGGTACTGCCCAACCGAGGCTGCACTTGGGGTGTGCTCTTCCTGTCACTGCTGAACGTAATATATTCCCTTGAAATGTATGTATTTGACAGATAGATGGTAGAAGAGTCAGAACAGGTTTTTATGTTGGCTAAGTTTAAATACACTTTATTGCAACTCAGATGTTAATTTGATGAAAGACTTGCTTCCGTATCTGTTGGCTCAAATTAATCTCTGGTTAACTGCTGGAATGCACCACAGATAAAAATTTGAACTACTAAGTGACTTAACTGTAAACATTTAAATGTGTGTCAACACTTCACCCTCCACCTATTTGCCTCCTTTTACAATCAAAAAAGTGCATGAAACCAGCACACTGAAATAGTATGTGTTCCTCCCATTAATCACCAGCTATATTAAATTATTTCCAGTTATCTGGACAAGAACACCAGCATTTTGTCACCATCTCTAGAGGCACTACTGTAGTTCTATAGATAAAAGAGCCAGCTGACCTGTTAAAAAAAAACACAAGCATGCTTTAGTTCTAGATAAGACTAATACTAATATCTTCCTCTTCACCTCAGCGCTCTCCCCCAAAGTGTTCCTGGGTTGTCCTGATAAACAGTTAACACATAAATTTCAGTTTGAATCCTGCCTTCAGTTAGGCTTCTCAAGTATTTGCAGGTTTTGAAGTTAAAGATTTTAGCTTCATATCTTTCTTCTCTCACAGAAAAAAAGGCTGTAAAGAGTTAGACAACACCAACTTCCACATTCCAACACAGCCTGGAAAAAATACAACACAAACGAAGATAAATAAATCTAACAGCCAACTCAACATCCAAAGGAACTCTACAGTTCCTTGAAGCCTTTTTTTTTTTTTAACAGCTTTGAAATAGGTTTTCACCTCCAAATTCAGTGATGCATCTCTGTCTCATGACATTGGTTTCTGTAACAGGTAAAAGCCCAAATCCTAGCATGGGATTTTAACTCACTGGAGCCATCTGTTTCAAGAAGATTATGTGGATTTTTTTAAAGTGCTAGACACATTAAAAATAGAACACAGTAATTTCAAATGCTTTTTCAGCTACCTTGTGTTAAAAATACCACTTAAGTTTGAAAGCCAAAGCTACACAACTCTGTAAATTTGCCGTGCCTATTGATGTCCTCTGACATCTTAAAAAACCCCAAAAAACAATGTTGTAAAAAATCACTTATTAGCATCTTCACTTTTATTTTCCATGACTAAAGGAAACATGGGTAGTCACGAGCTAAGTCTCAGCTATCCTCAGGCTTTCATTTAATGGAATAATTATAGTTTAAAATATGGTACAACTTAAAACACTGCTTTTTGTTTTTGTTTTGACCATTTAGTGTTAAAGTTTTCAAAACCAGAAAGAGAACATTTCCAAAAAACATTTTTCACCAAATCTGCAAGTCTCATTTTGCTTCGTGCATTTACTGCACACTTTCAAAACAAGCAGCATACTCATTTCATGCATATATAAATGTCTTTTTCCAAGATGTTTTGTTGCTGGGCAACATAAGTATTTCAAATCTTCTACTGTCTGGAAAATAAAACTTCACAGTAATTTTGTTTGTTTTGCTTCAGATACCTGGAACTGATCTGCTTTCTGTCTGAGCTGTGACTTGCTCTGCATACATGACAAAAAAGTGCTTGTATCTCCATAGGCAGAACGAGAAAGCACTAAATATGTATTCTGATCCACAGACTTTTTTTTCCCTTTTTTTGTCCAAGGAATCTGCAAGCATTTTACACTACCTTGGTCTCTGCTTTTGTTTCTCACAAAGAAGTTGTTCACTGTACAGTTTTAAGAACTGTAGCAACTCTGACTTTGTAGCACTTCTTACAAGTACATGACAGCACTGGATAATAGCAAGAGAAGTCCAAAAACCTCACTTTGTAGTATTTTCTCATTATAAGTACTGAATAATTCTGTATCAGTTGTATATTATTTTCTACCAGAACAGCCTCAAAATATAGGAATTTCTTATTTAATTTGGTAATTCTATTATTACATTTATTTTTTAAAATAGCTAATTAAAGAAATTATATCAACATAAGTTATAACAGCATACAGGTTTGCCTCATTTTCTACAAATTCATTCAATCAAGGCCTGATAAGGAAATGCTATCTGTTCACAACCTCCAATAACGGTTTCATTATTACATTATACTACCATTTCTACTTTGCAACATTATCTGATAGCTGCAGAATTCTATTGCTCTTGCAACCAATATTAGTATTTCAGACAAATTCAATTTCAAAAGATTTTGGCAATCACATAACAGATTGAAGCAACAGCCTTTCACATCTTAAGATCCTAATTACGTTTGAAATTAAAATGAGGTGGGTAGTCTCAGATTACTTTCACCACTTGTTCCCCTCATGATTAGTCCGCAACGCAGCATCCCCTTTTTATCTTTCCCTAAATTCTCCAATTACAACAGAAAAAGCCTGCAATCTAAACTCAAAAATATAGAAAAGGGGAGAAATTCTTACAACCATCAAGAAAAATAGTTACGTATGCATGCACAGTAGTAAGCCATCAGGTAATGCTAGCCATCTAGGTTTCATTTGCCCCACTTAACTAACACATTCACAGAACCTCAGATAATTCATTGTCATAATTTCACAACATGATTTGGAGATTGAAGAACCTTCTACTCAATTCACTTTCAGAACAGTCCCAATGATTTAAGCAAATAAACGCTGCTGACATCAAATCAGGCAACCTTTACTAAGACCTCTAATTGTGCAATGAGCACAAATGCAACCTGTGCTGGGCAGAGCCCTCTCGAACGGCATCATAGGATGGGCAAGGGCTTACTGGTCACTACTGTGTGCCAGGGCAGGTACCACAACACCAGGCAGCATCTGGAGGTGCCGACTCCCCAGTTTGCAGGATGTATGTTAACTTCCACACCTCCATGTTAGCCATAGAGTGTGACACGCCAGACACCAATTGTTGGGGAAAAAAAAGGCAACCAAACCAAACCAACCAACCACCTAAAACATCTGCTGCAGCTGCACCAGGGGTACAGGAGATGAATGACTATTTTTGTATGGAGACTGTGAGCTGCCAGCCCCATAAGGGGAAATAAGGCCAGATAAAGGTGTTGCACATAGAAAGCGTGACAGAGTGAAGCTACTATTCAATATCAGGCTACTTCCAGGTATGTTAAGTAGCACTTGGAGCAAAGGAAATAGAAAGCAATTAAGTTATTACTTCAGAGACAGTTCATAGTAAACAAAAAGGATACCCTCATGACATAACCCAAAGTTTACAGAGTAAACACAGCAGGCAACTATCAAAGAATAAAACACACATGCAAAATGACAAACTGAAACAGCTAAAAAGCATGTTCATCAAAATGCTTTATTGTTTATTTTTTTGATAATTTTTTGCTTTATTAATTCACCAAAAAATAACCTAAATGGAAGTAGAAGGGAAAACACAAAATAATATTCTTATTTTCACGCTCTGCATGTACAAACTTGAATAACTACAGAGACTAAGAGTTACAAAAAGCACCATTAATTCCCCATTTGGGGAATAACTCAGGCAGCGCTTCCACACCACAGAACATCTTTCACCAGTTGTCTGGCCTACAGTGGATAAAGGAAACATTCTGATATCAAAGTTGTTGCCACATTTGGAATCAGGATATTGAATTGCAGCTGTTTTAGCAACTGCAGTCCTTAGCTTTCATTACAGACAAACAGGCCTCCTCCTGTTCTGCATATTACCATCCTCACTTTTCATCAGTTTTGCAAAGTTAAAACTAATTAGACTGAATGATGTTGTGAACAAGTAGATAACTGCACCATATATCAACAGTATAGCTACTTAGAACCAAGAAGTCAACTTAAATAAGCAATCTGGTGTTTTAGAAAAAGAATTAGAAGTGAATTAGTTAGTTATTAACAGCAGATACTGAAGAAAGATAAAACCTTCACTTTCATAATGTATCTTTAAAAAAATAAAATCAGAATATCAATGTACTTGCAGATTACTATCCTGCAACCACTTGCATCATGTTAGACTACTTACAATTAATTAGAAAGTGAAAATACAAAGGAAAAACACTACATGCATCCCACTAGAGTTTGCCATTTACAAATTTTAATTGGGAAGCCATTTTAAAGGACTATTTCTGGAAATATGAAGCAAGATGCTTACCTATTTCATCCATTATATTCAGTACTGAACACTCATTTGCACTGCAGAGGTCTACTGTGAATCCATAGCATGATCCATATCACCCCATATGCATGGCTTCAGTCTCTCAGCCTACATTTAAAAAATTCAGGCCAGCAATTTTGTAAACCTGAAGTAGAAAGGAGGTGGCGTCACGCAAGGAAAAGGTGCAGTTTCAGAAAGTGTTGAGAATGCATGCCATCAAGATATCCTTTTGCGGTCAAAACTGACCCACTCTCACCGTTTCTGGCCCAACATCTGATCAAAATGGAGTTTGTCACATCCACAGCATCATGAGATTACATGCAAGGACAGGGAGGGGGGAAAAGTCTGCCGAGCCCTTCCCCGTGCTCTGCGTCAATAGATTTGGGCTTAGCCTCTGTTAAGCAGCTCAAACCACCGGTTATTGGTGCTGGCAGCTGTCTACCACACTGCCCCACTTCCTATTTCAAAACACACTGCCTGGGAAGGAAGCCTTGGTCAGTCATCTCCAACCTGCCTTCAAATAAAATGGAGAAGTCAAACAGTGGAGCCTCCACGTTTGCCTTGAACAGTCCTTCAATAGTTTAAAGTACACCCCCACTCCCCTTTTCAAACAGCTTAGTGCAAAAATCAGATACAGCAATACTAAAAAATCCAACATGCAGTTCAAGATCAAAAACTAAATGGAGATTAGGGCCTTGATTTTAATGAAGAATTTCTGCATGTGTACATAAGGAGACTGTTTACTCAGGCAACTTCAAGATTTTAGTATTGAGTATAACGTTCGACATTTTAACATTTCTTGGGCATCAGGTAATTCTTGATGTGTTTCTATCCGCTAGATAACAAATGAGCCTTTTCAACAATCACAGAGCAGTCATTAATACCAACATCTTGCTCAATATTATGGCAAATCAGTTACTAGTAACTGCTCTATGACTTCCCTCATCCTCCAAAAAAAATACTAACAGCGCATCAAAACAGATTTTAAGAAATACATGTGCTACAGTGCCACCTTTTTCTATGTCATGTTTTACTTTATACTGTAAGATATAAAACACATCTATATAATATGACCAAACATAATTCTCCCCTGAAATTCCCTAATTGTACATTTTTTTACAAAATAATTAAAATTGGATTTGTCACACCAACAAAACGATGCCATCATTATACCTCCCATTCCACATCAACTCCTTACAAACGCACTGATTTCTACACTAATCATTTGCTAAGCCGTAACAACTACTGTACCCATGTAGCACAAGGGCATCTCCCACCCACTCTGCATGCTGGCCAATCCACACAAGCTTAAAAAGGCCCACAGAAGTCAAAGCTCTGTCCTGTCACTAGTGGCAAACCGGAGCTGCAATGTGATAAAAGCAGCCATGTGGCTACGATATAACCAGGGAGCCTGGGATTGAGCATGTGGTCCTGTCGGAGCCTTCCCATATACCCACAGCAATGATGTGCTCAGGAGCACTAACACCATTTAGCCTCTCACAACTTGGATCTACCTATTTAGATGAAAACATTCCTATTCTTCCACTCTTTTTAGCACCCCTTTATTCAAATTGTTGGTTCTGATGCAAACATTCTCCTTCATCCCACAACTGGGACAACTGAACCCAAATTTTTGCTAGAGAAACTGGCTACCCTATCATGAGAAACAGTTACTAAGGCTCTAGAGCTGTTCTGCGAAACTGTGAGCCTAAAGCAGCAAGATTTTATGGAATATTATGGAGGTAAATTGCTAAGCACTATGCAGTTTGAGTTGAAAACTCCAAACAGAGTGTAAGTATTAGTCACCTTTGATTATGAATACTAAAGATTAATTATAATTAATTTTATTACCCTTGTTCAGGTGATGAGCAGGTAACTTGCTCTGCAAGAGGTCCCCTTAAGGTACAGCACATGAAGTAAAAGCACACAAACAAAAACAAAACCAAGCTCATTCAGAACATGTCCATAAACACCCCATTGATACTGACAGTAAAACAGAATTAAAAACCTAGGGAGAGAACAGGTTAAACTAAAAACACTCCTCCCGCCCAATGCTTCTAAAAGCAGTGTTTGTATATTCTGATACATTCACACAGAAGTTCAGATCACATGGCCTGAGGAGGTAAAAGCTATTCTATCACTGACATGCAGGGTAAATTAACTTGCTAATTCGCTTTCTAATGCACGGTTCACTGAGCATACAATTACATAAAAAAGGAAAATAAAAACTCATGCAGTCAAGCATATTAAATTTGTATGAGTTGAAACATTATACAGAGCTTTTTATAAAAATTCTGATACATACGTATACTTTTTTGTAAACCCAACCACATCATCCACTTTTAAATCAGTCACATGCACAGTAGTGAGCATATGCCATCCTTCTCTAGCACTGCCAGACAAAAGCTACATCGCCAAAAATAGCCACAGAGTGTGCTAGAGTTGCTGCAGAATGCCCTAGATACATTTAGGCCATAAAGATTGAGCAGCAGTAATGCAAGGAAAGGTTAGGCAGTAAGGTTCATAACAGGCCAGGGCTGAAAACAGGGAGGAAGATGAATTTCCATCCTTGAAGCTGATTTTTAATAAATGTTATTTTAGCTCAGTTTAAAAGAGAGAGTAAGTTGTTTCCATGCAGAGCAGGAATGCATGTGCATATACATAAATCATCACAGGAAGAATGCATTAAAATGCTTGGTAGAGGCTTTCTATGAAAAGGCCAGCTAAAGAAAAAGGCGCTCTTTTTTGTTGTTTTAAGAAAAGAAATATATAGAATTGACTGTACAAGGGTACCATCCCAGGCTCCAGTAGATGTTCCCCTTTTCATTTTCTGAATTGTCTTTAAATATGATTTCTTCCTATTCCTCTTTTTCTGAAAATATGAAAATCTAATAGTTGGACTTTTTTCTAGATAATCTAAACTCCTGTAAGCTGGAAGAGCTAAACAAGTAAAGAGCAGCACGCTAAGCGTTTAGGTCACAATTTATACAACACCAAGCCTGCTGGCAACAAACGGGGTCTCCCTGTCTGTCTCAAAGGAGAAAAAGGACCTTAGCTCAGGAGTTAGCAGGGCTCATTGAGAGTGCGTTAAACTGTATTTGAAGTGGGACACGGACACAGCCAGGCTCAACAGAGATAAGGTGTGGGAAAGGGAGGACTATAGCAACCACCTTAGTAGCAAAAGGAGGCTTAAGAGGGAATACCTCGAGCAAGCGCAAGCAAACAAAGACATAATCACAAGACAGGACTGTGGGGCATCCCTTTGCATCCCCACTGGGATATTGACACAATTAAATACTTTCATCAAGTGGCTGTACACCAGTATGGGGAACAAACAGGATGAACTAGAGATCTGTGTGCAGTCACAGGGCTTTGACCTCACTGCAATTATCGAGATGTAACGGGATAACTCACATGACTGGAATTTTGTCATGAAGGGCTACGCACTGCTCAGGAGAGACAGACCAACAAGACACAGCAGTGGAGTTGCCCTTTATGTGAGGCAACACTAGGTATGTACTGAATTCTGTCTTAGGGTGGATGATGAGCAAGTGGAGAGCTTATGGGTTAGGATAAAAGGGCAAACTAGTAAGGGTGACATCCTTGTAGGTGTTTTCTACAGGCTGCCTGACCGGGAGGTGGAAGCAGATGAGGCCTTCTACAGGCTGCTAAAAGTAGCCTCACAGGCATTGGTTCTTGTGGGGGACTTTAACTACCCTGTCATCTGCTAGAGAAGCTACACAGCGAAGCATAGAGTAACAGTCCAGGAGCTTCCTGGAAAGCATTGACAACAACTTCCTGTCAAAGGTAGTGGAGGATCCCACAAGGAACGGTGTGCTGCTTGGCCTTATACTAATAAATGGGGAAGGCCTTTTTGTAGATGTGAAGGTTGGAGACAATCTTGGCTGCAGTGACCATGAGATTGTGGAGGTCAGTATTGGGCAAGGAGGAAGCAGGGCAGCAAGTAAGATTACAACCATGGACTTCAAGAGGCTAACCTTAGCCTCTTCAGCTATCTTCTTTGAAGAATTCCATCGGAAATGGTCCTGCAGGGAAGAGGATCCAAGATCACTTCCACCAGGCTCAAGAATGACACAATTCAATGAGTAAGAAATCATGCCAATGGGGGCAAGAGACCCATATGGATGAATAAAGAACCGTCATTACACAAGGGCAAGTAGGTGTGATCAGAGGGTCATCTTCATAAACTTCAGTCATTTCATTTCAACACATTTTTGGTGAGCTGTGACAATGACAACCATATGTTTCTCAGTCAAATACTGAGTGTGACAAGAGCTAATCTCTGCAGTGAACGAGACAGTGTTCTGTCTTTCTAATCCTATCCTCCAAGTTACCTCTGAGGAGGAAAGCTCAGTCTCAGTGAAGAGATCATTGCCTATATCAACTGACCGAGACAAAATGGATTTTCCCAGATTAGCAGAGGATTGCCCTACACTGGCAGGCAAGGCTTCACCTTTAGGTAGATGAGCAGTAGGAAGGCAAGATGCATCTCTACTCATACCCTGCACCCTAACTGACTTGACTGTCCAGGTGGGCCTTGTTACATCGCCTGTGAACCACCTATTGCTCTTCCTTTATGCCTATAAATGTCTCCATAATAAATTAGCCCATCAGTTATTTATCATACAGGTACAGATTTATTCAATTTTTTTTCTATTCTTTACCTGTCAAAACAAAATAAGGATTTTTTTAATTGCTTTCTTTCTGGTAGACAGGAAGCAATCACATTTGTGGGGCTGAAGAGTCTCCTGGAAGACATGCTTCCACTGCAGATTCAGTGTCCTCATGAAATTATTTCCAGTACATTAACAGAAAAAGCTTCTGCAGATTTGAACAAGCAGTCACTTCCTTCCTCCCCAGCAGTAATAATACAACCTAATTATTTTTTTCTGCAGAAGCCAATATTAACTGTGGCATGAGAATGAGCAGAAGTCAGGGCTCCTTCACTGTTCTGTTGGCTTTGCTCCTGGCCCACTGTGTGAGCTCTGTCCTTCCAATTGCACACATAAGGCTAGTATATAAACTCTAGAGCTAGTATAAAAACATCAAAGAGAACAATTTAACAAAAGCATTTGTACTGAAAGCAGATCTCATGAGGGAGAAAACACTCCCCCAACTCCAAAAAGCATTTGCTGAAAACAGCTAAGTGTGATAGCTTAAGACCAAGAACAATATAAAGATCCCCTCTGCCCTTTTGAAAGTTCAGTCACTTCCATGCAGGGCCTGAAACAACCTGTGTAAGGCAAACTATAGGCAGAAAGAGAGGACAGGGCAGGTAACTGGCTGGCAGCTGGCAGACACCAGAAGTGCTCTGCAGTTCCCATTCCAGGAAGAGGAAAGAAATACACATCTCTCTTCAAGTCGTCATGAGCCATTTGTCAGGAACAAGGCCTGTACATGACCCAGGTAGTCCACCAAGACATTTCATGAGATGCTGAAGAAAGCCCTCTTTCTGCCCAACAACATGATCGAAAACGTGCAGAATCATTTTTATTTTTAACCCATAACTAATTACACATTTGATTACACAGTTTAAGGAAAGAAACTTTCTTCAACTATGTTGTTATGACCCTTAGGATACTGATTTTGTTTCAAGTATTTCCAAGTGTAGTTTATATCACTGTACACATTTGGACTTCAGTTAGGCCTATATCCACAGAGTTCTTTTTTTTCTTTTTTAAATCAGCTAATTTGATTAATAATATGGTTATGAGGTAATTTACTTGAGTGTGAGATTTAGTTCCCTTGTACACAGTGTCCTAGAAGAGGAGAGAACTTAAGAGTTATTCCACACATTTATGTACCTAAGAAATGATGTGTGATACATTCTTCAGTAGGAGGCTGTCAGGAGAGTTATGGCTTCCACTGTTGAGCAAAAATAGGCAAGTTTCAGTCACAAGAAGTTAGCATTAGGCAGCAGTGTACATAGGCTTCCATAATAACAAAACAGGGGTAGAATCCAGAAGCCTGAAGTGCCATAATCTGCAGTTAAGTAGTGTCAAAAAAGGAAAGTTTTTATGTTTATTGACATAATTTTGGAGCTCCGACAAATGCAGTCTATAGCAGCTGAAGTTGGTTTCCCTAGGATTTTATAACTGGAAAGCCATGGGAACTTCAGCTAACAGTTCTAGTGTAGATCACTGTCCTTAGGAAGTGCACTCCTTTTCCAAAATAATGTTTTAGTGTAGTGTCAAAGTGCTAAACATGTAACTGCTGTACAATATCCAAGGTATGCAGGTGCCCTTTAGAAACAACATCCATTCACTTTTGTTATAAGCACATTTGTATTTAGAAGTGACTACACACCTACACATCTTTTCTGTGAGAATGTCCAGGAATTGCAACTTTGCATGCTGGTACACCTTTTCTCCTAGATATGTTTCCCCTTCTCCTAGCAAACAAAATGCTGTGGAAAGAACAGTCTCTACTGCATTTAGTTAAGCTGTACGTTTGGCAACTCTTTGAAGAAACAGCTCAGGATGAAGGAATTTGGTGAACAGATTTAGAAACCAGAGCCACACTATCAAACATAGCAATTACTGAACAGTGAATAGAGCCTGAACAACCATGTAGTAGTTAAGTATGTGATTCAGTGGCAGAGTAGGTAGCCTCATTACTCCCCAAAGTATTATTTGAGGCAGTTCCTAAGCAGCAGCCAAATCCTAGTCTTAAAGCAAGAGCCTCATTAGCACATGTTAAATTACTTGCCAAAAAAAACCCCAAACCAAAAGCAAACCCCAAAAAACAAACCCAAACCCAAAAAAGAAACAAACAAAATGAAGAAACTCAAAAACAACTTCCCCCACCCCCAATCAAAACCCACAAAAAAAATCCCACCCCAAAAACCCGAAAAGAGACTCTCAAGGTAGCCAGTAACTTCCGGGACCAGTTCACTGTTAAGTAACGCACACTTCAGAGACCACACATGAAAGAAACTAATGTACCACTTTACTTTTTTTGTGATACTCTCTCTGAGGGACAGGCTAACTGTATCAGTACAGTCGCTTCTAGCTTTTGTGTTGGAAAGTGCTGACTTTATACATACTGGATGACATCCACAATCCATCATTTTATCACTTCTGTCTCCCTCCCTCTCTGCATCATGATGCATCGCTTGCAATAAAATAAATGCAGTACAGTTGAATCCAGTGCCAGGTCCGCACAGCATAAGCGGTGCAGCAAATTGATGGTATGGATGCAAAACAATCTGGACATTTACTGCCAATAGCATAAGAACAAACCCAAGGAATCTGGACCCAGTCCAGCATAGCATCTCTGCAGTTCTCGTAAATGCTGGTTTGATCTTTGGGAAACGCTGAAGCACGAGTCAGATGAGCTAGTGGCACACAAATAGACACTACTCCAAGTAAGCAGACAGTGCAAGCTTCTGGGAAGCTCAAGCAAACATTTCAATAAAGCAACATGAAGTGTGAAAAAAACCAAGATTTCAGGAACAAAAATTAGAATTAAAGTAGAAATAACTCTTCTTCATTAACGCCTCTCTTCCCTGTGCCAGACACTCTTGACCTATCTTCCCATCAAATCCTATGGAGCCCTATTCATGAGTAGCAGGCTGGGTACTTCAGGACTGAAGCCCTTTGTTTTTCCATACAAGTAATACCAGGCTGTGCTGGAGCAGCATTGCCTGCAGTCCTGCCAGCATGCTTCAGCCTTGACTGAGGGGACGGATGATTCAAACCATTTTACAAGTGTCCTGAACTATACTCTCTTTCTGCAAGCTGCCTAACGGTCTACTAATTCCCCACTCGCCAAGAAAAGGTTTTTAAAAAGTAATTACTCCACTGCAAAATTATAAAACTTTTTATAGTTAGATTTTGAGACATGACTGAATGTGACAGCAGGATGCACAGGCACACTATTAATTCAAAAGATAAACAGATCTGGGATTCAAAGGCCGATGAGAAACTTGCACCAATTTTTTCAAGGCAGCTTGAGGTACTATAGCTATACCTGTCCTTGGAAGCTTCCTCATTCTTTGAAATCAATTTGAAATCAATCTTTCCAGCAAGAATTAGACACTAATTGTTGACATGGAAAATGTGGTTCAGCTCAATAAAGCCAGAGATCCAGACAGGGCAGTAAGTGCTTTCAATCCACTACCAAGAGAAAAAGGTAGGTGTTCTGAGCCTGATCAGAGTCACTACTTTTTCAATTTCCTTTGCTGCAGAAGAATTACAACAAGGACAAAGTTGTCCCAGCCTTTTTAATGGTATTGCACAAGTCTAAGCATGCATCTTCTTGCCAGACATCTTTAACAATCACCACACATAGCACCTCTTCTTAGGACAAACTCAGCTCTGCACTACCCACGAGTTACAACTACTTAGGACACAATTACAGTTGTGTAAAACATTTGCAGCTCTGGAAAGAGTAAACTATTCAGTTGCAACTATCCCATACAATACTTTAAATACTTCAAGGTCAGTAAGCCTTATTTTTAGCTCATACACTTTTGTAATTCTTAGTTTCAACTTCTATTTGGAGAGGGCTTCATTAAGAGACCTTTGAAAGAGGCTTTAAAAACTATGAGAAACGAGCACGCATGAAGTCAGGCTTTTTAGTGCTGACAAACAGAAGTATTTAAATTCTTTAATAGGTGGGCTCCAACTGATATACCATAGGACATCTTTGCAGTTGTGACAGCTGATTAGAAAATTCAGTGTCCATGTACTTGTAGAATATACTACAATAGCAATAGCCTAGCAGGGTTTTTCCCCCACTCCCTCAGAAGGAAAGCACTTAAAAGAGCAAGAAGAGGATCTAGAACCACTGTCTGCAAGCTTCGTGATTCATTCAACTAAAGCTTGTGATGCAATCAATAGTGTTCCCATGCTCCAGCTGGCATTAATAATCTGCCTATGTCTTTATTTGTTTAAAGATTTGGGGGGAAAAAAATGGCACCTCATGTTCCCCATAGATACGTGTTCCTACTTTTGTTTACCTGGGGGTACTCAGCAAACCATTCTGGCAGGCACATCAGCACACACAGCTTTTAGCTCTACGGGCACATGAAGGGCAGGGCTCAGTGCACCACATGCTATGCAAGCGGCCCATTAAAACAGCCCTGCTCTGCAAGCAGTAGTGTCTGAGCAGCTCTGACCAGCTACAACCCATGCTAGCCCAGCCCAACCAGGTCACAGAGTACAGCACCAGGAAACAGCAGAAAAGGCACAACTGCCAATTAACATAAGCCTCAACGCTTCACTTACTCAGCAGCGAGTTGTATTCAACACAAATTAGCTACTCTTTCAGTACAAAGTCCCAATTAATCTTGAAGGCATGCAGGACACCAACAGACCTCTGATTTTCCTGATTTTATTTTTCTCCCTTTAAACACTAAAGCATAAAACATAATCCAGCATTGCACTACTCTACAGCAGCAAAAAATAAAGGGATTTGGAACGTGGCTTTAGCATTTATAATTGCACAGCAGTGTGTTATATAACAGGAAAGCCAGATCTCATTGGATTTTCCCATTTAAAGGTCCCAGAGTGCAATAGAGAGCAAAGGTTTAAGCATATGCACACAGTGATTTCACAACATCTTTTAATACTGGCAAGTAGCAAAGTCTTCTCCAAAGTGTACAGGCAAAACATGTTGTTAAAAAAAAAAAGTGATATATACCTCAAAAGTACATTATACCGCATATTAAATCCTTTTGGAGTATGAATTAGAACAGCATTAAGTATACAGAACATTCAAGCAAAAGGTCAATCAAGTTAAGTTTGATAAAAGAAAGGGAGAAAAGCCTGTGCAGAGAATGGGAAGTAGGTGCACTGTTGCTCAGTCACAAGTAATTAGAGCCTCTTTGGCTGGCTGTTTTTCCACAGAATAATATTCAATAATCCCTACACAGCATGAAGTATTTGAGTCAGATGGGAAAGCTCTCATTATAATCACTATTGTTGAGATGTTCTGGAAAAACAAGTTCCCCCTCCCCAGAGAGGGAAACAGATACTGTGCTTGTAAATGTTACTAGACATGGTATTTTTTCTGTAAGTCACAAGAATTTTCATGTGAAAAGGCAGTCTTTGCAACACACATCTCAGAATGACTGTTCATCAATAACTGGTTTTCCAATAGCCAGTCTCAGAAGACACTTGCTTTAAAACTAAAAAACAAGCCTTCCTCAACTGAAGAGCATGCCTCTGTATTTATAAATACATGGTCATGCCTTCTGGAGAGAATCTTTTTATGAGGGCATGTAGTGACAAGACCAGGGGGAATTAGCTTCAAACTGAAGGAGGGTAGGTTTAGATTAGATGTTTGGAGGAAATTGCTCACTGTGAGGGTGCTGAGGCACTGGAACAGGCTGCTCAGAGAAGTTGTGGGCATCCCATCCCTGGAATTGTTCAAGGCCACGCTGGATGGGCCCTGAGAACCTGCTCTAGTGAGTGGCATCTCTGACCACAGCAGGGGGGTTGAAACTATATGATCTTTAAGGTCCCTTCCAACCGAAGCCATTCTATGATTCTCTTGACTTTCGTGAGTCTCTCTCACTCCCAGCCTCCTATCTTGGTGTCCTTTCACACCACATCAGTCTACCAAAGAGAGCTCAGGGTGGATATTCTTTGAAAGGAATTGGTTGAGAAAGAGGAAGGTAAGTGTTTTAGAAAAGAGCAGATGTCTCCCCTTTCTCCCAGACACACATTAGAATAGGTTCTGTAACCACGGAGAAAAATTCAAAATCTTACTTTGAATTATAGCTGTTGGATCCTGCTTACTCCACAGAACATCTCATTTATTAGTATGCAGTAATTGTACCAACTCACTCTTTTGTAAGAAATTTCTTGGCTCATTTTAAGAACTGATAAAACAGATGTTTTATCTAACATTACAAACACAAAAGTGAGCCCTCTCATCAAGTTGCTGCCTATCTTGTTTCTTTCTAAGCTATGTTAGCTCACATCATTTCAAGAGCAGAGGTCTGCTTATGTGTCTCACTGGATGCAGTGTTTCAAACCACACCCCCAGGAGCCACAAAGAGAGCAAAACACAAGAGTGAATGGTAAGCAGGAGGGTAACCTCTCTCCCTAACAGAGACTCCTTTCTGAAAGCTTCTGGGAACTTACCAGTGGTGTTTACAAACCCATATTGCTGTTTCCCCTACTTAAAAAGCAAAGCAAAGCAAAGCAAAATAAAACCAACCACCCTGTCACCCCTCAAAACAAAAAAACCCAAAAAACCCAAACCCAACAAAAAACCAACAACAACCCCCCCCCACCCTGCCCAAAACAAAAAATGCCAATCAGATCTTAAAGTACCTCTGCTCAAAAACTCCACTGAAAGCTGGCTTGCAGACTTTCACACCAGTAAACCTTCTTGCCTTGATTTATAGGGAAAAAAAAAAAAAAGCTACAGGCTCACCATCTGGGACTAGATTAGTGATAAGAGTTTGCTACTGGCAATTATCTTGATATTTTTAAAAAGACATCCTAGAAGAAGTTTAAGAAAACTGTAAAATCAAAGTCTGGAGTATCAAGAGAAGGACCATAACAGCAGCACTTCCTTAAAGAAAGTGTAAGCTAAATCTTCACTGAGATTAGTTAAGAGTTCCCTTAAAGGAAGCAGCTAGTAGCAGCAAAACAGACTGAACTCCTGTTTACAGACAAGCAGTAGCAGGGCCTGTTTGCAGAGCTAAGATGAACATAAATCACCTCTACAAACCTTGGGGTCAGGAGCCTATTCAGAACTCCAAAACATCGTAATCATGGAGATGCTGTCATCACTTCTCAGGAAGGGAAGAATCAAACCATCATACTGTCATCTTAAATATTTCAGTCTAGGAATATTGCTTATTATGCAGATGCCACAAACAGGACGGAAACTAAACAAAATCCTAACAGAAAACAGAGGCATCTATAAGCATCACCGTGGTGTGAGCAGCACAACCTGCACTGTATGGCTTTCCTATAATCTGCATCAGTTATTGACTATGAAGATTTAAGTTAAATACACTGTAGTGAAAAGCCAGGATACTCTGCATACAGCCTTCAGTGACACTGAGCATCTGAGAGACAGTATACAGCAGCAATCTGGGTAACTCACAGGGATGGTGAGGCTCACAGAAACTCCCTGGACACAAACTATGACAGTTGTGTTTCTTAAACTTGAGAATAGCCTGGTGAAGAAAAATACTGGCACAAAAGTATATAAATACATTATGGAATAATTCAGAAAAAGCAGATTGGAAGTGTAAGAACATACCAAAACACTGATAACCCAGGCACAACAAGCACAAACTGCTTGGTCTGCAGCCTGGTTTTAATGCCAATACCTCACTCAGCAGCTGGTTGTTGCCGTCCTTTTCTGGTTTACAGATGGCAACTGCCATCTGCTTTTTTCTTTACCTCTTATTTTGCAGTTCAAACTGCAAGTAAACACACCACTAACAAAGTTAAATGGCTAGAGAAGATTGCATTTTTAAAAAACCAACAAGACAAAATCTACTTTTTCCTTCCTTTGCTGCAGGGAATAAGAGTGAGGTAAACATGTTTTCATTTTTCTAGTGAGAGGGAATGCACATGAAATGTGAAAGTAGCATTGTCTAGAATTTGTATGGACTGCATGTCCAAGATGGGGTATGCATTCCTCAATGAATGCACTGTTACAGTTAAGACGGAATGACAGGCAAGAAGATTCATCAGTTTGTTTTCCATCACACTGCCACTGCTGCACTCAGAAGTATAAACCAAACTCCACTGTGCAAAGTCTACTGGCATGATACCTCTGTGTCTTCAAAAACAGCTCAGACATGCATGATGTGATTCGTATGTCTTAGCATACAAGCCAAAATTTAATACTGTGATTTTCATCAGTGCATTTAGTCAGCAGGCAGGCAACGACGAAACTGACTTCGAAAAAAACCAAAAAAACAAAGTTAGAACTAGCTGTGTAAAAGAATGACTTCTCCTGTCAAGGGCGGGTAACTGGATAAACCTGCCTTTCCAAGGTTTCTGAAAAGCTTTCTGAAGCAGAATTGAGAAACAAGATAGCTTTGTACACTAAGATACAACAGTATGAATCAAGTTCTGTCAGCAGTTCTGTAATAAGCCTTGCCTATGCAGGAGTTTAAAATGAAGGTGAAAAATATCTGGAATTCAAGAATGAAAAAAAAACCAAGCCACTTCAGCAGAGTGAACAATACGGTTTAGGGTATTACAAGATTTTAGGTCCAGGATCTTTCATTGGACTTTCAACTAGTCAGACTGCCTCTGCCTAAAACATCAGCACTACAATCATATTTCCAGCAATTAAATCAGAACTCAGGCATCCTGCAGAAAAGTTAATTTTGAAAGTGTTACTTCCTCACTCCTTTTCCTTATTGTCTCCCAGCAGAAAGACAATCTTCTTAATGTTTTCTGTGTCATCCACTATCCTCAGATCTCAGATCCTCAGATCTTTCAGTTCTTGATACAGAAAGAGAGCACTTTTTCAGCACAGCATACCATGCAATAGGAGGTGGCTATGGCACTAGCTTGCAGCAAAGCTCCTCTGAATACAAAACTCCACCAGCTGGAGTATTTCCTGGCTGCAGGGGTCTGTAGTGGCACCAGCCTCGTTCCATAACCCTCCACTGCTAAACAAAAAGACAGCAGCAAATCACAGAAGACATCTGTGAGCAGTTGTGCCTGGAATGCCAGACTGTGGAAGGACAGTTGGTCCCACATCAGCTTCAGATGCAAGAGGAAGACCCAGAAGAGCGCTGACTGCAAAAATAAATAAACAAATAAACAAACAAACAAACCTACCTCCATGTGAAGGACTAGGCCAATTAGTAGGCACAACTGGAGGTTCAGACTGTAGTGGTATTAAACAAGAGAAATAAAGACTGATCAGGTGGCCAGCAACCAAACTACAAATTCTGCCTATAAGTACATCAAGTCCCTTCTGGGATCTCCAGTACCCTGACCATTTCTCCTGGGCTGTTGAGGTTTTTCGGTAACTCAGAACAGGAGGCAAAGAGTCAATTTGCCTAGGAGTTGATTGTAAATCTAGTCTCCAACACACACTGTTGAAGACCACTTACTGAGATGAGGGACCAGTTGTGAATCCGCAAGTATGACTTCTAACAGGAAACCCCTGCTTTCCCTGAAGCCAGCAGTATAGACACTAGCTCCAGAAAAGAAAGAGTGCTTCAGTTAACAGAATTTTTATTCCTAAGTGACAGGCATCATCTGGAAGATTTCTGTGATTTGGAATCTCTGCTCCTTCCACATTTTACAGTCTCAGCAGATACCTGTGCTTGATTTGCTCCAACTTGTAATTCCAAACGAAAGTTTCCTCTTGTTGACAACTGCACAGATAAACTCTATAAATTAGACATAAACTAAAATCCGAAGAACTAGAGCTAGTCCTTGAGAAAAACTGTGTTTCCTCTTCAGATCTGAAGAGCTTCAACAGATCTGACACAACTAGATGATGATCTATTTGCCCAGAATTAATAAAAGGAAACAAAAACTTCAACGGACTTTAAACAGAGAATCTTGTGCTGTTGAAGCTACAGAAGGCACTATTCTAATTCAAAACAACTCAAGAGTTCCCCAGCACAAACACACACAGAGTACAGCTACAGGTCTGTGTCAGTGCTGACAGAGCAGTACAGCTTTCCACTTGTACAGCCTGCCCCAAACCTCTTGTCTTCTCCACGAGTACAGGGGCACAACTTCTACTCTCTGGAGAAACCTGCATCCAGGTTAGGCTGCAGTGACCTGCCTACTGCAAGGTTGTTTATTCTAGCCATTATCAGCAGGTTAATCATTTAAAGAGAAAGTGAAGCTAACATTCAAGTGCTTCTCTCCTGAAACTGCTAGCATAAAAAGAGAATTTATGCAATCTGCATGCTATCCCTAGTCATTCCTACCTCAGACTAAGCAGTTATGCTCCATCTATACATACAGATCACTAAGATGGGGTTTGGGACAATGTGCTTATTCAATGGCTGTCACAGTCAAACCTATAAATTAATGAGTGTTCTATGTAAAATTTGGTACATGTGATTCCACTCCACTGAAAAAGGAAAGTATTTTACTTCAAGCAACAAGAAAGTCCATGTTTTAGAATACCCCCTAATTTAATTTCTAATGTTTCATTTGCATTTTTATTTGCTTATCAAACATTGCCCCATAGCTTCCTTCACCTTCATTGTACAGATTTGACCCACAGATACCAGTGTCTACTCATACCATGCTTCAATTCAGTGCAGCTAAAACTTACATGTATGAGTTTCAAGTAGTGCTTGGCTGCAAAATCAGTGCACTATGAGATGCATTTTCAGTGAGTGAAGGCAGTTCATTAAAATAAAGCAAATTGCATCAATCATTGTGGCATTTGTTCTTCTGGCACATTATTGTTATGGCCTAAGGTTGGGTAGACTAGATTAAATAATACCTTAGCGTGTCTCACAAAACAGACAAAAAACCCCACAACCACAAATCACTTCTGAGGAGACTTCTGGTAATAATACAAGACTCTTTTGAGATACTTTCATTTAGAACTCTCAATTCTCACATACCAGAAAATCAAGATCTCCGGTTGTAAAGTACAGACTGAATTTAAGGAAGCAAGAAAAAAATCAAAAAGGCACAAAAATTACTCTGTAGGTAGATGAGTAAGCAAAGAATGTACATACGTGAGTTTGTGCAGGAAGAAAAATTATCTACTGACACTGATTGAGCTGTGTCCAATATTATGTAGAGCTCCATTGTCACTTGTTCATGGCCAGAAGCAATGCTCTAGGCCAGTGCTCATTGATTTCTCTGGAGTTCAATATGACAAGCAAAAGGTTTTCCCTTAAAAATAAAGCCAGACTTTCACATACCTGGCTACAAAGCCAATATAGGATACAGCAGTTTCTGCGCAAGCTTGCAAACAGCAGCATGAGTGCCAAGACTCTTAACAAAACCACAGTCACAAAAATATCAGGGGATCTAACTGAGACGTATTTCTTTTAAAACTACATGCTTAGCTATTGTCTCAATTTTCAACTGCAAAATAAAAACATAATACTACCCAGGCATGTGCAATGCAGTACAATAGGGCACAGAAGTCCATTTCTTCTTGCTCTCAACTTATTCCAAAGGTGTATGACTGTATAAACCCTTTCAAAGAGTGTTATTTGCGTATTTTCAGGAAAAAAAAGAATACAACAAGCCCTCAGAGAATTTAAAGATTCTTGGACAGGTCTACCACTTTCCAGGTTTCTCTCCCTCCCATAAGAAATAATCATAAACCTACATTCCCTCTGCATGTATTTTCCACACGGTTAGAACTGTATACCAAATTCAAGGTTTTTAAAGTCACAACTTTTACAGTGGTAATAGCAAATAAGGAAGAAACTCCGCTGCTTCCTATCAGTCTTTCATGAGTGGTGTTTCTTATACAAAACTTGAGAGTTATCCAAAATAAATTGAACTCCAGTCTTTTTGCAACTTCAACAAGCATTGTGTCCTACAAGTACAGTAGCCAAATACCACACCCTGTTCTCACAAGGACAGCTCTGCTGAACACTATGTTATCATTTACATCTTGGTTGAAATAAACCTGTTTACTTGAAAAAGGCACTTTGCAAAATTCAGTCTTTCCTTAAATGGGATTATCCCTCAGTTCACAAGCCAAGTTAAACTGAATTTGCTTTAACAAATATCTTAAACATTAAAGACTGCCAACATTGTACTTTTTTTGACTTTTGCCATCAACTTACTCAATGTCAAGTACGCTCCCTGAGCACATGAATAGACCACAGCCTGTTTCCCCCCCCCAAAAAAAAAAATCGGCAACAAAATATCTGAACACTATCCTCCAGAATCAGCAGTGGAAGCCTCTTCTCATAAAGCTGACCTAGAAGTGTAAGATGATTCTTACCCAACATAGATAAGCGCTGTCAGTAATCCCAGAACACACTTTGATGAACAGACTGTGTTACAACACAGGCCAAGTCCTCAGACCTGGGACTTTCACTTTGAAAGCCAGAGGGACTGAACAAATCAGATTTGCTCCACTGGTCTGCAGATTTATTCCCTGCTATCCCCCAGACTTTCAGCATAGTCTCTTTGCTGTACTGCTAGTAAATTACTTCATATTAGGATCTCTTTGTGTCATTATTACAAATGAGATGTTTCCTGCTACCTGACACCTACAGCTATGAATGGGGCAACTCTACAAATGAGACAGCTTCGCAGTAGTTTCCTGAAAAAAAACACAGCTTCCTTCTGTACTCCAGCAGCTGCAAAGTAGGCAATGAATACAGGGCTTTTCTAGAAATGTACCTTCCAGATACTTTGAGAGTTGTTTTTAAACAAATGTCCAGAAAAATCACAGATACTTTTAGACCCCTCTTCTTCTGGCCTTGGCTAGCAGAGAGGAAGTGGAGAGATACACTAGAAGAGCTCACTGGAAGGTGCAGGATGACAAATCACATTGCCCAGGTTCTCAGCCCTGCCCCTTTACACAACCAGCACTCAATGAGAATTGGTACCTTTCCTTCCTTCCACTGACTCTTTCCCTTCACTTTGCCTCAAATGCAGATGGGCAAGATAAGGCTACCAACTGTCACAAAAACCTGCAGTACTTGATTTTGGTGAGCCAGTTCATCAGCCTTTGACAATTGCTCACTGTTCTGCCCCAAACAAACTAGAGGTCAGCCTACTGACTAGTAGATGCCAGCATCAAGAGGCACCACTGAGAGAACCACCATCCCAGGCAGTTTTGCTGGTTTAAAGTGTGGTGAAAGCCAGAGACCAAGCTGTCATTCTGGATCCCGCCTGAAGCACAGACTCTGCAGCGTGGGATAAAATTACACTTCCACACCCCATGCAATACCTGTTTTGTAAGTATCCAGTTTCAGTTTCCAGGCCTATCAGTTTAATGCCCTTGAAGACGCCAAGTTCTCTTTTCTTACAGGTATCTTATGCTTGCATTTGGGTATAGACACACAGCAACAAACCAACTGAACTAAAAGTTGGAAAATCTGAGTTCAAAAAGAAATATATATTTCCCTAATAGGTGCAGAACATGGAGACTAAGCACATAAACAGTCACGTTAGAAGAAATCTCCCTCAAGTCTTTGGAGGAATAAACCTTACATCTGAAATGAGCAATACACACGAGCATGACCATCCGTGCAATAGTGGCAAAACTTGCTGGTGATCACTGACATCACTGTCATTCACCAAAAGACTGAAAAAAGCACTTCTCTTGTTTTCAAGATGACAAAGAATCAGTGTTACTGTTCAGAAAACTAAGGCATAAATTCTAGCTTTGTATTGGTAATACTCACTCAGCAGATTAGAGGTACACTCCCTTGATCAGTTTTAAACAAAACAGGAAGGTGAAGGATTCCATTGCTAAGTTAGTTCAGACTTTTCATTGATTTGTCATAAATGTCATAACTATTTCAGTTATTAAGTATTCAAATCCATAATCCAGAAGCATGAGTATTACTTTTCTAGCCTCTTCAAAGGACAGTTTTAGAAACACATTATCAACAATCTGAGAAGGTCTTTCTTCTAAGAGGAAGGAGAGGAGGCATCACCTAAAAATTTCATAGAATTGCATTTACTACATCCAAGGTGCACAAAATGAACAGGCGTAGAGGAGGGAAATCATGAGGCAAATTGAATTGTTTGTGCCTGAATTCAAAGAATGGCTGAGGCTGAAGTTAACGCATAGAGGATGGATACCTGTAATTAAACACTAATTTACTCAGCCCTATCTTTGTGATCTACATATAGAACGACTTTCACACACTATGTTCAGTCACAGAAACAGTATTTGTTTTACAACATAAGCTTTGAGAAAATATTGAAGCTGTTAAGTGCATGGTTCTCTTCCTGTTTTGTCTGGTTTCTTTGTGGATACAGTTGCAGAACTGTTGGAAAGCTGGTAACTAAACCAAAAACCAATTCAAATGCAAAATAACCTTCTGTAAACCCACAGAAATTGTATTTGAAGAGTGCACTGTGTAGTAAAATACATTCCTGTATGTTATAAAGGGAAAGGAGAACAGAGACTGTTAATGAAGGTAAAAAGGGATATTCAAAGTAATTTTTATTTGCACTCTTCTAGTACACAACAACTGGATCTCAAGACCCTGCAACAGCAGGTGCCATACAGATAAATAACAAAAATGCAGGCCCTGTCCCAAAGACAAGGGGAGGAGAGGAAGTTAAAATATTTGGTGAAAAAGCAGTGAATACAATTCACATCAAAGGAAAGGAAGTATCAGGAATACATGGCTACAAAGATCACTGCAGGCTTTTAATATCTACAGACTGAAAAAAAAAAATCCTTAACATTGTCATTATTCGTTTGCAATGGAGGAACAAACTCACTGCCTACCAGACTCCTCCAGTTATAATACAGGCAGCCAAAACCAGGAAAAGAAATGGCCTATATCAAAATCAATTTACAGAAAACCTCACAAATGTCAGCCACTTTAAGATCCATATAAATATTTGATTGCCAGATGACAAAAGCAACTCTCATACAAAGTCTAATCAAGTCTTCATCTATTCTGAGAAGACCTGGACTATGAAAATATTGGTTATTTTAAATCTTGTGATGATATTCAAATACCCCTAATGGAGGAAGGAACTTCTGTATTACTTTGGAGTACCAGATCCATTAAAGGCGTCTTGGGTTTTAAACTGATGTATAAAGACAGGTCCAGCATGATAACAGAAACTGAAGATGAAGACAACATAAAGCCCACAAAGATGACACTGACTTAGAATGTGCTAGAGAAGAGGAAGGAAAAAAACCAAACCTCTCAGCAGCTGCAGGTGCTTGCTGCGTAAACAGGACAGGTAAAGAACTAAGAGCAAACACTGTAAAGTAGCAACAGAACAACAGACATTAAAGTCTCAAGAAAGCCTCACACAGGTCCATCACACAGTCAGAGCTGCACTGGAGTGACCTTACTTGGTATCAGGTAGGGAAAGCACCCCCCTGAGTACATGCATTCTCCATTACCAGGCACTCCAGCTCTAACCCACCTAATGACTGATAACACATTCAAATGTGCAAATGTAGTTATTTATCCACGTACATCGGTGTGTAAGTGGTGTTCTGTTCCAGAGACAGTATGAGCCATTTTAAGTATTTACGAAGAGGAAAGCAAATGAATATACTTCCAAAATATTTTGTACAGTTTCTTATATTATTTCTGCCTAGGAGCAGTCAAGGTAAGCCACTAAATTTTTATCTTATTAAAACCACATGCATTTGTTTTATTTGCTGTCTGTGGTCCCGTGCACATTCATCTACTTACATTTCACAGCAACAAGAGAAAATAAAGGAATAAACGAAAATCAAATCTCAGTTAAAAGAAGAGACACAAAGGATAAGCACATCTGTATAACTGCTGCAAGTAGAAAAGAGAAGCTAAGTCAATGAGAACTTTTACCCTGGGAAACTATCAGTGCCATTGAACAAACCCAGGAAAATTATTGATTTTTAGCTTTATGGACTGTTGACTCTGGAAGTCATCAGTGGGTGACAAAAGAAAGCAATATGCTTCTTAAAACATTAAAAACTCAATAACCTCACAATAGAGTTTGTATCTCCATTTTATATGGGTGTTTTCAAATATACAGAACAGCAGGTAACTATGTACACAAGACCCTGACACAACAGGCACATTAACAATGGCTAGCAATATATATTTTATCATGATGCTCAAATCCATTCTGAGGGGAAAAAAAAGTACAAGCTGCAAACTGAAAAAAAAATAATCTTGTACTCTGAATTTGTTTGTAAAAGCTATCAAGCTACCTTCTTCATTCAGGAAAAGAAATTAGCTGTAAATTATTCAGCTCTGATAAATACACATAGTATAAATTTGCCATTTAAATGCTTTCTAGCCTCTCCTGTTACATGGTAGAATGGTAACATACGAAATTTAAAACAGTCTCTTGAGGCTACAAACTAGCATTTGTTTTGTAAACAACTGATACAATTCATCCCCCTTCCCCAGTAAGACCACAAAAAGGAGCGTTCATATAAATAGAATCACTTGATCACAAAAAGAGAATAAAAATTCCGGTCACAATTGTAAGTTGCAGGATCCATGAGGGAAACAGTAATTAGATGATATAAGATAGACAGTAGCTGCACAGGCTTAACAGACCTGTTATAAATCAATGGCTATCAGGATCCCTCTGCCACCACCACTCACCTACGTTAAGCACCACAAATATTTTTCTTTAACAGTTACAATTTGTTAGTGTTTGTGTTTTCTCTTTTATTTGTTTTGTTGTCAGACTTACAAAAGTCAGCATATTTGAAGAATGTGTATTTTTCTATACTCCACCAAATGCTCACTGTCCCTCATGCACACAAATGGAAGTATAGCCAGTTTTACATTGTCTTTGGCAAAGCTATCTTCTAAAACAGGCTGGTATTGCATTCTGTACTCTCCAAGCCTACAATCACCTTATTTTTAATGGTTATTTACCCAGAGTGTGATCAGAAATCAAAATAAACACACAGAAATTCACAAATGTATTTCTGATGCAGCACCCTTATCCCTGCCAGAAGAAGTGGGGTTAATAACTAAAAGGTACTTTTTTCTTCATAGCCAAAGCAGCTGATTACATAACAAGCCGGGGGATTTAAATACAGACACCTATCATACATAGAGCTTTTGTGGGTGCCAACATGAATTGCCAAACTGCACCAGCCACTTACAGACTATCTGTAGCACACAGAAGAGCTAATAAAACGCTGTGCCTGCTGTGCAGCATATCCCACACACAGCCCTGATTGCACTGCAGAACTGCAACGTACCTTTCAGTCTTTTGGAATTCCCATTCTTTTGCAGCTCATCCTCTTCATCAATGGTGAATAAACCCGGGGGATTTGGCCTGGCACTTTTCTTCAGTCTCTCTTGTCGGAGGGCAGTAGTTGAACCAGGCATGTTGCTGTTGCCTCTTGCTTATTAAAAAAAAAGTAAGAAACTCCAGCCCCTGCTTAGCCACTAGCCGCAACACTGTCTGTTCATTTCAGCACTTGTAACAGATCCCCTATGGACAAGCAGTATGCAAACAGCTGACAAATACCAACATCCAGTCGGCGGCAAAAGGCTTGCAGTCTTTCCCCACCTTGAAGGAAAGCCCTAATTAAAGGCACATTGGTTTGGATGCTGCTCTTCTCCGTCTTAACTTGTTCAATCAGATCCCAGTCCACAGCTCCAGGTTCCTTGCTGCAGCACCTTCCTCCCTGCAACCCTCTTCCAGCTACAGCATGCTAAAATATTCAGCACGCAACACAAGAGGAGAAAATATGATACGCCGCTGTTAACAGTTGCCCTGACAACACTGACACATCCTAATCAAAGGGGGGTCTATGAGTGCTGTCTCCTCAGCTGCAGCAAGCCGGCCTTGGGAGCGCTGTCTCCTGCACGCTTGCAGAGAGCTGGAAGCACCTCGGCAGCAGGGGCTGCTCCTTCCTCCTCTCAGGGCGGCGGGAGAATGGAGCTGTGCTTGCACAAGCGGATGAGCACTGAGTGAAAAGAAGCCTGGAAGGCTCCAGGCATGAACCTGATTTTTGCTCAGCTGCTCTGTTTATTCATGTTTAGAAATTTTAGTCTAACCTAAACCAATGAGGATGAGTCCTCTTCCATATATGCATTTGTTGGGTGTCGTGTGTGCCACCGCCCCCCCTTAATCACTTTCCTATGCAGTACATACCTTTTGCATTAGGAATGCATACACCCACAATTACAGGCAGGTGTTGGAGCATTCTTTTCCACGTGTGAAAACTCCAAAATCAGAATTTCTAGTTTGTATGGACAACATAGGACAACAAAATCACTTTTGGAATGAATATTCTGTACCACACCATTAGTTTTACAGCACCAACCATTAAGATATACTTTGCAAAATGAGCAAACTCCAAACAGCCTAGGTGTTTTTATTTAATTGATTTCCCTCAGATGGTAGCATTCTGGATTTTCTTTAGCCATTTGTGATAAAGCACTTGCTCACAAGTTTTGCAATCTGCATGTTCCATCCTTCACAGCTCCAAATGCCACTATGCAACAATGCTGGATGTTTCACTTGAGAGACACCTTAATCTTCATCCACTTCCACCTCTCTAATTCAGTGTGTGCTCACCATTTCAAAACGCTGTCAAAGAAAAACTGCAAGCTAGAATCGCTGTATAATGTTAAAATTGCATGCTTTTTCCTCACTTCAGGGTTTTGTTTTTAAGAGAATCTTGATGTAACCTAATCAGCCACCACAAGATGGCACAGACGTTAGTCGACAAGTCTGTCAGTGGCTCACTGAAAACGTGAGGTGATACAGATGCACCGATCACCTCAACAACAAAGGTAACAATTCTGAAGGGTCAGAGTTTATGACAGTCAATATGGCATGTGTCACAGTGGCCTGGGATGCTCTTCATGGAGGAGTCCTGCATCATGCTCAGCTGGCAGGACAGCTTTGTTCTTACACATCTCAGGCTCATGAGCCAGGAACACAGTGGATGGAGAAGAACACAGCACCACCTGAAGGTTCATTTGCACTATTCTTCCTTCTTCTCCAGCACAGGCACTAAACACCCTAAACTAAACACACTAAACCAAAAGTCCCTTGCAGGAGGACACTATTTCTGAACCGAGCCCAGAACCCACCTCTAGTACGTATTTCGTCCTGGCTACATCCTGCCGCTTGGCTACACCTTGGACTCTCTGGGCATACACGGAAGCTGTATACAGTGACATTTGTCTACAGTTAGAGACGCTTTGTACTAAAGGGTGTGGACAAAAAAAAAAAAAAAGCTCTAACACAAGCTGTTCTTTAGCTCAGCAATTAGCCTTCTGGCGTTTATACAGGCTACTACTTTCTTCCATAAAGAGAAACAGCTTCATTTCTCAAACCCCATCCACCTAATGCCTCTGACAAATACTACATAACAGTACATGCATAGCCACAAAAAGAGGACAGTAGATAATACCATCAATGCTTTTCATATGTGCCAAGACTTGCCAACAGAACTAAAATAATAGAAAACATGACTTCTATGACAGCTTAGTTAAATATCACTCCACCTCATTTCACTGTTTTATTATGAAAGGATTCCTACCCTTTTAAATGTTATGTTTAATTACCTTTAATTGCTAATCACCTTAAATAGGCATTTTAAAATACATAAGTATGCAACACACAAAATTACACCTGACCAGAGGGGCTTCCCAGCTTACAGGTATGATGACTGTTTCAGCATCTCTATTTCCCTATTATCAACAGAGTCATGCAGAACAGCTACAAGACTGAGAATGACTTCCTTGGTCCTTGCAGGATCCCCTGCACCCATACGAGTGACTTGCTCTGAGTACAAAATGTAGTAATGACCAACTCTGATGTTTCAGAGACTGGTGAAGATGGATTTGAGCAATGACACACAGGCAACTGAGGTACATATTTCTTCCTGTTGACCTACTAATGCAGAGGTGACAGAGAAAAACTATCAACAGGACATTCAGCTTATGCAGTGAGATTTTATTTCAAGGCTCCTGTGGTTAAAAACTATGCCAGTCCACAACATGTTTCCAAATGCCTAATAAAATGCGACCTATTACAAATAAAAGACACCTATTATAATACAAAATACCATATAACTTTAGGTACTCGGGGTCTTTATTTTTGTGTGTGTGAAAAACTTTCCTAGTAACACTATTAAAACATGCATTAAAGGCACCAACACTGCATAAAACAGACTGTAGCCCCCTCCCCCCCACCAAATCCACTGGTTTAGGGCAGAAAAAGAAATTCCCAGGGTATTCTCAGCAGGAAAGCTTTGCTTATTTCAGCCTTGTCTCAGCTGCTTGGGAACTTCTATATGAAAACTCGGATGAAAGCAACGTTCCCTTGAGGGAACAAGGAGGTGCATAATTTAGTAACAAGGTTGTTAAATTCTTTAAAAAAATAAAACCCCAAAAGCAACAATTTGCTTACATAACCCCTATTATCGTTTTTTTTTCCCCTCTAACCATTAGTCGTACTTGTGTACTAATACAATCACAGCTGAGCTCTTACTGATGTGGTGAGACTCTCTCAAGAGATGGAATGAGAGCAACTGCTTATCTTGAGTGCAGTAGATAATTTTCAAGTTTTCCTTTTTACAACACCTACAAATTCAGGTTTGCAGATAAACCACTACACTTAAACATACTGACTTTCATCCACTGGATTTTATAAACATAATTACCTGCAAAAAACCATCATCTGATATGCAACAGTCTTAAACAGCATTTTGAACAAGGACTATTAGGACAATTATATCATGATGTGGGAAATGTAAATATTTATAACAACATGCTGAGTGATGTTTCTGCTTTACCATGAGGTATTAACACTTGATATCTCTACCTATGAAATGAAAAGCAAGCTGAAGTCAGTCATCATGACACCTACATACTATGGTTAATCTGATAATTTGCAATGGCTGAACTCTAGATTTTCAATCTTCTTTCATTGATAACACTGTTTCAGTCCCTGTAAACTATCCAAACAGTACATGAAAGGAAAGACTGGACATGGTATTTAGTGCCATGGTCATGTTTGGTCACAGGCTGGACTCAATCTCAGAGGTTCTTTACCAACCCAGTTGATTCTGTGATTTTGTGATTCATAGGGAGGAAGGAGGACAAAAGGCAGTATTCAATGCAAGTCAGCTAGCTAACAGAAAAGAAAAACCTTGTGAAGACAAGAAAATTTGTACCTTTCACAAGAGCTGGCAGGCTGTGGCGACTATATATTTTAAAGGGAAAAAACCCCACCTGATGTAACTGAAAGTCATCTTGTATCATTGGGTATGTCAGGATACATGACAGAAAATCAAGCCAGTTCAATGTAGGATCATATACTCTTGCAGAAGGAGCAAAAGAAACTTATAGAGAAATTGCCTATGAAAAGCCCTACAAACAGAAACACTCAAGACATTGCTGAATCATAATATACAGATATTTCCTCTCACTTCATGGAACACCCACTGTATGATCATCAAGCTACATTTTATAGGAGTCTCATGTCTTTCTCCTGCTCTTTTCTTAGCATAAGAAGAGTTAAAATATTGTCTTAAAAGAATACCACACCAAACCAGCAAGCAATCAAGAAGTCAGGATTTGACAGGAGACCGTCAGTGCCCATCTCACATACCCCACACCACCTCTAATCAAAAAAAAGTGCCAACATTAAAATAAATTAAAAACCCCATCAAACAACAAAAACCCAAACAAACTACCCAACTCCTCAGTACCTCCAAGTCTAATAAGCTCTCAGTCTTAACACACAAGAAAACTACTGTCTGTCATTATTGTGAAACCCAGTTATGATCATTCATTGAATGGATCACTAGTTAATCTCCAGGCTTCAAGCTCCCCTTTTTCCCCACTGCCAGGCGGAAAGGTTAAAAAAAGCTTTGAGGCACAGATGCACCAAGCCAGTTTCGGAAGCCAGGGCAGCCTACTCACTACTGCTCTTCCTTCTGACACTTAAGCACTTAAGCTTTCCAAAGCCTGAGGTAAGTTACAACTGCTAGCCCTGGTTTCTCCAGTTATGAAATGGAATAAAAGCTTCAGAAGAATTCTTCTGAAAGAACGCAGTGATTCTTATAAAGTAATTTTCTCTTTTAAGATACTTTGTATGACTTGACTTTATAAGAGCTTTATAGAGGAACTCCTCCTTTATAGAGGAACTATTGAAACAGTAAAGAAAAGACAAATTTAGACTATGAAAACAAAAAACTGAACAAAGAAGTCACACATGTACTTTAGTGCTTTTAGAACATCATCCTGTTTTTCAGTTTTATCCAGAAGTGCCAACAGCTGAAGATCATTCTCTTGCAGGGTACCAAAAAACTCTAAACCAACCAACAAAAAAACCAAAGCCCCAAGAACCACAAATCTGAGACATGTATTTGTAAAGCAAATTACATATTCACAGAATCACAGAATATGCTGAGTTGGAAGGGACCTACAAGGATCATTGAGTCCAACCCTTAGCCCTGCGCAAGACAGCCCCAAGAGTCACACCATGTGCCTGAGAGTATCATCCAAATGCTTCTTGAACTCTGTCAGGCTTGGTGCTGTGACCACTGCCCTGGGGAGCCTGTTTGAGCGCCCAACCACTCTTTGGGTGAAGAAGATTTTTCTAATATCCAACCTAAACCACCCCTGACACAACTTCAGGCCATTGTTATAGGTCCTGTCACTAGTCACCACAGAGAAGAGATCAGTGCCTGCCCCTCCTCTTCCCCTCATGAGGAAGTTGTAGACTGCAATGAGGTCTCCCCTCAGTCTCCTCCAGGCTGGACAGACCAAGTGACCTCAGCCACTCCTCATATGGCTTCCCCTCAAGGCCCTTTACCATCTTTGTTGCACTTCTTTGGAGGCTCTCTAAGAGCTTAATACCTTTCTTATATTGCAGTGCCCAAAACTGCACACAATATTCGAGGTGAGGCCACACCAGTGCAGAGCAGAGTGGGACAATCACCTCCCTTGACCAGCTGGCGATGCTTTGCCTGATGCCCCCCAAGACACTATTGGCCCTCCTGGCTGCCAGGGCACTGCTGACTCATAGTCAACTTGCCATGAACCAGGACCCCCAGGTCCCTTTCCATGGCACTGCTTTCCAGCATCTCATCCCCCAGTCTGTACATACATCCAGGGTTGCCCCATGCCGCATTCTGCGCCTGGGACTTTCCCTTGTTGAACTTCACATGGTTGGTGATTGCCCAGTCTTCTAATTTGTTGAGGTCTCCCTTCAGGGTGTCCCTGCCTTAGAAGAAGTCAACAGCTCCTCCCAGGTTTGTGTCATAACATGCTTAGTATCCCTTCCAGTCCTGCGTTCAAGTCATTTATGAAGATGTTGAAGAGCACTTCTTCTCTTGGATGTTGATTCAATGCCTTCTAACATAAAAGGAAAGCTTCCTCTCAAATGTATTTTATAACATAAAACAAATGAAGTAAATATTTTAGCATACATTCCTGTACAGATTGCCAATATTTCATTGTTATTTCTCATTTTCTTAGAACTAAGAGGTTCAGGGCAGGGTAAGTATTTATCTTATATATTTACATCAAGAAAGCATGAAACAATAGGGTTCTATTGGGAACCAGGTTCCAAATGTTTCTGTCTTGGTAAAAAAGTATCAGGAATGTTTAGGTACATTTAAAATCTCCCATTCTGGTCTGCAAAAACATTACAACAAAAAAATTTCAATGTACCTACTCATCAAAACACAAGATCATATTTTGTCTGGGCATTTTCAATATTAATCATCTATGTCACAAGATTTTTGTATGAACTCATTTAAAAATACTTAATATAGACAGTGCTAAATCATAGAATATGTTGAAGTGGAAGGGATCCATAAGGATCATGAACTTCAACTCCCTATTTCTTGCAGGACGATGTTGGAATACACAAACACTAACTGAACTTCAAACTTAACACCTCCCCTGTTTCCTTCAGGAGTCACATCTCTGTTTACTTTCTATTTCACTAGGTCTTAAATCAGGAAGTCAGGCAAAAGGGAGAAAGTAGGGCTTTTTTTTTTTTTCTCCTTCTCATGCGAGAAAACAACTATTTACTGAGTACCAAAGGACTGGAAACCTTCTTTTCAATGGCATGTGAATCTAGGACAAAACAAACTAGCTGTAGAAAGACAGGGAGGATTCTCCCCTATACCCCCCCCACCTAGTTTTAATTTTTTTTAACAGTTAACTTGGAAATAGCAAAAATAGCCACTGTATCAGAAAAAACACTTGCTTCACTTAAAGTCATCCATCTGTCTCAAACATCATGCACACCTAATATTTTACCTCTGATGCTCTTCTATTTTCAAAAAAGGACCTTGTCTTTACAGAGGTTTCTAAGTTTGTCTTCAAAAATATCTCTAAGGCCTCGCTTTTATATACAAGATAATAAAGGACTGGCAGATCATTTTTACAGCAGTACGGTAATTTTTTTAAACAACTTCACTATTTAGTAGATAAATATCTCATATAATAATTGATTTCTTCTTTTCACCTTCTTGGAAGGAAAAAAGGCCCTTTGCATTAATCAGTTAGACAGAATATAAAATCCTAGAGAGTAACAAGGGAAACCTTCTTTTTAACTAATGAGAATTCTGCTGTCAAGAGTACAGAGGCACTCTGAATAGCTTTAAATAAGAAATGAGTCAATTCACCTCTAAAAATCAAGCCATAAAACCACAGTAGTTGCATGAACTTATTCTTCATTGATCCATTGAATTAAGTGCTTCAAGAAAGTGCAGAGAACTCAAGAAAGTGCCAAACTGTACAGCTTTTCTAAACAAATGACCACTTAAATATGTTCTGGGGAAACTGGGGAGCAGCAATGGATTATTAAGATTCTTCAGAAAGTAAACTTAAGAATGACAGGTTCGGCTCTTTGCATTTTTATCTTCTGGAGTTTATTAAACGAACATCTTTATTCTGGTTTCATATCTCAGTATCTCCCTTTCCAATAAATTGAATTCAGATGTATTATCTATATCTGCCTAAAAGACAGTGGATTTTAAATAAGCTAGGTCTAGAAACAAAAAGCAGTCACCTATTATTTTCCTATTGACTGTCCTGACTACTTTGGCTCCTTTAGCTTATCCACTGTTTATGCATCCCCTTGCATGGGCTGGAAAGACTGTGCACATTCTAGTTACCACTTAAATCAATAGAGTAGGATGACATATTTCTCAGGTGCAGAGGAGGCAATCCCCTCAGTGTGATGTAGGAAACTTGTTTATCCAGTCCCCACCTCGAGCCCCTACTCACCACAGTTCTGGTGAATCACAAGCAGGCAGCTGTGCCCGCAGTCGCTGCCTACAAGAGCCTAGAGCAGAAGGCAACTCCACCAAGAAACACACATCTGTGCTCGTGCTCAGGTACAGAAAGCTTCTCTTGGAGGTTACCTCTTCCCAGTTTGCTGCCACACAATGGGCCCAAGGGTTGTTAAGAGCTCCTCAGAAGTGACTAGACAGAAGGTAAGTGTTAACTGTTTTCCCTTCAGTCCAAGAAAACTAAACCTGTGTGCATTTCCATGCCTAGGAAAAATATAGGAGAGGGCTGGAAGCCCTGCCCTGTTCTGATTCAAACTCATTCATCAGCACAAAAGACACGTGAACATAAAGGTAAGAGCCTCATCATTCACAAACACATTAAACACATACACACCAATAAAACAATCAAATACAAGATGTATATTAACAAGTCTTGTTACATTTTTAATTAATTTGCATAATACGACTAATTATAAACATTGCACAAGGCATAGAATGATGAATAAAAAACATATTATGTCATTCTTAGCCAACACTCTTTATATACAACAGAATGATATTGGATCAGGCCCTATAGTAGAACATATCATGTAACTTCAACCAATGATCATTTAAATAACGAAAGGCAGGAATTGGAACTTCACAGGACAGTAGGAAACAGGAATTCAGTAGAAGACAGAAGTCAATAATGCCAATTTACCTACAACTAATAACCAGGGCAGTGTTGCCACTGCTTCTGTCTGTAAAAAAAAACCCAAAACACCAAAACAAAACAAAAACAAAAAAAAAAGCTTATTTTTTAAAATACCTGTTTTTCATACATATCAAGAGAACCAAGCATTTGTAGAGCACTTATGTTCATTTTAAGCTTTTTGTTGGAAACGTGAACATACTTCACAGAAAAGGCTCTTTTCATAGAAATGTGAACATGAAAGAAAAGGCGATATGCCAAGATCAAATTAAAATTTTCTCCATTGTATTACCAACAGTATCTGATGGATGGAATCCTGTGAACTACTTTGTGGTGTGTTAATTACCAGTGCTTTTCTGACATCTTAGTTCCCAACGTGTTTCCTAGAAGGTGACCAAGATGTCTGGACTTTCGGATAAGGGAGAACACACTAGAGTTTCAGATAGAGACATGAGAAATATTTGGAAACATCAGTACTCTATTCCTCCCTTTGATAATCTCATCTTACAGTAACTCTCAGTCTAGAGCATAAATCATTCTATCACATCTCTGAAGAATCTCATTGTCAACAAGAGCCAGGTTCTCAACTCCATTCATTTGAATAGTGAGGCAGCCTAGTCCCATTATGTCATATTGGCAGACAACTTGTGGTGTTCCTTGAACTCTGACAGGTGTCCTGGGATACATATTTTCAAGACTGCTCCCCAAAGCCACAAAGGGTATAAATATATCTTCTACTTGTTTTAATGAACAAATATGGCATGACTCCACTCATGAAATAAACACCCAAGGAAAACTGCAGAATTAAATCTGAACCAGTTTAACAAATGCACCACTTCTCACACACATGGCCTGTTCTGCCACAATACTAACAGGCCACTGCATTTTTCCAACAGAAGCCACATACCAAGATTTCCTTCCTGGAGGAAAGTGCAAAGACAGTTACCACAATAACATTAGCAGCACATTGTGGCTTGTATTGTGGATCCTGACTTACACAGGTTTTTTTCAAGTGGAAACGAAAATACGTTGTTGCAAGATTACACAGTATTTACATAATTGAGGCAATTATTGCTCTGATCATTTAATTGCCTTTAACACCACAAATAATTTTCAGCTGTTAAGTATTAAACTTGTTTATATGTGATAGCAACAAATCAGTCATCATACAAGTAAATAGGTTGCCATCTCAGCTTACCATAAATGTACGATTTTTACAGTTTGAATTAGCACACACACAAGTACCTCCCTTTTCAAAATAAAGCCCCAGTAAAATGACAATGTATATTATTTTAGTTAGATTAGTAGAAGTTCTCTTCCTGTACTGGAAGTACCACTTAAACCAGCTGCTCCTCCATCATTTATCAGGCTTGATTTTTGATTAACTCAGACTTTTTTTTTTTTCTGGGTTTGGCTTTAGAGGTTTTTTTTGTGTTGGGATTTTTGCGTGTGTTGTTTTGGGTTTGATTTTTTTATTTTTAATTTGCTTTTGGTTTACTTTTTTTGGGGGCGAGTGTTGAGTTTTTGTTGAGTTTGTGTTTGTTGTGGTTTGTTTCACCTCCTCCCTCCCCTCCTTTTTTCTTTTCTTTTTCTCCTTTTTTTT